>CM028133.1:539247500-539595000 GCA_016271365.2 Neoceratodus forsteri
CACAATATATCAGAATTACCTTCACAGTATACACTTACCCCCAGGTCTGGTTCCGGCACTGGGACCTCCTGTGAAATGAGATACAGTGCAACAATCACAGTACAGTACTTTAACATAGACAAATACCTCAGGCAGTATAACTTTGCTGAAACAAGCAGCTCTGATTTATTTAGGGGGATATAACAAGGACAGGGGGAAATCAGGTTAATTAGCTTATCACTCTAATAATCTACCTATGGCTCTGTGCACAGGCCTATCCCTATCAGTTACTGTCCCTGGGTACCCAAGCCTAGTGGCTAGTCCAAACCGTGGCAGCTGGTAGGGGCCCTTTCACACAGAGAAAAGGAGAATTAAACAGTCAGCAGTACAGTAATTCCATTTGGATTTAATGGCAATTCAACAGGGAGCGACCTGAATTAGTACTCACGACCTCCAAATAAGATAGGGTCCTTCAATGTCAGCAGAGCTCACTTGAGGTACACAAACCTCTTCACACATCCATATAAAAGAAAGCACTATACCAGGCAGGCTGCATCTGTATCCCGATCGCAATTACTGCACAATACCGGAGAACACACAGCAGATTCAGTTCCTGACAGACCGAATGCAATTTTCAGCAATTCCTCCAGTCTTCTACAGGGTGAGCCTGGTTTCTACTCTTCAGAGATCCTTTGATTCTTTTCACAGGACGGATTCAGTCCTAACAAGCTGTTACACAAGCTGCAGACCGGAACTCTGGGCCTTACACACGTTTTTTGACTAAAACTGCACACTGAAAAGCACAGGGCTCCTTCCTTCTTCACTGCCAAAGCTCAACTGAAACTCCAACCGACAAAACCGGGCACTTCCTTTGAGTTCCTCCCAGTTCTTGACTGGATTGGCTGTCACTCACAATAGACTGCTGCTGTTGGTCCAAAAGGCACTGAAGTCTAAACTACATCTCCCAGAGTCACTGCCCATACAATCCTCTTGTGGCTGGCTCAGATTATGAGTCCAAGTTCTGATTCAGTCCAAGGCACCATTTTAGAGCTAGCTTACCCCACACTGATTGGTCCAGTTCAGCAGTTCAAAACTAGAATGGGGAACTAACAGACACAGTTCTGACTGCAAAGAAAGCAGGTTAGACAAACTGTAATTTCATTATTACTCTAAATAATTTCTGGCAAACAGTTACATCTTTCAGATAGGTTCCTTTGCACTCCTAGTGACTGCAAAAATGAAGTGAATTGGCAGCAGCTCGAGTGGTACTCAGAGAAGCACACAGTCCCCCCATATAAACTAATTATGTCTGCAAGCAGACAGCTCTTAAAGAGACAGTACCAGAGGCTCTAAAAACACTCACTGATAAATGGCTTAAATGCCAAACACCATTCAGGCTTGGAGCATTCAAGCAAGCTCCTGGAAGTCTTTTGGGAACCCCCATTTGCAGGGGGGTTACAGAGGGAAAAAGGGTGGTATTTAAAGTTAAGAAAGACAACACGGATGTGAAATGGTTTACTATGAAGCACTAAAAAATGATTTGCAGGAACAATTGTAGTTTGAAATGCACCATGTTGCCACATGATTCATTCCCCCCCCCCCAAACTCCTGTGGCCGATCCCAGCTCGGTGGCGGCGCACCACCTTATCTGTGATACCCCCCCCTCCATATGGGGGATCACACTGCACAGCTGTGGGGTTGGGATTTTTTGTGTACTTGCTTATAGTGATGGTGTAAGTCCCTCAACTCCTCCCCGAGGATGCCGGTGCAAAGGACTGAAGTCCACGCAGGGAGCCGTATGGAGACACGGCTTCCGCTAAGCACCTGACAGCGTCCTCATCTCTTGACACCACCTGCTAGTCAGGACAGTGTCTAACCCTCCCCAGGAGAGGAGAGATGACCAATGGTAGCTCAATCCTGCTCATCCCTCCTCCGCCCTCTGATGACCCGAACACATTCCTGAACCCAGGTCACCGGTGTGGCATCCGGCGCCTCAACCCTCAGCGCATACGGGCCAGCACATGACCCATTTTCACAAATGTGTGCCTGGTCTGTATTATCTGGGCAGGATATTGTTCTAGGAGTGAGGAGGGAAACCTGATTAATAGAGGTGTGCTTTATTGTCAATATAAGATCACAAATGTGCCAGAGTGTGTCTAAAAACCCAAAGTTTATGGGGGCCAAGATGGCCCACAGACCCCAGCCCTTAATTACATTTTTGCATGTGAAACATTTATTTTACAGTATGTAGGGCTGGCGCCAGCTCCCCCCCCCAAAACACAAATTCCTATCTCCATCACTGCTGTTCTGTCGTAACACATTTCACACCATACTTTGCACAGTGTATGCGGAATAAAAAGGCTTAGAATAAATCATACAACTCAGTTTTCTGTGCTATTTTTTGAATTCTCCAAACTATATTCCAAAATTATGTCCAACATATTGTAAAATTCTACAAACAAAGTTTTACAATATTTAAAGCTAAAGTTTACACTGCACAACACCAGCTGTTTGGTTTTAAGTAAGAATAGAAGAAAATAATGTTAAACATTATTGGAGTATCTCCATACAACATGCAAGTCTTCCAGTTTCCTTACTTCACTGTGTTTCTGTGCTTTTTCCTTGTTGATATGACTTTCTGAAAACCTTTTCTCTGTTTTAGCTCTATAACAGCTTATTTGTTTTAGTTATTCTACAGAATACTGGCATGAGTGATAAATGTCTGGGTTTACGCACATGCCATTATGTGGGTAATATACAAGAGGGTGTGTGCTTGTTGGGAGACACAGGCACACCTCCAGTGTGTGCTAATGCACAAGGCTGTAGACTGAGTGTTCCTCGGCTCACACCAGAGTGCATATAAATCCTGATGAAGGCAGCACCCTAGTGTGCGTTATTACACTTAAAAAATTGCCCAGTATCAAAGGTGCAGCATGGTATGTTCGTGACTACACAGGAGCATGGCAGGTGATCTGGTTTGTCCATTCAGACAGCGGTATTACTGGTGGCCACTGTGGCCAGGGGGTTGGTTATTGCACATCCATGTGTAGAGTGAGGCACGATGTGCTTGCCAACCAATGCCCTGGAGTCTCTTACTGTATTTATAAAATGGATCCCAGAGCAAAATGGTACAAAAAGATTTCAATAACATTAAAAACTTTTATAAATTTTGTAGGACAATGTATTTTCATTAAAAAAGGCGTACAAACTGTTCCTCTAGGTCAGCTGTGTGTGTGTGTGTGTGTGTGTGTGTGTGTTTGGTTCCAGTAGGAGAACCTATCAGATGGCCTTGGGCAGTACTGAATTGGTGGGGGGAGAGAGAGACAACTGTGGGAATGAGCTGATGGGCCATCACCACTGGATGGTCCCAATCATGGGAGCGACATGGAACATACACACTGTTGTAACCCCTCTACAAATGGGGGTTCCCAAAATATCTTGCCTAAATGCTCACTGCCAGGCTGGTGTCCTGCATTTTAGCAGTTTAAATGTAGTGCCAGAGAGTGCCTGTATAGTCTCTGTGTACTGTCTCTTTAAGGGCTGCCTGGCTTGCAGTCATAATTAATCTGAGAGGGAGCTCTGTTAGAAAATGTACTTGTTTGCTGATCATTTATTAGAGTAGTAATAATGCTGCAGTTTGTTCTACCTGCCTTCTTTGCAGCATGGACAGTTCTGTTTTGTTTCCATCATCTTGGTCCTGGACTGTCAGAATGGGCCAATCAGTACATCTGGGACTTTAAAATGGAGCCTGCCTACAGGGGCTTGGTGGGGACAAAACTTGTAGGAATTGTAGTTTTGGGCTTTTGGCACCTAAAATAACCTGGAAGGGGAGCACTTGTTATGACTGACAGACAGATCAGCCAACCAAACCTTTTGGATCTTGGGGAAAGTCCCACACTGCTTGCAGTTTCAGTTAGATCTGAGTTGAGAAGTGAAGAAGTAACAGCTCGAGATAGTTCGAGCAGCAATCCATAGTGGATTTGCGTGGGAGAACTGTGGAAAGGCCCGAGTTTGGCCTGCATGCCTGCTTGCTGTTCCTAAGAGGGAACTTGTGCTTTTTTCAGACCGAATCCGAATTTGGAGAGCAAATTAAGCCACTGAATTATGACCAGGCTTTAACCAAAGAAGGCAGAAGATTTGCTGAATCCAATCGGCCTGTCAGGACTTCCAGCTACCTCTGAACTCCTAGATTGTGCAGAGACTCTGTAATTGCAACCAGAGAGTCATTTGCCTGATACAGTGGAATTTCCTTACATGTGAATGTGCTGTGTGCTTATAGTGAGTTGTGATTTGGTTCCCCACTGTGTGTCTGAACCGTTTTGCTTGCTGGAGGCTGTATCCAGCTCCATGGACTGCAGCAGCGTAGCAAATTCCCACAGGGCCTGGGTGCAAGACAATGTTATAGGGCCCCTCCCCAGTTTTGAATAAACATCAAAATTATGATTTGGGATCCTCGAATCTCATGGGCCTGGTTGCCACTGCACCATCTGCACCCCTGTAGCTATGCCCCTGATGGACTGAATCCGTATCCATTTCTGTTTGCCTGTGCCCTGCTACACTGGCCCAGCCAGAATACCTGCTATGCAGAGAAAGTCATCGACGAGAGACCGGCCTGGGGATCAGCCCCCCTGCTCAATGCCTTGAAGAAGAACGACACCTTGGTGAATCGTGTGGGCCCTGCTTTTCCGGGCACTCCAGCTCAACAGCCTGCAATCTCGACTTCGTCCTGCTTGTGTCCAGTACTGGGTATCGTGAGCAAACATCAGGGTAGCTCCCTGCAACAACAGCTAAATCTAAAAGTGTTGTCATCTGATTGTCTTGTTGCATTTTCTTTCACAAACTGAGCCCTCTGGCTCCGGATTACAAATAGTGTGTGTTGTGCATGTTGCTTTCTTCCATCACAGGGCCCCAACCAGCTTCAACATTCCTGGCTAGCCCATCGTTTTCCTACCTGGGTACCCAGTGTATGACTGTGTAGGGACTCTGAACTGTATGCATAACTGATTAATATAGCTTTTAAGCAAATCAACCCGAGTACGCCCCTCCCTTGTCCAAGTCCCCTGAATAAATCAGATTTAACTTTGTTTGCATTTAACCTGACTGTGGTTCCAGTTTGTGCCAAAAGTATTGTACTGTTGCTATTTGCTGTGCTTAACCTTGTTTTACAGGGCGGTCCCCAGGGTCAAGCTAGAGGAACCAGCCCTGGTGGTAAGTGCAAATAGTGTGGGTAACTGCCTGGTGAATAAGGGTCATTGTGAAAGTAATTGTTGTATATTGTTCAGGCCACTAGAAGGGAAAGAGAGGGGTTACAGTGTCCCGGAGGGCTGTGCCCAGGTTAGCTTGACCACCAACAACCCTGAGCTCTGGGTGGAGGCACCCGTTTCATTACCCAGGCCCCTTAACCTGCTACTGGACAAGCAGGCAGGGGTGGTAGTCCTTGGGAGACCACCTAGGGGTTACACTGTACTCTGTCTTTCTGAAATGAAAGTGTGAACCTGTCACTACCATTGTTGCTACTGTTTACTGTTTCATAAGATATCACTGTAATGCTATGCACCTTGCAATGATGTCTTTTTTCTGTACTGTACGTAATTAATTAATCCTGGGACGTTCCTGGAAAAGGGATGCCAAGTCTTAGTGAGCATGCTCAGCTAACAAACTCCAGTAAATGAATAAATAAATGTTGAGTTGGTGCCGCAATCTGCTTCCAATCGCAGGAGCGAAATGTTCAGTCAGCACCTCTGTGTGCTGTTGATCACAGGAGTAAGATGGGTTTAGCATTAGCTCCTCAGTCTGTGAGGAGTCAGAAACAAAACAACATAATGACGCATTTGTGGAGAAACGTGGCATGGGGAGGACTGCGCTTGGGGACAAAGAGGAATGCAGAGTTAAGCTGCTAGATGAGTGAACAGGGAGAGAACAAAACTGAAATCATGGCTTACAGAAGTTGTTCAACAAGGTAAGAAAAAAGACTGAATGGTTGTTAAATGGGTTTAAACTTCCAGTTTCTAATATTAGGTATGTGTGCGGTTGGGCAGGAGTGTCATTAAGAGTGGTTTATGTATTATTTTAAACCATCGACAAGAGGGATGTGTATACTTTATTTTTACCTTGAAAACATGGCTTCCAGAAATCCTTTTTTTAAATAATTCTGGGATGCATGGATATCTGAGTGTGCTGCGTCCTGTTGCCAAAAGAGTTTGCTTCCAGATCCATAGTTGCATACATGTTAGGCATGTAATTTTGAGCCCTCTCAGCAAAGCAGGACCCAGGACATTCCCCTCCCATTCTATAACATTTATTTCATTTTAAGTCAGTAAGAACGCACTTCCTCCTGCAAATCAAAGGGTGTGTTTCGACAGTTTTACAATGGATGCACAGCATTCATCCAGTGGAGCGGACCATGATGCAATGCAATAGTGAAGCACACTGCAGTAGAATTACTGCAGTAAACAGGGCAATTTCAATAGCAGTTAATCCCTTCTGATATGCAGTAATTACAGCTCCACTAACGAAATATAACATTTGTTCCCCTCTTGTCACGTGAAACAGAAAAAAATTTAATTTTCTCTAAATGTTGCATTATTAGTTTTGCTTCAGCCTCCACCGAAACATGTAAGTGCACATAGTTGGAGGAACATGGTCCTATTCTTGTAAGGAGACACTAATGTAGTTGCCCTGTAGAAGGGGAGTAAAATAAAGCCAAATAACCAAAGGGACTGTAACAAGTGTTAAAAAAGGTCCTTTATACATCTTGTCTTCAAAACTGGCGATAAGTTAGACACATAAAACCACAGGCCCATTTATTTACTGCCTGTCATATCCAAAATGGCTGAGAGATTTGTTAACTAACAATTGGTGGAGCATGTAATTTGTAATGGCCAACTGCCCCAGTGTTAACATGGTTTTTGGGAAGAACTTTAGAGTGGAGATAGCCTTGCTTGAGCTGACGAATAGTGTCCTGGATGCCTCTGAGGAAGGGGTTACGCCAGGGCAGTATTCGCTGATTTCACCAGGGCTTTCAACGTAGTAGATCACACATTGTTTCTGAAAAACTGGGATCATTTGGCCTGGTATCAGCGACAGTAAATTGGTTAAAAAGTTATCTTTTTAAAAGAACAGAGAGTAATGATAGGAATAGCACTCTCTGATCCCCTGTTTTATCCATTGGGGGTTCTGCAGTACTCTGTGGTGGGGTCTTCACTTTTTTCAATGTCTGTAAATTATTTGCCAAATTGTTTCCAACCACTTGCCCTCTTCTGTATGCAGATGCCATGGTCATTCTGAGCACGGGCACAACTATATCCAGGATTCAGTCAGAATGCAACAAGGGTTCGTGCAGTTGTCTGAATGGCTGGACAGAAACAGACTGCTGCTGAATGACACCAAAAAGAACTAGACTCTTTGGCTCTTGCCAGAGGCTGACCCTAGCTGAGAGCAACCTGGTCATTAATGGGAAAACAGGGGAGTCTGTACATGCATTTAAGAAGCTGGAAGTCGCTCAGGAAAAGAGCGTGAGCTTTGGCCCCCACATGGAGCTAGTCTCCAAAATGAGTTACCAGAAACCAAGGTATCTGTATTGTAACGCAAGATCCCAAACAATGAAGACCAAAGACCAGATTTTCAGCCATTGTGGGACTAAGTCCCACTCCGCAGCTGCCGGTACGGAAAAGAAATTCCCTGCATCGACACCAAGTCTTTACTGCCGCGCAGGCGGCAGGCGCACTTGTGGAGGCTGTAATGTCTGGTTCAATCAAGCGTAACATTTTGGCACAGCTGCACCAAAAAATGACTGCAAGATGTCATAAATCTCACAATACAGCATCCTGAACAGCTCACTGCAAAGGTTCAAAACAGCTCTGCATCACAAGTCTGAAACTGAAACAATTTGCACATGCTTCGAAGTACAACTTTAAAAAAATTTTTTATTGCATCCTGTTATTATACTGTTGTATGTACATATTTTTTGGGGGGGCTATCTTTTGCAGCCATGACTGACAAAGGACTTGTCCTAGTCCACCTACTGGTAAAAATAAAATGCAAATAAAATGAGTCTTGGGTACAACACTGCTGACCTGCATTTATGAAGCTTAGAATTTCAGCTCTGTTTTAACCCAGTATTTATGAAGAGCTTTTACACTGCTGCACTTCTGTTTTATTTTGTTAATGATCACAATGAGTACACCATGAAAAGAGTACAAAAAAAAAAGAAAAAGTTAGTGATGAAATGGATTCATGAACAGTGGAGTAAAATAAAACAATGCCAGCAAAAAACGGATTCACAGGCCATTCTCTTTACAGATTGATGGTGCTACATGGTAACCATCCAAATTCTAGTAAGTATCAAGAATAATTCCTCCATCAGTATTACTAAAACCATTTATAACATGGGCAAGAAAAAGGCTTACAGGAGATTGGACAAAAACCGTCACGAGTGCCAAGCGTGCCGATACATTAATTCTCAATTAATGTATGTGGATGCTAGCAGTAATGTATGGTGCAGTACCAAGTCCCGCCAAGAGAGTTAAAACAGAACGGTGAATCTGACAGCCATTCACTAACCTTGCTATCGGGAGCACTAGATAAAAATTAACAATACGCAGTGAACAAATGACACAAGAGTAGGCAAAATGCACTGAAAGGAGAGTTCCTAAACAGTAATACAAACTGCGTCACCCCTCCTCATATAAACTCTGCTATCGGCAGCTTGATGGGCATCTCTACAATTACAGACCAGTTTCACACTGTGATCTGAAAGCATTATCTAGGGGCATGCTGGCTGTTTTTGTAAGCACTATTCAAGGCTGATTCATACAGTACGATCGAACCCAGACCCTTCTGACGAAGGTAAACTGTCCTCGAAGTGTTGACATTTGTTGCAATGCCACTGTTTGATACCAAGGTCATTAAATAATACAAGATAGTTATTTTGTACCATTCACAAAACTACCCAGAGCACTTCTTTCTGTAACCTATCGATAAAACAATCCTGCATTTATCTCTTTCTATCTCCTGTCCAGGTTTAAAGTCGCCGGTGGAAAAAATTGAGTATGGAGATGGGAAGGGATTGCTGAAGCAATTCTTTTTGCTATTCCTGCCAAACTGTGACACTCTCACAAAAAACAATGTGAACAGTACTGTGTTCGATAACATTCCACGTCATGTAGCTAGCACCCAGTGACAATTCTATTGACCTATCCAATCTGCAACAGAAGTACATGGCTGCATCCCCGAGACAGTAAATAAACATCTGGTTTTCGACAGCATGTAATGCCTATCACTTTTCTTGCAGCACAGAACCACACAATTTCTTTGCACTAAAATTCACCATGCAGCCGTATCAACACACCCACACAGGGTGCAACCTTTCGCACAGTAGTTTAGATGTAGTTCATCTCGCAACCATTCGGAAAGTACTCGCTTCTGCATAGTAGCATATGTAATAAATAACATGTCCATTTTATTCTTCTGAGGTACCTACAACTGAAAGAGTTTCACGGTTCTGCAGAAGTGAGACCAGCAGGAGCAAAAGAATGGTAAACGGGAAATATGCTGTAAGAGAATTTTTTTCATAACTAATAACGCAATTCTCATTCTGCACTCTGACATCGACTAGCATTCCTGGATACAGCCAAAAGCAGGACATTTGGCACACAAGCAATATTAGAGTACGGAATACATGCATAAGAACTTGTAACATGAGCAAGAAATCATTTTACACAGGGAGCCAAAGCCTTTTTCTTTCCCATGTTACAAGAGGATTAACCCACTCCAGAGCATGGGTCTATCAGGTATTAATGTATAGCTCGGAGTTGGAACCACTCCCCACCCATATATTAATACCTGATAGATTCACACTCTGTCGTGGGTTAATCCTTACATGACTAGGTAGGATTTTGCTAATTAGCGGTTAGTGTGAAGTGTTGGCCAAGTAGAACGATGTCTTGAATGAAATCTGGAACAAAATACCACTACTTTAGCAAAGGACAGAACTAGAAAAACTGATCAGGAATAAAAAGTTCTGAATGATGCTGGATGGACAGATTGTAAGTTTATACAGCCACTATTCAGTTGCACCTCTGTAAGATGAAAGAACTGTTACCAATCCCATTCATGGATAATACACTGCAACTAACAAGGACAACCTGGGTTATCAATTAGGGAAAGATTCTTACGGTTTACAGGAGTGCTGCTGGTAGATGACCATATATAAATTTACAACCAAAAAACGCCACCTCCAAAAAACAAATGCTGTGAAAAAAAGGCCTGCACCATTCATGGCTTTATCCTCTCCTGATTTACAGTTGTAACTCTGAAAAAAAAAAAAAAAAGAAAAAGTAACCATACAAAAGTCAAAAATTGGGAATGGTTAAGTAACGCAGGGACTACCAAGTTTTTTTTTTTTTAATAATTTATTAATAAAAAATTTTTTTGTGACATTTGTTATGTCAGACATTTTTTCCGTGCAGTAAGGCCCTTCATGGTTGTGCAATAATGCTCAAAAATCACACTTCCCTTTGGGTTTCTAGGTATTTGGCACAAGTACACTGCACCCAACAATACACTTAAGATGTGTGATTTAAGGGTGCTTAGATTCTCTAGAATCCATTGTCTACATTGTTGTGAATTTTCAGAGATTCCGAGTCCGAGCCAATATCAGTTAAGATAACAGAACAGAATCTGAGATGGAGTCGGAATATCAGATTCTGCAATTCCCATTTAATTACACCTGCAAAACAAAACATCCACCCACTCCGGTACAACCAGTGCACAACTGCCTACTCCCAAACTCAAAAGAGGTGCAGAGCCTACCATAATGCCTGCCCCCCAGCCCCCACTCTGGCCTGCTGCAACCTCCCCTGGTCCTCCTGAGACTGTCCCCACATTGTCTTTCTCCTGGCCATCCTCTACCTTAAGTCTGAGTAAGCTGAACTGGTCCCCTTTTCTCCCAAGTTCTTCCACTTCGTCCGACTCCACTTCCTGTCTATTCTGGCTTGGTTGTTGGGCGAGGAAAGGAGTCCAAAAGTTGTTTCACCTAGGTGCCATGCTCTACTGTCATGGCACTTGTGGAGTCGTTGGTCACTGCACCATACCACTGCCACCAGCCCACCACCACTGGAGCAGAATGCCAACCCTCCCAGTTCACCAACCATTCAACTTGACTGCAGAACAAAGGTCAAGTTTGGTCTGGCAATACCTCAATGCTCCATCCTCTGATCCCTTCATTCCAAACTACTTTTACCAGCATGTCTGCAGTGCTGGGTAAATACAGGGGTGGCCAACTGGCACCAACTCTGGGTAACTCAGCCAGAAGAAGCACTGTTCTGTTATCATCTACACAGTACAACTCCACGGTTGTGTGCTGGTAGTCCTCTTTCCCAGTAGACTCAGAAACTGTGGAACAGCCATCAGTTAGGGACGGGAGAGTGTTCAGCACAATTGGCAGGCCAGGCACTATCCGTGCTCATGGTACAAAGATTAAAGCTGCACAGAGGGATTATGAGAAGACGAGACTGAAGAAAGTAGAGACAGTGAGCACGCAGCCACTGAACTTTGTACGGGTCAGACTCTGGGGCCAGCATAAATTCACCTGGCTTGTGCATCTTCGTGGAAGCAGCACTGATCTCTGTGATGGCAGCTGGAGGACAACTTGTGGGACAGAGGATGATCTACTTGACCTCGCAGCAGAGCAGCAAAAGAAAGTAAGAGAACTGAGGAGTTAATGTCAGGATGGCCTGATGTTTCACCGGGTGAGGGGAGGTTTTACTTTTCCTAGTGTTACCAAAGATGGAGGTGGAATCATAGAAACTTATAGAAACACAGAATCAGATTCCAATTCCAATTCCACATCCAAGCCTTTTTCAGAACTCAGATTTTTGGCCTTCAATACCAAAACTCAAAATTCTGAAAAAATGCCCAAAATCTGAAGTATCCTCTTTCCGTTGAATGGATTCTGAGCACCCCTAGTGTGATTACTGGTCCATTACTTCACATCCTTGCACATCTTAATGCATGCTAAAACCGTAAGGCCCACAATTTCAAATCTACACGTCAAAAATGACTGAAAGTTATCATTTTGCAATTGTTTCTCTACGAAAACATGGGAAACATGCAGGACTCTACAGAAATGGTAAAATGCCCAGCTGCAATTAACTGTTGCCGAAAGTTGTAGTGTATGGTCATAACAAACATGTTAGTAGTACTCTTGGCCATTACTTTAAATATATTTAAAAAGCAGTCCGACACCAGCCAGGCAGGTAAACTGTAGTACAGTGAGACACTGCTAAAATTGCTGAAAAAGGCTATCCATCAACAATTCATATTTATTTCAATAATTTTCACTAAAGAAATTGAAGGTCTACAGAATTAAATCAAGCAATTTCAATTAACTATAAGTAACACGGGTCAAAATAACCACCTATCTGCCTGTTCTAGACACCCAGTTATCCTCAAGGACAGTTGGTTTCATTTCTCTGACTGTCCTTGGGGTAGGCACCAAGTGAAAAAGCATCAGTCGGCACTAGGGCTCAGGAGATGCCACCTGTGTGGATGGGCTAGCCTATGGACATCCAGCATCATGGTGTCACATGCTGAAAGATGTCCATTCAACCAAATGTCCAGCGATGAGCTCTTTGATGTGATCGGCAGTTTCATCAAGCAGCAGAAACTAAAACAGTGGCGCCGCAGGACTAGACTGTGCATGTTTTCCTTTGTTATTGCACATGTGCAGTTGTTGGACTTCCTTTTGCTTTCTGCTCTTCATACCTCATTTCTCTGTGTGCTACATTTACAGTAGCAGCCCAACAAAAACTCTTGTTCATGGGTAGCAGAGTTTTGGGGATGCAAATTAAAGGCCATTTCCAGGGCTGTCTACTAAGAGAGGCCTGGGTAAGGCTAATTGAAACCACAGTAAGGGCTTGGAAACAGTATTTGAAAGCCCTTTTCAAGGCAAGACAGTCAGGGCAGAAAGAGGGTAAGACTCAGTATTTAAGGCTTAGGAGAGGAACTTAAAGGACTGAGACAACCACTTAAAACCCCCTGTCAAGACAGGAAGGTCTCCAGAGGCAGGAGGTGGGAAGGCTGGATAAATGTCCTTGACAGGGCTACTATGCAGGGGAGACTTTCAGTGTTCAGACTATATACACAGGGGCAGAGAAAGCAGATGGACTTGTCAAATGAGTTAATTTAGGGCCCTTGTCAGGGCTACTACTGAGCAGGAGGGGGAAGTAAATTAAAAGCACTTAGGGCATTGCACTGTGGTACGCTTGTTAAGATCTTTTCAGTGCCAATTACCAGCTAGTGGACAATACTCAGTAGCCCCTTTAAGGGTACATTACAATGGGCACCATCAATTATGAAGCCCTTTTCAGAGCACTGTATCAACCAGGAGACACATATTATTAGCTATTTGGAAATGGAAATGTGAAATTAATAAACAAACACACAAAAAAAATCAACAGGACAGGTACAGTTTCTGTGGGACAGTCAAAATGAATACTGCACCTGTCTCTTCGTCAGCCATCTACAAAAAAATATTTCTAGCCCTGATAAGTAAGATAAGCAATGTAAATAACAGAAGACAAATTAAATCCATGGCTAGCAAAGAGAATGTCCTCTCTGTAAAGGGAACTAGGAAAGAGAACTTGCAGCCACCTTCATTTAGAAACACTGAGTTCCCCTGCTAATTCCATGAAATTCTTTTCAATTTCAAAACATAGCAACATCCCTGATGGAAAAGGCAATTCCGAACTAAATAAACACAATTCATCACAGCAGTAATTGAAGTTTGTCACAATATCTGATTTGCTATAATGTTTCCTAAGCACAGTAACTCAATCATCGAATACAGTAAGCCGGCATTCTATCTTCTGTTCCTTGGTTCTGCAAATGTTACTTTCACTACACTGTCCTATGGGCTTTTTTTTTTTTTTTTTTTACCCTGGTGAAAACGACAACAATATTCACAGGAGACAAGACCATGCAAAAAAAAAAAAAGGTTTTATCAGAGGGGCATTTTTTTAAAACTGGCATAAGTTTACTCTGTATAATCCTAGACAAGGATTTTTATATTTGACAGGGGGCTCCCCATGCCTCATATGGATCACAGCCCTGGAAACTAACAAATCTTTCTGTAGCCCAACAGTCCACTGGGCTACAGATGGCATCATTCTAAAAGCCCTTAGAACACAGAGTGCCAGGTGTTAACGAAACTAACGAAGGTATCTTGGTTTCATTTTTTTCTTAGTAAGTAACAAGATTTATAAGTCTAATTAATTATGCATGAGCTAAAGTAGCTCCCCAATTGGCTGCTGTGCTGGTCTGAAATCCCCAAGAAGTGCCCGGCACGGCAGCCACACTACCCTGACAGCAGTGGTAAAACAAGACAAGTGTTTTCGCTCCTGCCATCACTGTACCTCAACACACAAAAAGGCACTGTAGCGACAGAACGTTTCCTCGATAAAATAAAGAAAAAACTGTTCTGGATTTCTCCCATTCTCCCCTGTAACCACCTGCCCAACAACATTGGTCCCGGCAGCTACGACAGCAATAGTGCTGTTGCCTAAGTTTAGTCAATAAAATAAAATAAAGTGACAGTTGTGGATTCCTTCATTATTTCTCTTTTCTTCCCCAGTAAACCCCCACCCAACATCACTCCCAGCATGAGTGGCACACGTTTCCAGACACAACTGCAGAGTGAGCGTGCTCTGCCTCGGGGAAGGGGGGGAGACTACATAAAACATCTTGAAAAAAAAGAATTTCTAGGGACGTGGATATGTTGTTCAATCCACACTTACTGGCAGGTTCCTTGCCACTTTAAATCTTGCCGGAAGGTCTTCAAGCTGGCTCCTCCCACCCACCCGGGTGGTAAAACTCTTGGCTCCGCCCCATGACGCCAGATCTTTCTTACCACTTGGAAGCTCAGGTTCCCTCCTTAGTGCACTGCGTTTTAGGCCTGGATCCAAACTCTTCGGTTAACCCAAAACTAATTTTAAAATTTACAAGACTTTGGTCTTTTATCTTCCCTCGCGGCTGCAATGGACAAATCGACTCCTGGATTTCGTCGGTGCCCCTGTGGGCAGAAGATGTCCCGGATTGATAAGACACTCCACGTGTGTCTATTGCCTGGGACTTGGACACGATTTGCAGGCCTGCAACTTGTGCAAGTCCTTCTAGGCTATGGTCTTAGACGATCACGCTGTCTGATTACAACTTGGGCATCCCGAGAAACGTTATCCTCCGGTCAAGTCGAAGGAGACCCTTTGGGCGGTGTCTGCAGCTGCGGGCTCGGCTGAACAGCTCGAACAGATGATCGCCCTCAAGGAAGCGGTGGCCCAGGCCGCAGCATCATCTTCCTCTGTTGCAACATTTATCCCGCTCTCCTTGGGCTCCTCCTACATGGCTTTGTTTAAAGAGCTTTGTCAATCCCTCTCCACCAAGGGAGAAGGGCCTTCGGGACATTCCTCTCGTTCCAAAAAGAAGGACTCCAAAGGTAAGTACCACCGTCGGCGTTCGGTAGGAATGGAGAGGTCCCCCTTCCCCGATAATCGACGACCGACTTGGTCGAGAGGATTGCAGCTAAGGCGCTGGCTTCACGGTGTCCCCATCAGGTCAGCGGGCCAAGATACTCATCGACACGGTCGAGATTTTTCTTGACCCGGACGGTCTATCGACTGGAGAAGCCGACAACCCTTCTTCACCGGTTCCCCTGGTGGAAACAGAGGACTTGCCTGTGCCTCCTGTGCTGGAGTCCACGGTTAAGGTTCCTGAATCCAGGGAGGAGCGGGTTTCCCCCGCTCCCTCTCAGACCCACCCTCGGAATCCCCGAATATCTCGGTCTCTGACCTCTTTCTGGTCCAGCCGATCCCGCGGACATTGGCAGTCTCGGCACCATGGAAAGCAGCAGCGCCACTCATCCTCGTCGTCATCCTCTTCGGAGGATAGGCTCCAGCGCAAACTGCGTCGGCACTACGAGGATTTAATGTGGCAGCAGCTCCTTTTGTCCAGGAATAAGCTGACTCAGTCACCTTCCCTGGCCATTAAGTGGCTGTCACCGGAGCAGCCGAAACAACCCCTTGTGGTAGTAGAGGAGCCGAAGCCAGCACCGGTTGTTTGGCCAAAACCAGCTGCGCCACAAATTGTGGTGGAACCCCCACTTCCACAACCTAAAACTTGGGCCCCGACCGGGTCAGGGCTTGCCCCCATCAGTTGTCGGTCACCCTCACTCCCGATCGACCTCGGCAGGTGGAGGGTGGCTCAGGTGCTCCGCAGCTGTTCGCAGACTCCTCGGAGTCTGACGACGACGACGACTCCTTGTTCTCCAGGCCGCTTGACCTGGACTCCACTGGGGGTCAGTCGGTGGACGACAGCCCATCCTTGTTCCTTGGAATGCTTCAGCTCATCTCAGAGTCCACTGGGATGAAGCTTGAACCCGTTTCAAAACGGGCCAAGTATCCCCTCACGGAGATACCGGACCGAGGGGATTCCCCCAAGGAGGCCTTCCCAGTGGCCGAAGCCATTGTTGGCCCGGCCCTTGAGCTATGGCAGCGGCCAGCTTCTTGTCCAGCACCTTTGGCCAGGATGGCTCAGAAGTATGCCGTTTCCAGCAGTTCACCCTCCGGTTTCTCGGAGCACCCCTCTCCGGAGGGGTTGGTGATCGACAGCGTTTTCTGGCATTCCAGGAATGCTTGGGATGTGGACAAGCCACCCGGTAAAGAGTCCAAGAAACTGGACTACTCCGGGCAGAAAGTCTATGCTGCTTCCTCCCTAGGCCTTCGTCAGGCCAGCTCGGCTGTTCTGATGGCACACTTTTCACACGCCCTTTTGGGCTCCCTGGATGAGGTGATTCCTCATCTCCTGGCTGACCTTCAAACAACAGTCAAGCAGGTGCGGGATCAGGGAAGGGCAGTGGCAAAACAGCAGCTCCAAACTTCCTTGGACATCGCTGACTCGTGTGCCCGGTCAGTAGCGGCCGCAGTGGCCACGCACAGCAGAGCTTGGCTGCAGATCTCCACCTTTACGGCGGATACCCAGCACAAGCTGGCAGACGTTCCCTTCTTGGGTACAGACTTGTTCGGTCCCGGGGTGGAGGGTCATCTTCAAAGGACCGAGAAGTCCAACGCCACCTTGGTCTCGGTCACGTCTGCCCAGAAGGACAAAGGCCGGCAGCATAAGCCCTTTCATCCTTCAGCCCCTGCAGCACGTCCGGCCCAGCAACACCAGTATCAGGGCCAGCAGACTCGCACTTGGCACCCCAAAGCCAAGCCTGCTGCTTTCTCCAGCAAAAAGCCAGGAGGGAAAGGTCCAGGCGGCTCCTCGGCCGGCCCCTCCTCCAAGCCTGCCCAGTGCGGGTGAGGGTGTCAGCCTCCCTAACCTTGTTCCTACTCCTTCCCGGGAGTTCCCCCTGGGGATTGCCCACCACTTCCTTTCCACCTGGTCTGATATCACCACGGACCAGCTGGGTGCTGGAAGTGGTGGAAAGGGCCTGCTTCACCCGAGCAGACCCCACCCCTATCGAGCTGTCGCCCCACGGGGGAGCTACGGGTTTTGCAGCCTCTCTGTCGGCTCATCGAGCCGACACTGCCCTGCTCCTCCAGAAGGAGGTGATCAGGGAGGTGGCGGATCCTCCACCAGATTGAGGGTTTGTGTCCAGGTACTTCCTGGTCCCAAAACGGATGGGGGGCTGGCGCCCCATTCTAGACCTACATGAGCTGAACAAGTTCCTAAGGTCTCGCACCTTCAGGATGGTCACTCTGGCTCAGATCATTCCATCCTTGGAACGAGGCGTGTGGTTCTGTTCTCTGGACCTCCAAGACGCGTTCTTTCACGTCCCAATCCGTCCGTCTCACCAGCGATTCCTCCACTTCAGAGCAGAGGGATCCCTTTACGAGTTCCGGGCCATGCTCTTTGGCCTCTCTCCAGCTCCCAGAGTCTTCACCAAATGCATGGCAGTGGTCACAGCATTCCTGCAGTGCCGAAGGGGCCAGGTGTACCCTTACCTGGACGATTGGCTGATTGCAGCCCCTACTGAATTGGAGATGGAGCGGTCCAGGGATCTGGCCCTCCAGGTCTACTCTCAGATTGGCCTCCTCATCAATGAGGCCAAATCGGAACTGATGCCAACGCAGGTGGTTCAGTTCATCAGGGCAGAGTTCAACTCTCTTTGAGCCAGAGCACGGCTCCCGGCGGACAGGGCCGAGGTCCTTTCCTCCTTTGCCCAATCATTTCTGGTTGGGCAATTGCACCCTGCCCGGGACTTCCTACGCCTACTGGACCTCATGGCAGCCTGCACCAGCGTGGTCCATTGGACCCGCTGGCACATCGTCCCCTGCAATGGAGGCTGGCCCGCCAATGGTCACAATTGGACCCGCTGGCACATGCGTCCCCTGCAATGGGGGCTGGCCCGCCAATGGTCACAGCGCTCCGGTCCTCTGGACCAGCCAGTGACAGTGACCCAGGAGATGTGGAACGGCCTCCAATGGTGGCTCGTTCCAGCTCATCTGCAGGAGGGTATCCCATTTGTCCGCCCAGAGCCGGTCACTCCGACGACCGACGCCGCTCTGATGGGTTGGAGTGCCCATCTGGGGGAGCACAGAGCCCACGGACTCTGGTCCCCTCAGGAGTCTCGATGCCACATCAACCTGCTGGAGCTTCCAGCGGTCCGACTAGCCCTCACTGCCTTCGCTCCGTTTGTACGGGGTCAAGTGGTCCAGGTCCAGACAGACAATACCACAACCATGTACTACCTAAACCGCCAGGGCGGGATGCACTCCTTGCCTCTGTGCAAGGAGGCTCTCCGCACTTGGTCTCTCGTGAGCAGACTGGAGGTGGATCTCCTAGCCATCCATGTGGCAGGAGCCTCCAACACTCTGGCCGATGCCCTCAGCTGGATAGGTGCTGCATCTCACGAGTGGTCTCTCCTGCTGGAGGTAGTACATGATCTGTTCTCCCACTGGGGCACTCCTGAGGTGGACCTGTTTGCCTCCAGGGAGAATGCGAAGCTGAGGCTGTTTCATGCCCGCCCCCCTCAGCAGGGCTCGCTGCAAGGGGATGCCTTTTCTAGGCCGTGGACCCCGAGCCTCTTCTACGCCTTCCCTCCATTTCCCTTGATCCACAAGGCGCTTCTCAAGGCAAAGAGGGACATGGCGCAGGTGATCCTGGTAGCCCCAGACTGGCCCCATCAGTTCTGGTATCCAGATCTCCTCAGCCTCAGCTCCAGGCTTCCGAGGAGGCTTCCAGCCCACCCGGACCTGATCTCAGTCAATAAGTGGAAGGTACTCCACCTGGACCTTCAATCCCTGCACTTAACGGCCTGGTTCCTAAGCGGCTAGAGTTCCAGGCCTTGGGTCTTTCCGACGAGGTCCTCAACATTGTTGAGGCATCCCGTAAGGAGTGGACCAGAAAATGCTATGCCTTCAAATGGAAGAGATTCTCCATTTGGTGACAGGATAAGGGGTTGGACCCTTTCTTCTGTTCTTGGCTAGCACTCTGGACTATCTGTGGTCCCTTTCTCAGCTAGGGCTTCGGTTGTCGACCCTTAAGGTGCACCTGGCAACCATCTCTGCTTACCGGGCGCGGGCTGGAAAGCAGTCAGTGGCGCAGGGAGAAGGGTGGTCTGGTGCTTTTCCAAAGGCCTTGATCACATATCCCCTCCGGTGCGAGAACCTCTACCTCCGTAGGATCTACTGCAGTGAAAAGCTGGCTCATGGGCAAACCATTCGAACCGATGCACAGGTGTGATATCTCTCACCTGTCAAGGAAGACCGCCTTCTTGGTGGCTATCACATCAGCCAGAAGGATGGGAGAGCTCCAGGCGCTTTCCATCGAGTCTCCTTATCTGGTCTTCCACAGGGACAAGGCTGTTCTGCGCCCCCACCCAAAATTCCTTCCGAAGGTGGTGTCAGATTTTTACCTTAACCAGGTGTTGACTCTGCTGGTGTTCTACCCCAATCATACCTTGGAGGCCGAATATAGGCTCCATACTTTGGACCCTAGAAGAGCGCTCTCTTATTATAAGGAGCGGATGGCTGAAGTTTGGGGAGAGGTTCACCAGCTGTTTGTCACCTACACTGAAGCCGCACCTGGTAGACCTGCAGCCAAGCAGACGATAGGCAGGTGGGTCACCTCCTGCATTGATCTCTGCTTTAGGTTGGCGGGCATGGAGCCTCCCAAAGGGATAAGAGCTCATTCTACCCGCCATACCACTGCTTCCAGGGATGTCCCTATCCAGGAAATTTGCAGGGCTGCTACCTGGAAGTCAGCACACACCTTCATTACCCACTACCACATCGACCTTGAGTCACGCCGGGATGCTGTTTTTGGGACCTCTGTTCTCCTGTCCTTATTTCCCAAGTAAGTATAGGGTGCGCCTTGCCTCCCTCCTCCCGGAGAACTGCTAGGAGTCTGCCAGTAAGTGTGGATTGAACAACACATCCACGTCCCTAGAAATACAGGTTACTCACCTGTAACAGGAGTTCTAGGAGTGGTATATGTTGTTCATCCACACAACTCACCCGACCTCCCCGGCTTTGACGCACAACCTGGCTTCCAGTGGGCTAGATCTGGCGTCATGGGGCAGAGCCGAGAGTTTTACCACCCGGGTGGATGGGAGGAGCCAGCCTGAAGACCTTCCGGCAAGATTTAAAGCGGCAACGAAGCTGCCAGTAAGTGTGGGTGAACAACATATATCATTCCTAGAACTCCTGTTACAGGTGAGTAACCTATATTTATGCGATTAGACTTATATTTGCAATAATGACCTCAGAGCCGGTCATTTCCTATCGATTAACGACCGGCTAGGTGGGGTTGGACCTTGGCTGCACCTCGAGCCATCCTTCCCCCCCCTCCAGCCAGTCGTTAATCAACAGGAAATGACCAGCTCTTCGGTCATTATTGCTTAAACAGTATTAGAAATCTGCCCAGTTAAAACAACATACACCTTCAGTCCAGAGGGCGTGCATCATGATCAAAAACTTCATGTTGACCTGTGACAGCATAATGCAGAAATAATTCATGCTCAACAGTATCAGTTAAAAAAAATATGGGGGTAAGAATTCAAAAAAAAAGCCGAATTCCCAGGATCAACCTATTCTTCTGTCTTGGCGTTACTGCTTAAAGTTGGAAACACAAGTAAGCAATGACAATAATTTACTTGTTTCATGACATGACTGAGCATTCCTGGTGACTCAGTTTCTTGTGGCAATGAAATCAACTAAAGTCATAGAATTCCAAGGAAATATTTTCTTCTCGTGTGCGGTAACTATTTTTAGTTAAAATAATTTCTCATCGACTTGTCTTTTTCCACACACATATGAGGGGTAGCTTGCTCAGTATAATGAAACAATGCCATTTTTGTACTGTTTCAGTAAGGGGGGGGTAGGGCTGGACCAGTTGGGGCTTATTGAGCATTGTTGGTGTTTACAAGTTTAAAATATTTATTTTCTTTAGCTATGCAGTCAAAATAGCACCAGTGGCACTGCTAATGATCAGTTCATCATCAGACTCACTACCTGGGACTTTCCTCGCCATTGCAGGCCACGAGCCGATTGATCTGGATGACATTGTTTTATAAAATACAACAAACTGCTGTTTTAGAAAAAGTTGTTACAGTTTATGCTGTGTTAAAAGATGTATTGTACTATTACATAATGTTTTTTCTTGTGTTTGCTCGGGGCCAGGCACTTACATCAGTCTTGGTGCTTAATTGGTTTTATAAGATTGTTAACGTACTTTAATTAATGGTCATCATTTTTTATCCACAGATAACTGTGCTTTTATTCTCAGTTACAACCTCCCAGTTGATATTTCCATTACAACACGGGAGGTTGTAATCACAGCCTGCCACTCAAACAAGAGCTACACAGCTCAATGACTGCAACTCACCGACTGGGCGGGACGATTTCTCCAAACATGGCGGCATCGTTCCTCGCTAACCGAGTTGTTTCTGTGGAAACTTATCTGTTCCTGTTTACTTCATCCCACGTAAATTTTTTTTTTTTTTTTTACACACACACACACACACACACACACACACACACACACACACACACTCTTGTTCAACATATCTGGTTGATCTTGCCTTCAAAGAATAAAAAATGTATCTGGCTGATCCTGCCATTCTTACCTCTCGAGCAGAGCTCCGCAGTTGCATTCCTGACTGACTGCGACTGACAACTGAGTGAGAGACTGTGTGTGTGTGTATTTCTGATAGAACTGCTGCACTAACTCAAGTGTGGCGAAGAAAAAAAAATGATGACCATTAAATAAAATAACATATTGGTGGGTGCATGTAAAACCAGAATTTTACACACACTCTTGGTGTGGGATGTTTTTATAAACTGCTCAGGCTTCACCCTCGGGGTTTATGTAGCACCCCACAGCTCAGGTGTGTGTAAAATTCTGGTCACACACACACACGCGCCCATATATTATTCTATATGTAATAAGAGTTTGAAGGTCACACTATGCATGTATGTGGGATTTCCTTATGGAACACACAAGCTACTTCACTTGGCAGGAATGTTATGTGGCCTAATTTTAGTACTTACTTGTGTCCTAAGCGTTGGGCAGTTTGAGGATTCTTTTAGTATTCTGGACTTTGAAACACAGAATTTGATGACAGATAAGGACCGCTTGGCCCACCTAGTCTGCCCATTTTTCCCTACCTACAATGTCACTGCAGACCTTACTAGATCTCAGGGTCTCTCCCTCTCCTATCCTTTCCACTAAGATTCCCTTATCCCTAATCCCATGCATTCCTGAACCCCACCACTGTTTTCACCCTCACTACCTCCACTGAAAGACTGTTACGGGCATCCACCACCACTCTTTCTGTGAAGAAGTACTTCCTGACATCTCTCCTCAGTTTACCCCCCTCCCAGTGTCTTTCCATGTCGACTTGTTCTTGAGCATCTTTTTCGGAAAAATACCCTACTCCTGCACCTTATTTACTCCTGTGAGGTATTTAAAGGACTCTATCATATCCCCCTTCTCCCTCTGCTCTTCCTGGGTGTATATTGAGGTCCCCCAGACGGTCCTCATTGGGCTTCTGATGCAGACCCTGCATCATTTTAGTTGCTCTTCTCTGGACAGTCTCCACTCTGTGCAAGTTATTCTGGAGATGTGGTCTCCAGAACTTAACACAGTACTCTAGGTGAGGTCTCACCAGCGATCCATACAGAGGCAACACCATCTCTCTCTGTCTTTTGGTGATATCACTCCCTATGCACCCTAGTATCCCACTAGCCCTCCCAACTGCCTTGTTGCACTAACTGGCCACCTTTAGGTCAACAGATATTATTGCCACCAGGTCCCTTTCCTGATTGGTAGTCGTCACTACCTCTCCACCCATTATGTACTCTCAATACCCTTGGATGCACCCCATCGGGACACATCGCTCTGTCCACTTTCAGATTTGCAAGTCCCTTCAGGACTCTCTCCTCTGGTCTAGTGTCCACTTCCCTCCTTCCAAAGCTACTTTTTTGTGGCCCCTCCCCTTCTCCTTCCGCTGTGAACACTAAATAAAGTATTTGCTCGGCATATCTGTCTTTTCCTGGTCCTCCTCAGCACAGCTCCCCCCTTTCCCTTCTTATGATTTACAATCCCTCTCCTGGTCTTCCTCTTTTCACCTACATATCTAAACAATGTCTTGTCCCCTTTCATTACCACCTGGGCTATTCTCTCCTCAGTCTGCACTTTCCCTGTTCCCCTCTGCTTCCCATGATGCACCTCACTATCATTCTCCCTCGGCGTCTCCTTACACCATCTGAATGCTACTCTTTGCCTTTATCTTTTCAGCTACTTCTTTCAAAAACCATAGCAGACTTTTTTTCCCTTCTTACTTTTGATTACTTGCCTGGCACAGAGGTTTGTTGCCTTCACTATGCCCTCCTTTAACTTCACTCCCTATTCCTTCTACCCCACATAGATAATCTCCTCCCCCGGCAGTCACCACGAGGCATTCACCCATCTTTTAAAATCTGCCCTCCTTAAGTCCAGGATCTTTACCCTTGTGGATTTGATTCCATGGTCGTGATGTCTGCAATGCTGTCCCTGTTAGTGAGCAGCAGGTTCAGAACTGCCCCATCACGAATGGGCTCCTTGGCTAGTTGCCAGAGCAATGCCTCCTGCAGGGAGTTCAGGATGTCCCCGCTTCTAGCTGAAGCTACAGCTGGGAGGTGCCAATCTACATCCAGCAGAGTGACGTCGTCCCATCAGCATCACCCCCCCCCCCACACACACACACACACACCTTTTCTGCCATCTTGCCAATGGCTTCCACCAGTACCTTATCTAACTCCTTCTCCTGTGCTGCAGGCCTTTGATGTTATGGACTTGCGCTTCTAGTGTTATAACAATATGGAAGAAGTGATGGGGAATATTTTTACAGCATGACAATCAATGATCCTGATGTGCATATGGATTCTCACTGTTCTGCCTGAATGCACTTACTGTACAGTATTCTCTGAAAATGCAATAAAAATAAAGTTAAAAAACAAAAATGCTATTCTCATACATTGGTGCACTTCAGATAAACTGGTTTAGTGTTTATTCTGACTACATCACCTTTCTGCAACTTACTGCGCTTTACAATAAAATGCAAATGAACATATCAAATAAAACAAACATCAAGAGCCAATTAATAAATAAGTACAATGCTGTTTTCAAAATATAAAATGGGTGAAAGAAACCCTGTGCTCTGATTGGCTAATCACAATTCCCAGTTATCAAGACTACAGAACAGACCACAGTTCAGATTTTTGTTCTCCAACTAGGATGCATCTGCAAGTCACATAACTGCACCCTCTTCAACACACTGCTTGCAAAACTTTAAAATTCAAAGAACTGCATTTTCAGTGCAGATGTTTGCATAAGAATCCTGGATACAGGCCCACATTAAAAAAGAATTGGTTCTCTGCAATAAAAGTTGTAGGGGACCCTCAGACTATATAAACAAGTGTGTGTGTGTGTGGGGGGGGATCGTCTGGGCCTGCATAAGCCACCGAACAATTTGGCTTCTCCTGGCATGAAATTAAGTTTTATATCAACAACCCACGCTCCGCATATCACACTAAGTAACATCAAACAAAAACAGGCAGAGTATAAGAAAGGAAAAAAACCCAACAAAAATCAATTTATGCATTTAAACAAGGTTTATTTCCTTTACACCAATCAAGTGTACATGTACAAATGGCTGACTGGGCCTATTTTATTGTAACTGTGTCACTGTGGGCTCAAACAAAACTGAGGGACCAGGGTCATTAACATCCTGATTGCAGGATTTGTCTCCATAAAAGACTGAAATGCACAGTGCCCCCACAGACAGAAAAGTTTTAAGTGGGCCTGACCTCAGAATGGTACAGCCCCCTGAGAATGCAGTACCTCCCGACCTCCACACAGGATCATTCCACCTATGAAACCATACAGTGCAACAGCGGTTTGAATAAAGTTGTCATTATTAGTGCTCTACAAACAATATGTTCAAAACTAATAATCTGCTCATAAGCTAAGATTTTAACCAAATAACTACAACAATTTATTTGGGGGGGGGGTGTCAAAAACAAGATACTAGTGCAAAAAGAAATGGTCAGGCAGTTTATCTGGCCAAATAACAGTTTCCTAGTTTGTAGCTAAAAATGCCCTCTTAGGCACAGCCAGTTAAATACAGTGCCCACCCCCACAATGCAGTATTTACCTCCTTTTTCTCCTGCTCACCTGTAGTGAGGCACTACCTGCTCTCAGCTGGTACCAGCATATTTTGTCCTTAAACACTACTAGTAAGTTCCCAGTGCTTCACTAGGCACCCAGTTGTGGAAACAGTGTAGGCCCGCTGGTGTTGTAGGTGGCTGGTCGGTGAGTGGTGAACTTAAAATCAAGAAATACTTTAAATTAAACCCTAAGACCAAACACCATGCAACTATGAAAATAAAACCTCAAATCAGGTATTTGTAACTCCTAGCCTGATGACCAAATGAAATGAGCTAGTTTCCAACCATTTTACAGTCTCGGTTGCAGGTCAAGCTCTGAAACACAGAAACATAGACTTTGACGGCAGATAATGAGCGCTTGGCCCACCTAGTCTGCCCATTTCCCTACCTACCAGATAAGCTGCAGATCCTAGTTAACCAACAGTCTACTTCTTCCAACCCCCCACCAGAATTGCCTTATGTCTGTCCCATGCATTCTTGAATTCCCCCACTGTTTTTTGGCCCCACGACCTCCTCAGGAAGGCCAATCCATGCATCCACCACCCTCTCTGTGAAAAAATACTTCCTCACATTGCTCCTGGGCCGCTTCCCCTCTATCTTCAAATTGTGTCCCCTTGCTCTTGCACATCTCTTTTTCTGAAAGATGCTACCCACTTTGACTTTGCTGATTCCCTTGAAGAACTCGAAAGTTTCTATCTTGTCCCCCCTCCCTCCTTTCCTCAAGGGTATACATATTAAGCCCCTTTAGTCTCTCTTATACGGCTTCTGTTGCAGACCCTGCACCATTTTAGTTGCCCTCCTCTGGACTGTCTCCATCCTGTCTATGTCCTTGTGGAGATGGGGGTCTCCAGAGCTGCACGCAGTACTCCAGATGGGGTCTCATCAACTGTCTGTACAGAGAGAGAAAAACTTCCTGTTTTCTAAGGGTGATGCCTCTCCCTATACATCCCAGTATCCCCCCAGACATCCCTACTGCCTTCTCACATTGCTTGCTTACCTTTAGGTCATCTGATATGACTATCCCCAGCCCCCTTTCCATTTTTGTTGTTGTTAACACCTCCCCCCCCATTGTGTACTCTTCCTCTGGGTTTTTGTTTCCCAGGTGCATTACTTTGCACTTCTTTAGTTGCCATACTTTTGACCATTCCTCCAACCTTGCCAAGTCCCTTCTCATCCTTTCCATCCCTCCTTGTGTACCAACCCTGTTGCAGATCCTTGTGTCGTCTGCAAAACGGCATACTTTTCCTTCCAGTCCCTCTGCAATGTCACTTATAAAGACATTAAAAAGGACCAGTCCCAGTACTGAACCCTGCGGTACCCCACTAGTAACCCTCCTTTCTTCAGAGTGGACTCCATTTACTATTACACTCTGTGTACTGTTGTCCAACCAGTTTTTTTACCCAGGCTATCAACCTGGGACACACTCCCAGGCTGGCTAATTTGTTTATTAATCTTTTGTGTGGGCCTGTGTCAAATGCCTTGCTATAGTCTAGGTAGGTCATGTCCACAGCCCCTCCCTGGTCTATTACTTTGGTCGCCCAGTCAAAGAAATCTATTAGATTTGTCTGACACGACCTTCCCACTATGAACCTATGCTGCTTTGGGTCCTGTGCACTGCTGGCTTCTGGGTACTCAACAATTCTTTCTTTCAGAAGTGATTCCATCTTTTTCCCTACCACCGAGGTCAAGCTAACAGGTCTGTAGGTTCCTGCCTCTGCTTTGCTCCCACTTTTGTGAAGGAGAATCACATCCACCCTCCTCCAGTCCTTAGATACCACACCATCCACCCATGATTTGTTAAAAAGGGTAGTATACAGTACATAGTAACTATGTATATAGATAGTACAAAAATTTATGTAACTCTGTCTGTCCGCATTCTTTAACATGTATCTCTGTTTTGTCCTCTCTGTGACGAGGTGCCTTTGCAAACAAGTCTCTGACCCAAAGGTTGTAAAT
Organism: Neoceratodus forsteri; assembly: GCA_016271365.2. NCBI lineage: Eukaryota > Metazoa > Chordata > Ceratodontiformes > Ceratodontidae > Neoceratodus > Neoceratodus forsteri. Next base: position 539,275,139 of record CM028133.1, read on the forward strand.
CAGATTGTACAAATAAATAAATAAATAGTCAGTGGTGCCAACAGTTCTCCCCTTAGTTCTTTTAGAATTCTGGGGTGAATCCCATCTAGCCCTATTGCTTTGTCCACCTTCAGTTTTAGGAGTTCTTTCAGAACCCTTTCTTCTGTGAAAGGACTGGTATCGATCCCCCTAGCCAGAGGGCTTCTATTGATTGAATTAGGTACCTCCCCCTCCTCCTCTTTTCTGAATACTAAGCAGAAGTATTCATTCAGTATCCCTGCTTTTTCACTGTCCCTCTGCCCACCCACCCTCCCCTTTATTAAGCCGCACTATCCCTCCCTTGGTCTTTCTTCGCCTCCTAATGTACTTACAAAGGTTTTATTCCTCTTAACCAAGTTGGCTATCTTTTCCTCGGTTTGGGCCTTTGCTATTCTGACTGCCTTCCCTGCTTCCTTCTGCTTTAACTGGTACAGTTCTCTATCCTGCTCCTTCTGTGTTTCCTTATACTTCCTGAATGCTATCTTTTTCTCCCTAACTTTCCCCACCACCTCTTTTGAGAACCACATTTTTTTTTCTTTCGTTTTGATTTATTTGCTTCACACAAAGGCTTGTTGCCTCTGTGATGGCAGTTCTGATGTTTCCCCATTGTTCCTCCACCCCTCCTTCTTGCCTGTTTGCTAGTGCTTCTCTGAGGCACTCTCCCATTTTGACAAAGTCAGGCCTCCTAAAGTCTAGTACCCTCACTTCTGTATGGCTTGACTGTGTGGCTGTGTTTATCGTGAACCACACTGTTTGGTGGCCACTTGTTCCTAGATGGCTACCCACTTCTAGATCTGAGATCCTCCCTCCGTCCCCATTTGAGAGTACCAGGTCTAAGATTGCTCCATCTAGAGTGGGTTCCAACACTAGCTGTCTGAGGCATGACCCCTGTAGGGCATCAAGAATGACCCTGCTCTTGGATGTGGCTGCATCAAAGGTACTCCAGTTAACATCTGGCATATTCAGGTCCCCCATCAACAATATTTTCCCTTTTCCTGACATCCTAAAGATGCCTTCTATCATTTCCTTGTCCATTTCCTCCCCCTGAGATGGGGGTCTGTATACAACCCCTGTGCAGATTGTGGTGCCATTTCCAGTCTCCAGGGTGACCCACAGTGCCACTTCTCCTCCCTGTTTACCCTTTAGTTCCATTGCTGTGATCCCTGCCCTTATGTAGAGAGCTATTCCTCCTCCTCCTCTTCTACCCTCCATGTCCTTCTTGTAGATTGTGTACCCTGGTATGCTGACATCCCAGTCATGGTTCTCTGTGTACCATGTTTCTGTGACTGCCATGATATCCAGGCATCCCTCTTCCATCAAGGCCACCAGTTCAGAGAGCTTGTTACCTAGACTATGGGCATTGTTACTCATTACCCTCCATTTTTTAGATGACCTTACCCCTTTTTGCCCCATCCCTGTCCTTACTGCCTTTGCCTTTTTCTCCATTTACCCCTGCCCTTCTCCCTATTGACCTCTCTATCTTGGTGTTTACCTCATTAACTACCCTGATTTTTCTGGTGGGGCTAGGATTTCCCTGCTCCTTTTCAGTGCCTCCCCCATGGCTAGTTTAAATGCTTGCTAAAGAAGCATTTAAACCTATCACCTAAGATCCTGGTTCTCCTCCTAGACAGATGCAGACCATTGCGCCAGTACAGGCCTGTATCCCTCCAGGTGGATCTCCAGTCCCCAGTGAAGCCAAAACCCTGCGCTCTGCACCAGTTTTTCAACCACTGATTGAATCCCATGGTGCGGAGCACCATAGCCTCACCCATGCCATAGACATGCAGAACCTTCAAGAAGGTTACCGTGGGTACTACTCGTCTAAGGCCTCTCCCCAACTCCATAAAATCCTCCTGCACTTCTCTGATCCCTTTCCCAGCCAGGTCATTTGTCCCTAGGTGGACAGTGACATCCAGCATCCTCCCCGTGCAGCTGCTCCCGTGATCCTGAGGATTAGCTCCCTGACCCTCCAAGCCATAGCACCAGGCAGGCACCTTACCCCTCCCCCCCCCCAGTTTTACCCTCCAAATAATGGAGTCCCCCACCAGGAGTTGTTTCCTTCTCCTGTGGGGTCCAATGCCACCCTCCTGTGGGTCTCCTCTGTGGAGGTTCCCAGCATCCTCCTTGGTCTCCACTGCGGGTGCCTCCACAGAGGAACCACACTCTGCCAGAACAGCATATGAATTGCGGAGAGCTACAACTGGAGGGATGCGCCTCTGTTCCACCACCCTCACCCTCCCTGAGCCCACTGTTGTCCAACTGCTCCTCTTTCTTGACAACCTCTGAGGCAGCAGTGGTGGCCCTGGCGGTCCCTGGGTGGGAGAGGAGGTCCCTTGAATCCTGGCCAACTCAGCCTGGAGATGAGCAACCTCCTCCCTCAGCCCAGAGAAGTGACTGCAGATGGGAAACCGTATCCTCCAGAATGTCTCCCAGAAGACTGACACTCCACAGCCACTGCACTGCACCACTCCTGTCATGTCTTATTTGTGGCCCCTCAACTGTTGTTTTGTATGCCTACTAGTTCCTCTATTTTTTTTTTCCTCCCTACTTTCCTACAGCCTCCGTGCCTTTAAAGCTCCTGCTCTTCCTGTTCTGGGACAGGAAGTTCCTATATTCCTCAGTAGTCTCCTTCTTACTTGCTCAGAGTCAGACCTACAGCAGCTGGGGCCGGGGGGGTGAAGAGCTACTCTTTTTCCTTCTAGGATGGTGAGTCTTTTATGCCTCTGTGATCACTCATTTTCTGTTCCCAAATAGGAAGTTCCTGTTGTCAGTCAAATTCTGTGCCTATAAAAGTAGAACTGGCTGGGGGGTGGAGGGAAGGGAGGGCTATATAGTTTCAGTAGAGTAGTAAAGTTCTAACAGCACCTCCTTCCTCTTGCTGTTCTCTGCCAAAATCTATATAGGGCAGTTTTAAATCCAAACACCTGGCTTGCTGCTGCCTAAGCCGCACAGCCTAATTTACAGTTCCCTTCTTCACCTAGCTAACTGCACAGATAACAGTTCTTCACCCAACTCAAACACACTAACTCTTCTGTTTTTTTTTTCCCCTAAATTGAAGGTCCCAGTGGTAGAGTTCTAGTTCCTAAGTCCCAGTAGAGTAGTAAAGTTCTAACAGCACCTCCTTCCTCTTGCTGTTCTCTGTCAAAGTACTCATGTTTCTGTTATTAGGCTTGTGTAGGTTTCTCTCACACATGCAGTTGGCTGATTGGACAGTCTCTCTGTTCTTCTCAGTGGTGCAGGTACTGTATAAGGTGTCCCTTCGATGGGGTCAGGGCTCTTCCACTTCAGCAGTCTACTGGTGAACTCTTCCCATCTCTCTCGGCAGCTCGCTCCAGGAAACCAGGGACCAAATGTTCCACACATCAAGCTCCAGCATCCAGTCCCAAATGTGTGACCATAGGCAGTATCCGGCTGCAGTACAGTAAAGTCTCTCACCAAACTGCAGGCTTGTAGCTGTGGTGTTCGTGCTGGGCTTGTAAGCGATTACCTCTTCTTGGCAGAAATGTGTTTCTCCTTCACAGAATATAATTTTGACAAAGGAGCCGTCTTGTGCAGAACTGTTCTCAGGTTAGGCTGTAACAGCTTTCAGTCATCTTCTAGTTTTGGCAGTGGACGCCTCAGGCAGCCTCCCCAAACTGGGCTCAGGGCAGCAGGTCTGCCTCTCCTGTCTCAGAGAGCTAAGCATCAACTGCCAAGTTCTGTCACAGTCCTCTGGTTTTCACAGGGTAAGACAGCTCCCTATTCATCCTCCTGGATGCTCATCAGGAGGAGCTGTCTTCGTGGCCCGTCACTCGATGATCTATTGGTTAGTGAAAAGAATGACAAAAATCTCTTGGCTTTCAGCCTCCTGGAGGCAGCTCGTCTCTACTCCCTGACAGGCTGCTGACAAGGACATGGGTCAGCAAGGTGGTGGTGCCATACTGATCTGAGAGGCCTGGCCCCAAATGCTCATTTTAAATAGAGCTTCTGCCCTTAAATCACTTTTTAATGCTCCTCTTGTGTTATGGAGTCATGCTTAACGTTCATTGGGAGAGCCTCCACCTCCCTGTGTCTCTAATCAGCTCTCTCCATTAATTTATACTCTAAATTTAATAGACTGCATCTGACTAAGGAGGGAGTCAGTGCATTGGGGCACATGTTTGACGTCTTTGCAGAATATTTAAACTAGCAAATGTGGAGAGGGGTGCAGCACCCCATATGTCGAATGGGAAGAACACCCTTCCCCCTCTCAGCTAGTGGTCAAACAGGAGTTCAGCATGTTTGTAGTTCATTTGCATCACCAGGTAAGGAAAAAGGTCCAGCTCCCCCATACGATGCACAGGGGAAACGCGAGACCTTGCCCGACAACTAACACACTGAAATCTGGCCAATGGAAAATCATGTACACACATGCTCACAGTCTGGGAAACAAGATCCCAGACCTGTAAGCAATAATAACAGAGGCTAAATTGGACATAGTAGCCATTAGCGAGACATGGTTTACCAGTAACCACACTTGGGAGACTTTAGTACCTGGCTATGTACTGTTCAGAAGAGACTGAGGTGCAAAAAGGATGGGGGGGAGTGGCCATTTATGTCAGTGAAAATATCAAAGCTACAGAAATTCAGAATACACATAAGGAGCCAGAAGAACTGTGGGTCACCCTGGAAACAGGAAATGGGACAGCCATACAAACCTGGGTTGTGTACAGGCCTCCAGACCCGGGGACATAGACACATTACTGTTAGAAGATATGCAAAACATGACAGCTAAAGGGGAGGTTCTGATAATGGGAGACTTCAACATGCCAGATACAGATTGGTCAATACCAGCAGGAACATCTGCCAGAACTAGACATATGGTGGATTCCCTGCAGGGGCAGGGCCTCAAACAACTGGTACAGCAACCCACAAGAGACAGGGCTATCCTAGATCTAGTACTGACTAACAGGGAAAGGATCTCTGATCTCCAGGTAGAAGGTCACCTAGGGGTCAATGACCATCACAAGGTATGGTTCAATTTGGCCACTGAAACTAAATCATCTCATTCCAAGGCAAACATATGAGACTTCAGAGGAGCCGACTTTGATAAGATGGCCAACAGAGTTAAGCTAGCACTGGCAAAAACAAATACAGGTGAGGGGGTACAGGCAAAGTGGGCAAGCATTAAGGATGCAATACTTGAAGCAACATCCCACAGTGTTAGAGAGAAAGGGAAGTACAAAAGAAGAAGGAAACCACTTTGGTTCTCAAAAACAGTAACAGAAAGGAAATATAAGGGAACGCAGCAGGATGAAGAAAGGGAGGCATACCAAACTTCCCTAAGGGAAGCAGGGAAGGCAGTAAGGCAGGCAAAGGCCCAAACCAAGGAAACACTAGCACAAACAGTAAAAGAAGGTGACAAGACTTTCTATAGATACATTAGTGAAAAGAGAAAGTCCAGAGGGGATATTGCTAAGATCAAAGGGGATAAGGGGGCATGTGAGGAGGAGGACCATGTAAAAGCATCTATCCTAAACAGACACTTCTGCTTAGTATTTACTGAAGAGAAGGTAGGGCGGGGACCACAGCTCAGCACCATGAACACAGGGGTAGGGAGGTGTGCACTAGTTCCTTCACAAAAGAAAGGGTCCTACGAGCGCTCGATAAGCTCAGGGTGGACAAGGCAATGGGACCTGATGGCATATATCCCAGGGTAATAAAGGAGCTAAGGGTGGAACTAGCAGAGCCATTATCAGAACTATTTAGTGAGTCTCTGAGCACAGGAGAGGTCCCAGAAGACTGAAGAAGAGCTCATGTGATCCCGCTCCACAAGAGTGGTAGCAGGGAGGAGGCAAGGAACTACAGAACAGTCAGTCTTACCTCAGTAGTAGGCAAGATTATGGAGGCACTCCTTAAGGAAAGGATAGTGCAACACCTGGAATCCATAGGAGCACAGGATCCATGACGGCATGGGTTTACAAAAGGAAGGTCCTGTCAAACTAATCTCATAGATTTCTTTGACTGGGTAACCAGAGTGGTGGACCAAGGGGGAGCAGCTGATGTCGCTACTTTGACTTCAGCAAAGCTTTCGATACTGTTCCACATAGAAGACTGATTAATAAGCTGGGTAGGCTCGGAGTGGGTCAGAAGCAGGTCAACTGGGTGGCAAACTGGTTGACGGGCAGAAAACAGAGAGTGGTGGCAAACGATATACTGTCAGAAGAGATGCAAGTCACAAGTGGCGTACCTCAGGGATCAGTCCTGGGGCCAGTCTTCTTCAATATCTTCATCAGTGACACTGCAGATGGACTGGAAGATAAGGTTTGTCTGTTTGCAGATGACACCAAGATCTGCAACAGAGTAGATGATCCAGATGGGGTGGGCAGAATGAGAAGAGATCTGTATAAACTAGCAAAATGGTCGGAAGAGTGGCAACTGGGGTTTAACACAAAGAAGTGCAAGATCATGCACATAGGGAAGAGAAACCCTGAAGTTACCTCTAGGTTGGGAGGGGAGTTACTGGCAGTCACAAGGGAAGAGAGAGACTTGGGCATCATCATCACCGATGACCTGAAATCATCCAAGCAGACCACTAAAGCAGTAGGTAAGGCTAGGGGGATGCTGGGGTGTATTAGTAGGGGTATCACAAGTCAGAAGAGGGAGGTAATAATCCCTCTTTACAAGACACTGGTTAGGCCCCATCTGGAGTACTGCGTGCAGTACTGGAGGTCACATCTTCACAAGGACATTAACCAAATTGAGGCAGTCCAGAGAAGGGCAACCAAAATGGTGCAGGGACTGCATCAGAAAATATATGAGGACAGATTAACGAGCTCAATATGTATATCCTAGAGCAAAGGAGGGAGAGCGGTGATATGATCGAAACATTCAAACACCTTAAGGGCATTAACAAGGTGAAAGAGTCTAACATGCTTCAATATAAGAAAATAGCAGGACAAGAGGACACAACATGAGATTAGAGGGAGGCCGATTAAGGAGTAATGTGAAGAAGTTCTTTTTTCACAGAAAGGGTGGTGGATGCATGGAACAGCCTACCTCAGTAAGTGGTGGATATGAATACAGTGCAGGGTTTCAAACAGGCATGGGATAGGCATAAGGGAACAATACAGATGAGTATGAATAGATAGGCCACTGACAGAGTAAAGGCCGATGGCACATTCATAAGGTAGAAAAAGAAATGGGCAAACTGGATGGTCCTTGCAGTCCTTATCTGCCGTCAACTTCTATGTTGCTATCCTCCATCCTGTGCTCCACTCTGCTCCTCTCCCAAGGACCATTCCTTAGAGTGGGCTGCTGCTAGATTGTTTCCCAACTTGTCCTTTCCTCAACATGACAATACTTAACCTCGGCCCTCTGGTCGTTAGACATCAACTGACAGTGACTACTGTAAGACACCTCTTCTCCAGGCACTGCAGAGTGTGGCTCCTCCTTCTAGACTCCTCCAACTCCAATCAAAACAATCCCAGACAAGCTGACAACCTGTATGGACTGTTACAAAAAAAATCAAATTATGTCTGACTGAGGACCTCGGGTAGGCAGTTCTTTGCCATGAGTTGCATGCTCTGAAGTAATTAAGGTGTCAGCTGCTTTTTAATTGGGTTATTTGTTAAACAAAGTAACTGCCGAACGTAAGTGAGAAGCAATAAGCAGAGTAAAGAAGTATATTACTACCCAATTTCTGCAAGTTTTACTTCCACGTTCTGATTTTAAGAATTAGGCAATGTTAACAGCTACAGCCAAATGCATTATAAATGGAATCAATAGTGTTGTAGAAAGAAACAGCATCAGTATCAGCTGTGTACAGTACAAGACAGGGGAGTGTCAGGAGTAGCTCACTGGTTGTCCAGAAGGGCTACTGCAACGTGACATAATAATGAAAATAAGGTCACAGCAAAACTCTGTGTGGCAGCATAAAAATATCTCAGATATCACGGTAATATCAGACAAAGAAAGCCAGTGGTTACAGAGAACCAGAGGGCATTACAGTACTGCAATTTAGATGAAAATTCTACAACTTCGCGTTGAAGCAGGAAGCAATAAGAAATGACAGGGCATGGGTTTCTTTTCCTGAACCACACACTCCGGTGCGCTGTGAGGCACAAGCCACTGTCTGTGAGTCTGGGTATGGCTCCATTTCTTTGTTTGAGCCATGTGTGGTAGAATGGGGTTTGCAGGTGGGGGAGCACTGCTGTGGAGCCTGAATGCAAGTGGAGGCAGAGGTCTTTTACGTAGCAGAACCACAAGAGAGAATGAAGTGACGTGAGAGCCCAGTAACTTTAAATTGAAGCGAGTGAGGCCTTCATTGGAAAGGCAGAAAAATCACTTAAGAAACATGGGAGGCATTTTTAAAATACACAAACTTTATTGTCTGCTAAGGATGAAGTGGTGATGAGTATAAATTAAACTTGTAGTTTGACATTTTGACAGAGGAGCAGTTTTTGCAGCACCTGTTCTCAGGTTCTGTTACTGTCTCACTATCAGCTGAATGACAGTGGTCTAAAAAGTAAGTACTGCCTTTACAAATGCAGTTGCCACAACTTTTTTTTTTAATTAAGTGGATGCCTTAAAATTGGTATGTGCAGAGTCCTGGTTGTCAGAAAAATTGCAAAGCAATAGATTTCATTTCCTGAACCACATGGCTTCAGAATCTTCTCAGCAACTCAGGATGCAAGGAAAGTCCTACCATTTTAAGCTAGCAGTAAATACTTCCCTGTCTGAGAAATTATCTGGATGCAGTCATTGTACATATATTCAATATGCAACCACAGGAACAATTGTAGGAGGGGATGTTTCAAAACCATATACTGTATCAAAATAAAAATGCAGCAAATATCAGATTTATATGTGAGAGTTTCAAGTTTTCCAATTCCCAAATAAAGGTAGCCAAAACATAAAAAGGCTGTGAGAAAACAGAAGCTTTACACCACAGCTGACTCGCTAACTTGAATATTCAAACTGGGTTTTGCCAATCCTATCTTTTCAGGTTCTTTGTAAAAAGTAGGACTCCTCAGTTTTGTAAAAATTCTTCTAAGATTTTTTTTTTTCCCTGTGTGAATTTTTAGTGCTCCTGAAAGATGCTGGATTGACAGCACTAGGACCTGAAGCCCTCTGCTTATCCACATGACAGGTCCAGCACGAGTGATCACAGTCTTTCCCACGTCCCCCCCCCCGCCCCCCGCCAAGTGGTTCAGCCGTGCTATGGTGGGACCACCACGTAGAGGACAGCATAGTTCACACTCCATGGCCATTCAATCCCTGGCCTCTCATTGGAGGTTCGGATAAACTCTAGTCTACAATTTCTGCAGCCTTCATGAATTCACCTCTGGCATATCCAATGCCCATCTCTATAAACCTGAGTGGCTAAGTGATCAAAATTAGTTAGTAGCAGTCATTCCTACAGTAAGCAACAATTACATCTCTTGTTGGATTATAGAATCATATTACAGGGACTCCTGCCAGAAAAGGTCATAAAATGCCATTAAAGCAGATACAGTACATACCATAAACATGGAAAGGAAAATTAACCCTAGTCAGTCCGGATACAGAAATACATTTAGGCACCCTTAGTCATGCACATAAGACCAGATTACATCATTCACATGCAGAGATGCCCGTCTCAATTACATTCCCTGTCCATCGTAGCTGGCAGAAGATCGATTTCATGGCTTTTTGCCAAATTACAGTTGAATATATACGTCAATAAATCTATGACAGGCGACTTGTAACTGTAATAGAGATAAAAACTGAGCATGTCTGGGTACAAAGCTAAAAGGAAATCACTGAATCATCTCGCTCTAAGTTTTAGCAATCAAAAACTAGCAGGAACTCTCCCGGCTGTAAGGAAATCCTTACTGCTCATCACTTTTTACACTGCTACAGTGACACCGCACAACCCTAGATGTGCACACAAGATAGCCACAATAGCCAGTGGCTAGTGTCATCACATGTAGCTAGTGAAAATGCAATAGGGCTAATGATGAAAATGGCAATTTACTGTATTATTATCACAAATACTACAATTTGCAATATATGGCTAAACCTCACCTCACCCCTTCCAGCACAAACTAAAATGCTGTCAATTAACTTCAACTGGGCAAGTAGGATTCAGGGTATGTTACTAACACTTCTGCCACCTGCACAGTTTGGTAGTTGTCACTGAATTAGTGACAGATCCCTATTTTTAAGTGGCTATATGTGTGTGCCTATTCATTTGTGTGTTGAAAAGGGAATAACTACATGGGTTATTTAAATGTATTTCTGTAAAGTACCCTTTCCTGATGCCTAATAATTCTGAACTATAGCCATCCTCTGGTAAAATTGCAGAAACAACTGTCATTTCAAATAGAATAGATTGATTTTTGTACATCAAAATTATGCGTGCATATACTGCACTGCTTTGAGAGATTTTTATATGTAAAAATGAGCAATTTCAGTTGCTAAAAGGCTTTTTACTTTCTTGCTTTTGGGAAAAGTAGATAATTTCCATCTGTGATCCTAAAATCCAATAAGTTCAAAAGCACCCTGGGAACTAAAATCCAGAGTAACGCATTGATTAGGGTACACCGATAGTCATTCCAAGTAATATGCAAGGTTTCCTGCTTACCTCTGAGAACCACAGTTTTCTACTGGGGAGCCTGTAATGCATGGGGCTGGCAGTACAGCCTAGAGGTTAAGAGTTAACGAGCTGTGAATGAGCTTGGTGCATCCAGCAGAGCTGGATTTTGATTCCTACAACCGCCATGTGCGTACTGTGCGACTCTCAGCAAGTCACTTAACTGCCCCAGTGCTCCCATGTCGCCCCTGAAAACAGGCACTTGTGCCTAGTGGGCCCTACCTGGTAAACAAAGCCTTAAAAAAAAAAAAAAAACAAGTTTCAAACCAAAGTACCTTGGGAACTGCAACCCTAAGAATAAGACACTGTAACTCTGAGAATGTGCCAACTGTTGCAAATGTTTCGACTGCCATGAATTGTATTAGGTTTGTGTGAGCAGTACTGGTTTCTAGTGTAAAACTGTATTTTAACAAGTGTTTTTCCTTCTTAGTACTGCTGCAATTTGTTCTCTGAATCTCCAATCACCTTTGTATTTCCTGGGCAGAGAACGAAGTCCAGAAAGAGAAGGGGAAGGGGGGGCACCAGTAAAGAACAGTTACATACTTGCCATAACAGCAAATCTTCAAAATAATCCTTTCATCAAGCCACACCTATGGAACTAGTCAAGCACTAGGACCACAACGAAATATTTTGCAAGCAGTCCACTGGGGCCACCCATGACGACATCCTATGTTGGCTCTTCCTATATAAACGTGGGCAGCCCCTTCCCTCTTCAGTTCCCCATCGGAGGACACACCTATACTACAGGGAACCAGGAGCAGAGTTATGACTCTTGTGACCAGGCAAGGCAGAGAGCAGCTGGCGAAGCCCTATGGAGGAGGAGCCCTCAGGATGTAGGGGGATGGAGGGTGGGATGCCATGGCCTGATGAGAGATTCTCTCGAAGATCTACTTTTACGGCAAGTGTTTAACTGTTCTATCTTCTTTCACCAAGCCACACCTATGGAATGAATAACAAGCAGTACTGACAGAGAAACAGTCTGGATGGCTGGAGCCTATAGGCATAATAAAGTAGGCCTTGAAGGACAGCTAGACCAAAGCCTGCTTTTTTTCCTTGAGGCAATGTCCAGACTGTAATGTTTAGTAAAGGTGTGGACAGAAGCTGCACAAATCGTAGCAGCAGACATGTTCCTAAAACAGGAAATAGAAGCAGCCATGCCTCTTGTTGAATAGTCACAGACAACCCAAGGAAGTTCCTTACTATACTTCCTGTAACAGAAAGTGATACAGTTGGCCAACCATCTGGACAAACACCATTTAGAAACCGGAACTCCCTCTTTTCCGGGGCGAAGGAAACAAAAAGCTGTGAGGACTTCCTGCAGTCCTTTGTACGGTGTATATAGTACCCGAGTATTCTATGCATATCTAGAGTATGGAGCAGTGCTTCCCCTGGATTGGCATGCTCAGGAAAATAAATTGGCAGGTGGATGGTTTGATTCAGGGTAAACTCAGACACCACCTTTGGTAGAAACTCATGACTGGTATGCAAAGTCTTTGTGAAAAATCAAATAAGGAGGCTCACATATTCAAGCCTGAAGCTCTGAAATTCTTTGATCTGAAGTAATAGCAGTAAAATATAACGCTTTCCATGATAGAAAGCATAGGCCTCAAGTTGAAGCTGGTTCAAAAGGAGCCAAAGTATGCTTCTCTAATACAAAATTCTGGTCCCAAGCCGGGACAGGGTCAAGGACAGGAGGATTCAAGTGCCGAGTACTTCCTTAAAAACATATGGGCCACCTTCAGCTGAGCAACCATATGACCCTCAATAGACACGTAGAAGGCTGAAATGGCAGCCAAGTACACCTTAACAGAAGAGTACCGTAGGCCTGCATCTGATAAGGATAGCAAATACTCTAGAACATGGTTTACTGGACAGGTAAAAGGATCCAGTTGATGAAAAGTGGCCCACAAAGCAAACCACTTCCACTTCATGGAGTAAGTGGCTCCAGTGGAAGGCTTTCTGGCAGCCACCAAAACAACAGACACCTTTTGGGACACTCCAGACCTGGCAATGGCTATGTCTTCAGAAGTCATACATGGAGGTGGAGTAACTTGAGGTCTGAATGGACCAGAGTTCCCAGCTCCTGTGACAGAAGACCCTGGCATAATGGCAGTGGTACTGGAGGTTTCACTGCCAGCTGTTTCAGTAAAGGGAACCAAATCTGACAAGGCCCCAGTGGGGGCAATGAATATCAGAGTTGCCCCCTCCATCTGACGTTGGATTAGTACTCTCTGGATTAGACAGAAGGGAGGAAAGGCATACAGGTGTAACCCACCTCCCACCGGCCCCCCTGTTTAACTAGCAGGGCTGCTCCTCTCACCACATGGCACCAAAGAGAGGGATGGGAGTTGTCACTACAGTTCAGTTTACAGTACATCTACTTCTGAGCCTGCCATACACAGACAGGCAAACCAAGTGTGGCAACTACCTGGCACACACCTGGTGGAACCATTTACTATGGCCATCAACCTAGGTCCCTGGGAGAAAATGATTGCTCACAATTATGCTAGGTTTGCACTTCTGGACTGGGGTACCCAAGTAAATTTTTCAAGTGGCTAGTTTTCCATTAGCAGGTTATACAAACCTGCCACTAGAGGGATTCTTGGTCTTTCTACACAAATCACTGTACTCAATTGTGGGCAATATGGCCTGCATTATCATTCTACTTCTAATCCTGGCAAAAAAGTATGACTCATAAAGCACTGATCCATGCTAAGTCAGAAGTCATCCCAGCCTGGGAACCCACAATCATAGTCACTGCTGCATCTTCATATTGCTTCCCCTACTCTTAATCTGTCGGGTTTTCATTTTAATTCTCATCCCTCTCCTCTGGCCCTCCTCCCTTCGCCAATATTTTTCAGTGCACTTCCCCTGCTAGCCTTGAACGACCATGTCAGCATCTCCTATGCCCTGGCTAGACGTACCTCAATGACTGAACACCACACAAGAACCCATACGAAAAGAGCCCACTTCTACCTGATAAATGCCCTCAAGAAAATGTTTCTAATTCTCCTTTTCTGTTCAGGCAATGTCAAACTAAATCCAGGTCCCCCAACTCAAATCATTTCTCCGGAGTTTGCAGCTGCTCCTGGGATGAAACTGATGATGGTCAATATTCTAAACCTGCTCAAAAAACTTGATCATCATCAAGTTTGGGCAGCCCAAACTGACCCAGATCTGATTATAATTACAGAGGCATGGCTAAAAAAGACCAACACTGATCCGCAAATTACTATACAGGGCTTCAAGCTCTTTAGGGCTGATAGGGATTCGTGGGGAGGGGTTGTATACACCAAATCAAAATTTGATGTTAGCAGCATTTCCTGCAAAACTAAGCACAAGGAATACGAGATTGTCTCGCTTAAACTTCACCTTCCATCCTCGGAGTGCATCACAATCATTTGTGGCTATAGACCCCCGTCAGGAGGCACAGAAATTCTTAACGTGTTGAAATTCATAACTTTGGCTGCTAACACGGAAACAATCTTAGGGGACTTCAATATGGATTGGGTCACTGCTAAATCCCACTCCCTAAAAGCCATTTGTGATGAGCTGGGTCTTACACAGATAGTAACTGAACCCACAAGAATCAATGCTTCTAACTCTGCCAACAGCTAACTCTTAGATGTCTTCTTAACTTCGCATCCCCATAAAATCTCACATTCTGCAGTTTTCCATAACGACATGAGCGACCACAGTATCGCTGTATGTACAAGATTCCAATCTAAAATCCAGCAGCACCCTAAATTCAGAATCAAACGCTCGTTCCGTAAATTCAACTCAGTAAACTTCCTAACCGATCTAGCTACGATCAGGTGGCAAGACCTATATCTTGCCAAATCTGCTGATGTCGCCGTCTCTGTCCTAAATAACAACCTCACCACCCTAATTAACAAGCATGCTCCTCTTATTAAAATGAGGATGTGGAAAATCTCGCATCCGTGGTTCACCCAAGAGCTCAAATCTGCACTAACCAATAGAGACAAGCTATGGGCTAGGGCCAGGCACACAAAGAACCCGGCAGACTGGCAGGCGTTTAGAACTGCCAGAAATGCCTGTGTTAAAAGTGCACATGCTACTAAAGCAAACTTCTACATCTCCACACTGGAGCAGGCCAAAGGGAACTCCCAAAACATCTGGAAGACACTGAGATCCATTGAAGGCCATCCTGCTGCTTCCTCCCTTCCCACCAAGATTCGGGCCAATGACAGGATGGTTGAAAATAAACCACAAATCCTTGAAGAACTTAACCTTCACTTTGCCACTGCCGGGTTGGCATTCGACTCCTCCCCATACGCTAGTCGAGTGAATAGCAACACTAGCCCAGATTCTACACATGCTACTCCACCTCATCCCGTCTAGTTGTGCCCGTTTAGCTACAAAGAAGTCGAAGACATAATTCTTAGCCTTGACACCAAGAAAAGTGCAGGGGACGATTGCCTTGAATCATTTTTATTGCGGTTAGGCTATGCCCAGCTCACAGCCCCCATCCTTCACATCTTCAACCCCTCTATTACCACAGCCACTGTTCCATCCTGCTGGAAATCTGCCCATGTTCTTCCTCTCTTCAAATCAGGAGAGCCTTGTGACTTAAACAACTACCATCCTATCTCTATCTTGCCCGTTCCCTCCAAAGTGCTGGAAAAACTTATATACAACTAAAAAATCACATTGAAGCACACTCACTCCTAAACTCGGCCCAATCTGGCTTCAGGTCAAAGCACAGTACCATCTCAGCCTTGGCTAAAGTCTCTAATGACTGGATCCAGTCAGTTAGTCAGTGTCAGTGGCTCAGTAGGTGGCACACTCGCCTCTGAGGCTGGGAGATCAGAGGGCTGTGGGTTCAGTTCCCACATCTGGCACTTGGGTTAATATCCCAGTACTGACACTGTAGTGCAGCATGAGAGGGGTGATGCACTTCTGAGGTGCCGTCTTTCGGATGAGGCGTTAAACCGAGGTCCCATCTGCCTGGATTGGTGGTAGTTCAGGTGGATGTTAAAGATCCCATGGCACTTATCGAAAAGAGTAGGGGAATTTCCCCGGTGTCCTGGCCAAATTTCCCTCATTCACTAAAAATACCACCAACAGTTTAATCTGGTTCAAGGTCAGTTGGCATTCATCTGTATCCCCCTTCCCCCGGGTTGTGCCTGAAAATAGGCAGGATTTGTCTAGTGCACTTACCCCGTCAACAAAAACTAAATAAAAAATCCATGCTATGGACACCAAGAAGGTTACTGGTGCAGTCTTTCTAGACCTCAGTAAGGCCTTCAACACTGTAGACCATCACCTCCTAATCACCTGTCTTGCCTACATAGGTGCCACTCCACTTACCTTACAGTGGTTTAACAGTTATCTCACGGGAAGGATACAAAAA
Organism: Neoceratodus forsteri; assembly: GCA_016271365.2. Lineage (NCBI taxonomy): Eukaryota > Metazoa > Chordata > Ceratodontiformes > Ceratodontidae > Neoceratodus > Neoceratodus forsteri. The sequence goes on from CM028133.1 coordinate 539,291,125, forward strand.
GTCAAAGCTGATGGCCTACTTTCTGCCCCGCTTCCAATTGCCAGAGGAGTCCCTCAAGGCTCCATCCTAGGACCAATCCTTTTTTCCTTGTACATCAATAACCTTGACTCCCACATAAAGAACTCTAGCATACATTTCTTTGCGGACGATACGGTTTTGTACGCATAAGGCTCATCCTTAACTGAAGTCAGGGAAGCACTCCAAGCTGACTTTATCCAGTTAGAAAGCAACCTTATCAATGCCAAGCTTCTCTTAAATACCAAAAAAACCAAGACAATGATTTTCTCAAGACTTGCCTTGTCTGGTGCCCTACCTACCCCACCTAAAAACTTCATAGTTACCTCCCTAGGTGAACCCTTGGAAGTCGTACCTAAATTTAAATATCTAGGTATGTGGACAGACAACAAGCTTTCCTTCAACGACCACATCGAGGATCTATCAAAGAGGCTTAAAGCACGCTTGGGTTTCTTCTTTAGAAATAGGACCCTCTTTTCTCTCGCGACCTGCAAAAGACTTGTCCAAGTAACATTCCTTCCCTTGCTTGACTACGGAGACACATTATCTTTATCTCCTCCCCAACCTTGAGCCTATCTAAACTGGACGAACTCTATCACCGTGCTCTTCGCTTCATTACTAACTCTGCGTATAGGACCCACAACTGTGATCTTTATGCAGCAGTTGGGTGGACCTCTCTTGCCACCAGATGCCTCCTGCATGCTGGCATTTGGACTCTCAAATTACTACTCCACAAACTGCCTGTCTATTTAACGTCTCTCATACACATCTCGCATAGCGCCTACTCCCTAAAGAAATCCGACCTTATCCTACTAGATGTTCCCAGGACATGTACCACAGCTGGCCAAAGAGCTGTCTCATATGCCCTCCCAAACATTTGGAACCAACTACAAGCTATGCTGAAGCTAACCAGCATCGTGTCAATTAACTCCTACAAAACACTAGCTATCTCTAAATTAAAAGACACACGTAGGTGCTACTACGCCCCCAACACCAAGTCGACTTCCTAGGTACCAACTGGCCCTCTACTTATTAAGCTGAAATGTGTTGCATAATTTAGGGCAAGGTTAAAGCTGGAATGTACTGCATATACAGCATAAGGACTTCTATTGTGTATACCTCTTGTATTATATATTTTTTCTTTGTTGTTCTACATTTTATATGTCCTGTCTATGTAACTGCAAGCTGTATGTGCCTCAGGACCTTCTTGTGAATGAACTTGCTCAACGGAGTTTTTCCTGCAATAAACTTGAAAAAAAACTTGAAAATCCAGACACAGTGGAAGCAATAACAGCACTGTCCAAATCAGGTTGGGATTCTAGAGTGTGGCTTTTATTCACATACACAGAGAATAATCACAAAGTGAAGATGGACCACCCACAGGGCTACTCCTACTGGTAATGCAGATTATGGAGGTGCAGACATTCCTAAATTCCCATTTAGCATAGGCACACTGAACACACACAGTGAACTCTCAGGTTCTGACTTGAACAGCGAACTCTCTGGTATTGAATTACACAGCGAACTCTCTGGTTCTGAATTATACAGCGAACTCTCTGGTTCTGAATTAGGAGGCTGGCACCCACGGCCAGTTACTGGTACACTTCTTTTGACTAGGCACACACAGCCAGTACTAGGAGACTTTGCCATATTTAATGAGGAAATACTGGTGGCACCCTTGACCACTAAAGAGCACATACAGGCTCACAGAGAATCCAACCCACGTCTGGATAAACTATTTTCTTCAGGCACTGGCCAAATGCACTGAAAGAAAACACAGGTGCCCAAACCAAACCTGAGAGATAAACTGTTGCACAAGATGGGGAGTCTCCACCTTTTGCTTCCAAATTTATACCCGGCCATTCATCTGGTTAATAACATCCTCACAGAAAACTTGTAGATGCTATCTTGAAATGTCTTTCACATTTAACATACTACATTACACACCTCTGAAGTATCAAAGTTAAAAGTTCTGTAATTGGCACTGTCTCTTCACTAGATCCCAACTTTAGCAGACACTTTTAAACAGATAGTCTAGGTGACAGGATCCCTTTGACAGAAAATTCACCACAAAGAATGCAGGTGCCCTTCCTGGGCTGAACACAGAAGTATTCACAGTTTCTCAAGTTGTCACAGACAGCTTCACTATATAGACTGAGTGAGAGGATTGCCCCTGAACCCTGAAGATCGCCCCCATCCCTCCTGGGATGGGGCAAAGGAAAACCCACTCGGAACGGTTTCCACCACTTCAATCTCTTTCTTCTATGTTCTTCTTCTAGGGTGAGCACAAACTACCCAAAATACAGTGGTAGCTCTCTGTCAGAGCTAAAACTGAAGAGCTGCTGCAGGCTGCAGCCTCCTCCTGAAACTATACTCTACAGACTCACTCATTCTAACTCAACATTCCAAAGCTAACTCCCTGCAGCTATCTCGAGTGTGGCTTATGCTGCTGCGACAGTTCCATGATTACATCATCCTCCAGCTCAGCTGAGACTGAAACCAGAGAATGACAGTGTGAAATCCATTTAACTGGCATTTCACTAGCTGCTTCTCCCTGCCTGCCACTGATTCTCATGGGATTCTAGTAACCCCTGGGAACAAGGGGGTTACACAGGAATCTCCCTTTCTAAGAGAGGGACAATGTGCCTCACCCAAAAAAAAAAACAAAACAGGCCCTGCAGCAAGCAAGCAGAAACGTGGCAGTTTTGTTCTGTTTGGGAACCCAAAAAGGTCCAACTCTGGATGACCCCATCTGTTGAACAGGTCTTCTACAACCGAAGTCAGCAGCTCCCACTTGTGCATCTTGGACTGTGACCTGATTCGTCTGTCTGCCAAGACGTTTTAGGCCCCTGAAACATGCACTGCTGATAGTTCTAGACCGTGTTCCAGAGCCCAATACCAAGCTCTCACTGCCTCCAACAGAGGGGATAGGAAAGAGTCCCTCCCTGCTTGTTGATGTAGTGCATCACACTTACGTTGTCCATCTGAATTAACAGAGGACCCGGGGAGAGAGGGGACTGGAAGACCTGTAGGCCGTACAGAACAGCTCTCATTTCTAGGACATTCATGTGGAGGGTGCTCCCCACTTTCATCCATGTTGCTTGTGTCTGATGAAGTTTTTAGAGTTAAAAAAAAAATTAAATCAGCAATGGTGTTTCTGTAGCAGGGTTCGATGAACATAGTTGATGGCAGGAAAAGAACTGAGGAGGGAAGGGGGTCACCCATATTTATATAGGAAGAGCCAACTTAGGACATCAGCATGGGCAGCCCCTAGTGGACTGCTTGCAAAAAGTTTCTACATGGTCCTAGTGCCTGATGGCTATAGTTCCACAGGTGTGGCCTGATTAAAGAAATATCCCTGAAGAAGATAGAACAGTTACTCATTGTAACAGTAGATCAGAACAAACAGTCAGCGACAGGACCACTCAGAAATTTTTGCTAGCCGGGGACCACCCACAATGACGTGCAACATCAGCACCCATAAGACATGGGTGATCCCATTTCTCCTCAGTTCCCCACCAGAGACAAGCTCAGAGGGTATCTTACTGTGAGGTGCCAGGAGACCAGACCAGTACCAGACACAAAAGGAGAGGCAAGGGACTGGAAAACATAATAAATATGAGGCACTAATGGACACCTCCAATAAGGCAGGGGACAATCCTGCCAGCTTATACCTCGGTAAGGGGGGCAGGATGGTGGGTGCCCTGCAGTCCAATAGAGGAGATTCTCTCAAAGATCTATTGATAATGGTGAGTAACTTTTCTGTCTTCACTGAGGACAGATCCTCTATTGGGCCACAACTCTGGTTTGATTCCCAAGTAGTACAAGGTACCCAGGGAGGATGGCAAAACCTAATATGAGATCAGTACAGGAGGCCTTGCAGTACCGCAAGACCAAAACCGGCATGTCTGTGAGAAACAATGTCCAGACTGTAATGTTTAGTGAAAGTATACATAGTGCTCCATGCAGCAGCAGCAGCACGTCAATGGCAGAAACATTCTGAAAGCAAGCAAAAGAAGTGGCCATATCATGTGCAGTGTGGTCACACAGAGCACCAGGAATTTCCTTATTGCACTTCCTATACCAGAAAATGATACAGTCAGCCATTCATTTGTATAGGCACTGCTTAGTCACTGAGGAGCACTTTTTACCAGGTATGAGCAGAGTAAAACAAAACACAGAGGACTTTCTGAATTCCTTAGTGCGAACAAGGTAGAAATGTAGTGTTCTATGTTCATCAAGTGTATAGAACAATGCCTCACTCTTGTTATCATGCTCAGGATAATACACAGGAAGGTGTATGGTCTGATTCAGTGTGAAAATCAGATAAAACTTTTGGCAGAAAATGAAGACAGGTCAACAAAGACATCATGTCCCTCTGGGAAATCAAAATAAGGAGTTTCATGCATTAGAGCCTGAAGCTTATAATTCTACAAACAGAAGTTATGGTGACCAAAAACAGCACTTTCTATGAAAGGAAACATCTCCCGTGCCGCAGCACGCTCAAATGGAGCCAGAGTCAATTTCTTAAGACTTAAATCAGTTCCCAAGGAAAAACAGTTTACAACTCAGGGGACAAACGTGCAGAATATCCTTAAGAAACGTATGGGACACCTCCAGTTGTGCCATCATGCACCCATCAATAGAGGCACGGAAAGCCAAAATGGCAGTCAAAAGCACTTTAACAAAAGAGTACTGGATATAGACTGGTGTCATATTAGGTACAGAAGGCAGTCCAGTACTGTACCCATAGGACAGATAAGTGGGTCTACTGAATGGGAAGCACACCATATGGGGAAGCACTTCCATTTCAAGCAGTAGGTGTCTCATACAAGGCTTTCTAGCTAAAAACAAGACCTCAGTCACCTGGGAGTGAAACACCAAATGTGCAATGGCTAAGCCTTCAGGAGCCAGACATGTAGATGGAGAGACCGCAAGTCAGAATGGACTAGGGAACCCTGAGCCTGGGATAGCAGACCCAGACAGAGAAGGAGGCCTGAACAGGAGGCTCCTCTGCCAGGTGTTGCATAAGCGGAAACCAAATCTGGCGAGGCCAAAAGGGATCCACCAGTATTAGGGGAAAGATCTGAAGAAAGGCATAAAGAGACCTCCCTTTCCAGAAGAGGGACAATGCATCTCACCAAAAAACTCCAGGCCCTGGACTGGGTGAGCAGAAAAAGGACAGTTTCACACTGTGTGGAGGTGCAAGAAGGTTTAACTTTAGATGATGCCATCTTGCAAAGAGGGTGTCTACCATGGAGGACAGCAGTTTTCATTCACGCACCAGGGACTGAGACCGGCTAAGCCTGTCTGGCAAGTCATTTTGGACACCTCGGAGAAACACGGCTGACAGCTGAAGGCTGTGAGAGACAGCCTAGTTCAACACTCTCATCGCTTCCCTGCACAGGGGAAAAGAGGGAGTGCCTCCTTCCTTGTTTATGTAGTGCATGACTCTGACATTGTTTGCCAGACTCAGAAAGGGACTGGGGCTGAGACACTGTTGAAAATCCTGGAAACCAAACAGTCCTCATCTAAAGAATACTGATATGGCGCTCAGACTCCAGATCGGTCCAGAAACCTTGGGTTTGACAGGACCCAAGATGGGTCACCCAGCCGGACCCAGAGGCATCCACTGTAAGGATGTGTTCGGGGATATGGGGAAAAGAACAGAACACCCTGTAACAGGTTTAGGCGGGCCACTTGACCATATATGGGTACAATGGAGAAGCGACTTGACAAGGACCATTTGTTCCAACTCATCCATCAGTTGATCCTACTATACCCAAAGAATCCAATACGGTATACAAATATGGAGCCAGGTAAAAGGAAACGTAAATTGGCCCAGTAGATGTAACATCATCTGTGGTGACACATTATGGCTTCTGTGTATTAGGGGATCCGCCCTAAATCCCCCCGTTTATAATCCCTCATTACAAAATCCAGAAATACAAAAAACCAGATATCGCATAATCCTGAAATAAATAATCCAGAAATGCATTTTTACGCGCTATGCCAGACTAAAATGGGTGCTGGAGTGCCACTGCTGCAGCAAGCAAAGTTTTTTTGTTCGTAGCTAGAAGCAGATGTAATTACTTCTCAGTCTGCGTTCTGGACAGCTGTCATTGATGGGAAAGAGGTACTCACAGCAAAATAAAATTAACAGATTGCCGAACTTGAATGCAGAGACATTACAGATGGATTTCAGGCAGCTGGAGACAAGACATGGGGCAGTCGGCAGTCCACGGCTACAGGGCTATGCCAGACTAAACTACTCCCTTCGGTACACCAATCGGGATCTGCCCCTTAAATTGAATTAGTGCTCATAACTGAATTAGCAATTTTTTAATGGTCCATTGACCCCAGCTCCACACTAAAATGCAGTCCAGTACAGGCTGTATGCAGACAGACAGAACACCTCTTCACCACACATCATCAGCCAAATACGGAAACCCAGAGCGATTGTGTAGTGAATTGGAGAAATGCACAAATGCAGTTAAAACCCCACATACACACAAAGCCTGGAGCTGAAGGACCATAACCCAGATGCCCAGTTACTTCATTTGCATACAAATAGTGAGAGAAAATTGATAGTTACGAGTTTGTCTTTTACATTTGCTTTTCTCTAAAATGTAAACTTTTTTTTTAGCCACTTCCTGGTCCCCTGATAAAATCAGTCAGTACTTGGTAATGATACTACCCAGTTCACCTGCCACATGATTTTTTGTTCAAGTAGCAGGTCAGCAGACAGCTCTCCTCCCACTTCTGTCCTAAGGCTAACACTAGATACGCAGGCGGGATTTGTAAGTATCGGGATTATTTGCTGTCAGTGTAAAATTAAAATCGGGAATCCTCCGACGGTATTTTTTAGGTCAGGATTTTGGCTTGCGGGATTTAGTACCTAACCCGTGTATTAGCTGGTCCTGGACTACAAATGCCTCTGATTTGTCTGCAGACAGGAAGGTACTGCCCACTGCTATGTCCAGCACTGCATTAATTTATTGAAGGCGCTGACAAGGAACAAGTATAGATTTCTGTACATTCACTGTGACATCCAGCCCCTCTAACAATTGTCTCATTCTGGTTAACATGTACAGAATCGGTCCCCTGAATGGAGCCTTCAGGAGCCAGTTGTCCAGATACGGAAAGATATAAAGCCCTTACCTCTAGAGGACCACTGCCACAACCATAGAAACATAGAATCTGACGGCAGATAAGGACCGCTTGGCCCACCCAGTCTGCCCATTTCCCTACCTACTGGATAAGCTGCAGATCCTAGTTAACCAGCAGCCTACTTCTTCCTACCCCCACCCCCTAGAATTGCCTTATGACTGCCCCATTCATGCTTGAATTCCACCACTGATTTTGACTCCACAACCTCCTCCGGAAGGCCGTTCCAGCACATCCACAGCCCTCTCTGTGAAAAAATACTTCCTTAAATTACCTCTGAGCCGCCCCCCCTCTATCTTCAAATTGTGCCCTCTTGTTCTTGCACACCTCTTTTTTTGAAAGATGCTACCCTCTTGGACTGTGTTGATTCCCTTGAGGTACTTGAACGTTTCTATCATGTCCCCCCCTCTCCCTCCTTTCCTCGAGGCTATACATATTAAGCTCCTTTAGTCTCTCTTCATATGTCTTCCGGTGCAGACCCTGCACCATTTTAGTTGCCCTCCTCTGGACAGCTTCCATCCTGTCTATGTCTTTGTGGAGACTGGGTCTCCAGAACTGCATACAGTACTCCAGATGGGGTCTCACCAGCTGTCTGTACAGAGGGATAATAACTTCCTGTTTTCTACTGGTGATGCCTCTCCCTATGCATCCCAATATCCCCCCAGCCCTCCTTGCTGCCCTCTCACATTGCTTGCCCACCTTTAGGTCATCTGATATGACTACCCCCAGGTCCCTTTCCATTTTTGTTGTTGTTAGTATCTCACCCCCCATTGTGTACTCTTCCCCTGGGTTTTTGTTTCCCAGGTGCATTACCTTGCACTTCTTAGCACTGAATCTAAGCTGCCATACATTTGACCATTCCTCTAACCTTGCCAAGTCCTTCTCATCCTTTCCACCCCACCTGTGCATCAACTCTGTTGCAGATCTTTGTGTCATCTGCAAAGAGGCATACTTTTCCTTCCAGTCCTTCTGCAATGTCGCTTATAAAGACATTGAAGAGGACCAGTCCTAATACTGAACCCTGCGGTACCCCATTAGTAACCCTCCTTTCTTCTGAGTGGACTCCATTTACTATTACTCTCTGTGTCCTGTTCTCCAGCCAATTCTTTACCCAGGCTGTCATCTTGGGACCCACTCCCAGGCTGGCTAACTTGTATATTAATCTTTTGTGTGGGACTGTGTCAAATGCCTTGCTAAAGTCTAGGTAGGCCATGTCCACAGCCCCTCCCTGATCTACTACTTTGGTCACCCAGTCAAAGAAATTTATCAGATTCGTCTGGCATGACCTTCCCGCTATGAATCCATGCTGCCTAGGGTCCTGTGCCCCTCTGGCCTCTAGATACTTGACATTTCTTTCCTTCAGAAGTGATTCCATCATTTTCCCTATCACTGAGGTTAAACTAACAGGTCTGTAGTTTCCTGCTTCTGCCTTGCTCCCACTTTTGTGAAGAGGAATCACATCTGCCCTCCTCCAGTCCTCGGGTACCACCCCATCTCCCATGATTTGTTACAAAGGGTAGTCAGTGGTGTCACTAGTTCTACCCTTAGTTCTTTTAGAATTCTGGGATGAATCCCATCAGGCCCCATTGCTTTGTCCACCTTCAGTTTTAAGAGTTCTTTCAGAACCCTTTCTTCTGTAAATGGGCTGGTATGAACTTCTGTATCCAGAGTGTTTCTACTGTTTGTTTTATGTACCTCCCCCTCTTCATTTGTAAATACTGAGCAAAAATATTTGTTTAGTATCTCTGCCTTTTCACAGTCTCCCTCTGCCCACCCTCCTCCCCTTTATTAAGCCTCACTATCCCTCCCTTGGTCTTCCTTCGCTTCCTGATGTACCTATAAAAGGTTTTATCCCCCTTCTTAACTGAGTTGGCTATCTTTTCCTCGGTTTGGACCTTTGCTGTTCTGACTGCCTTCCCAGCCTCCTTTTGCTTTAACTGATACAGTTCTCTGTCCTGCTCCTTCTGTGATTCCTTGTACTTCCTGAATGCTTTCTTTTTCTCTTGAACCTTCACTGCCACTTCCTTTGAGAACCACAGTGGTTTCTTATATCGTTTTGTTTTGTTTATTTGCTTCACACAAAGGCTTGTTACCTCTGTGATGGCAGTTTTTATTATTCCCCATTGTTCTTCCACCCCTCCTTCCTGCCCATTTGCTAGTGCATTCCTTAGGCACTCACCCATTTTGGCAAAGTCAGCCCTCCTAAAGTCCAGTACTTTTGTCTTTGTATGGCTTGACTCTATTGCTGTGTTTATTGTGAACCATACTGTTCGATGGTCGCTAGTTCCCAGATGGCTACCCACTTCTACATCTGTGATCCTCTCTCCATCTCCATTTGAGAGAATCAAGTCTAATATTGCTCCCTCTCGAGTGGGCTCCAGTACTAGTTGTCTAAGGCATGCCCCCTGTAGGGCATCTAGAATAACTCCACTCTTCGAAGTGGCAGCTGCAACTGCACTCCAGTTAACATCTGGCATATTCAGATCACCCATCAGCAATATCTCCCCTTTTTCTGCCATTCTAAGTATACTTTCTATCATTTCCTTGTCCATTTCCTCCCCCTGAGAAGGGGGTCTGTATACAACCCCTGTGCGGATTGTGGTGCCATTGCCTGTCTCCAAATTTACCCACAGTGCTTCTTCTCCTCCCTGTTTACCCTTTTGTTCTGTTGCTTTGAATCCTTCCCTTATGTAAAGAGCTACTCCTCCTCCTCTTTTACCCTCCCTGTCCCTCCTGTAGATAGTGTAGCCTGGTATGTTTACATCCCAGTCATAGTTTTGTGTGTACCATGTTTCTGTGACTGCCACGATATCCAGATGTTCCTCCTCCATCAAGGCCACTAATTCAGGAAGCTTGTTACCCAGACTATGGGCATTGGTACTCATTGCTCTCCATTTTTTGATGGCTTTACCTTCTGTTGCAGCATCCCCCACTGACCGTTCTACCTCGGTCTTTTTCTCATTTAGTACCCTGTTTTGTAGGGAGAGGCTGGGATTTTCCTGCTGCTTGTCAGTGCCTCCCCCTTTGACTAGTTTAAAAGTTTGCCAATGAAGCATTTAAACCGATTGCTCAAAAGACTTGTTCCTTCCTGGACAGATGCAGACCATCATGCCAGTATAGGCTGGTGTCCTCCAGGTGGAACCCCAGTCCCCAATGAAGCTAAACCCTGTGCTCCGCACCATTTTTCAACCATTCATTAAACTGCATGGTGCTAATTACCTCTCCTCCCCATGCCTTTGACAGGCAGCACCTCTGAGAAGGATACTGTGTGTGCTACTTGTCTTAGGCCCCTCCCCAACTCTGCAATGTCCTCCTGCACTGCTCTAATCTCATGATGAGCCAAGTCATTTGTCCCTAGGTGGACAATTACGTCCAGCTCAGACTCCCTTGCAGCTGTTCTCGTGATCCTGAGGATGCGCTTCCTGTCCCTCCAAGCCATGGCACCAGGCAGGCACCTTACTTCAGTTTTCCCAGCTCCCCCCAGTTCTATACTCCTAATAATTGAGTCCCCCACCAGGAGCTGCTTCCTTTCCCTGTGGTGTCCTCTGCCTCCTTCCTGTGGGCCTCCCTTGTGACAGTTGTCATCGGTCTTCTCTGCGGGTGCATCCATAGGGGAGCTATGCTCCCCCAGAATGGTGTATGGATTGTGGATTGGAACAATTGACTGGGTGTCTGCCTCTGGTAAACACCAGCAGTGCCGAGGAAGAGCAAAAGCCAAGACACAGAACAGATGATGGCTGCCTCCAGCATTAAAGCGAAGGTACTGCCTGCAGCATTTGTTAATCTTGATATGAAGCCATGTGTTCTTCACGTCCAGGTCACTGAACCATCCCCTTCTGCATAAGGACGATGAAAGTCTGTTGAGACACCATTCAAAACTTTCTGTATTTGATGAACAGGTTTAGGTCTCTCAGGTCCAGTACAGGATGCAGATCTTCTGTCCACTTGAGAACCAGGAAGTACCTTGAATAGAACACATTGTTTCTTTCTTGAGGAGGCAAGGGTTCGAGAGCATGCCTTTGTATAAGTGACTGAGCTTCTGTTAGCAGAACGGACAAGTGGCCTGGACAATGAGGCAGAATTTGGAATCTTCTGTGACGCTAAGTATCTCTAAATGTTCCTCAGGGTTTTATTTAACTCCAAAAATTGATTAGCGTTTTGCTCATAAAAGTGCTAAAACATTGCGAAAATGCACAGCACTTGCCTCACTGTGTTTAACAAACGTAACACTTCTAGAAAACCTATATAAATACTTTCTGTACAGTTAGCATTGTCCCAAAAAAAAAAAAACTGCTAATCAATTATTTAAAACCCTGTTCCTTCTATTATATTTTTTGGGGATATGGTATTTGTGTAATTATTATAAGTCATTTATTTTTTTTCTTTGTCATAAGAACCATTGCCTTTTAGCTGTTTTTGGTTTTTATTGGGTTCACCACAACATAACCCAGATAGACCATCTTAGGGTAGCTGGTTCGTTCCACTGGGGTGGCACACTGATGAGTCCTGGTAGGACGAAACACGTGTATGTCTTCTGTTAGCACCCTTTACAGACTGTATGAGAGGCCTTTAGGCACAATGCACTTCTGCTTAATGTTGAACCAGCATAATATTCTGTGGAAATTTGCTTATACAGCCCATGATGCTTTGCATTATATGTGTGATTTTGTATTTCATTGTAAGAGGCTGCAGCATATGAAGACCTCTAGAACTACTATCCTTTTCCACTAAGTAACTTAGCTTTAGGCATATAGCAAAGACAAACTGACTGGAATGGGCACTGGGTGAGAACAGAGGCAGTTAGCTGTAGGGTTTGTGGGGCACTCATCTCCAAGAATACACAGTAGAAGTGGAAGGGGAAACTGCCCTATTTGCAGGACCTTCAGGAAGCTCCATACTCAGCTGGCAGCTGCTAGGGAGGAAATATTCCAGTTATGACTGTCACAGCGTATGGGAATAAACTTCAGACGAGGCAACTTTACAGGTTTAAAAACACACCGTGGTGTGACATTTATTTTTCAAAAGTTCGAAAAATAATAAATGAAAACAAAAAAATTGCAAAGAAAATCACTACTTAACATCAGTAGTTTCTCCCATAATACAGTCCTGGATCTTAGAGCTCCTGAGACCCTTGTCATCTGCATTCAACAGCTTGTCTACAGTAGCAGTAGAACCTCTCTTCTCTCTCTCAGGGCTGAGCCCCACTGGACTGAACTGAAGTGAATTCAGTGAAGAGGTTTTTATATCTTGTTGGTGGGGTCACCTGACTGATCCCTTTTCTATTTACATGTCTGGACATGCTGTTTCATGTCTGAACACGTTTCAAAACCAAGGGGTGGGTTGTTTCAGGGGATTTCCTAGTTCAGCTACATGTCCAGTGTATATCTCCACAGATATTGACTCTATATCTCTGATCCACAGTGACTAAGCACTTCTATAAAGTATACCACATTCTCAGACACAGAACCTAATACAATAACAGGTTTATAATGTGAATTTATGAAAATACCATAAGGATTTCTTATAACTGTACTAATCAGTAAATTATTATTGTTTTATATAGCTTATAATCATTTTTCTTTTAAAAGGCTTTATTAACTGTATTCATTTCTATTTAAAATAGCCTTCATGCTTTTTGTACACAAAATGCACATATGCACTCCACACAACAGCTCTCCGGGTGTTTGGCGTCATTCCAGGGACTGGATGGATGGAAATGGAAAAAGAATGAAGAGCGAGAACTAGTAGGAAGTTTAGTAGGGATAGTAAAGAGCTACACTAGGTGGCGAACCTAGGGTGGGGGGGGGATGAAAAGCAGAGAGAAACGCATTAACTGTTGCTAGGAATTGAGATAGAAAAGTGGTCCACCAGTCACAGCCGAGGGTGTAGCCTAACTCCGCCACAGACTCTAAATAAACTTGTGCCCACCCCCACCCTACCACAGAGACCTACTGGCCCAGGGGAGTGGATGGTGGTGGGGAGGGGAGGAGAGCAGGTAGCAGCGATGGTCACACAACAGTCAGCTCTCCCCATTAGGGTCCAATGTCAAACTGCTTTGTGCCACTGGAAGAGGCACAGGTGCAAGGGTCAGCTGGTGCTGATGGGATGAGAGACATGGTGACACCGGGGGAGGAGGGGGGATCAAGGGTGGGCAGAAGTAAGCAAGGAGGATTCTAATAACAGGAGACAGGATGGAGTGAGTAGTAGGTAAGAGGGCTAGGCAGGCATCTACCCCCCCCCCATGAGACTGGGATAGGATAGGAAGGATAGCAGAGGAGGGGTGGAAGCAGGGAGCGCCAGTACAGCATAGTCCCAACGATCTGGCAGACTGGAGTCTGGACATGGTGAAGAGGGGCTTCCAGAGGCTGCGGGACAGACTGAAGAAGCACTGTGCTTTCTTAGCCTTTTCTGAGGTTCTTCCTGTCAGGGGTGGGAAGAAGGGGAAGAACAGAGTAAAGGAGGCTGAGACTGAAGAGTTCAATGGGTGTTTGAAGGGATGTTCAATCAATCAATCAAAATCTTTATTTATCCAGGCGGGCACCATTGAGCAAGGCTCATTTGCAAGGTGGACCTGGTCATGAATACATCAAAGTACAGTACAGAAACAGGTATACAAAAAGCAATAATATACAAGGAAGAAAAAGTGTATACAGTACAGTACAAGGTTGAAATAAAAAAAAAAAAAAAAAAGCATTATTTTACAATTGAAGAAGTCAGCAGATGTACAGTCAACCACAGGCATACAGGGGTTATAAGCAGAGATCTTTTGAGTGAGGCAGCCGGCAACTACACATATGGGGAAAGAGACCGTGTATGGGGTGGCAGGTTAGAGAGGTAAAGAAGAGGAGGGATATATTACGGACGACTGGGGGAAAAATTGAGCTAAAACCACAGAAAGTGACGATGGCTGTTGTGTACTTGTTTATTATGATAATGACGGAGGAGGGGTAGATAACTGGGACACTGTTATGGATGAGTGGGACTTTAGACAGGCTGGAGTAGACAGAGAAGGGTGGGTGCAGCAGGCATATTTAATAAGGAAAGTGTGAGAGCCAGGGGTAGAAACATGGCGAACGTCAGGATGGAAAGGGGGAGTTGTGGAATTAGTGGGCTAGCGGTGAGGAAAACATTTGCCAGGTGCTTTCATGTAGCAATCGTAGAGCGCCTTGAAGATATTCAGGCTAACAGGGCAGCTCAGCTTCAAGTTCCTTTGTAAACCGTTCCACAATGTGGGTAAAGAGAATCTTAGAGCAGCTTTGCCGAAACGAGTTTTGATCCTTGGAACCTGGAGGGCAATTACAGAATAGCTCCTTAGAGCGTAGGTGCCTAACACACTCTGGGGTATACAATCTGAGACATGTGAGGGGAGCTTGTTGGTCACCGCTCTGAAGGCCCATAGGGCGGCATTTCTATTCCTGCTATAGTGAAAGGAAGTCCAGCCTAACGAAGAATACAGGGAGCAGTGGTGTGTGGAAAGTGGAAGGCCAGCAATGAACCTGATAGCTCTGTGGTAGAGGGTGTCCAACTTATCCAGTGCAGAGGCAGTGCAATGGCTGTAGATCAGGTCCGCGTAATCTATTAAAGATAGGAAGGTAGCTTGAACCAGTTGAATCTTGGCCTCCTTTGTGAGCAGGTGGTTAATTCTGTAGAATAGCCCTAATCTTTGCCTTAGTTTCTTCTGTAGTTCTTCGAGATGGTCAGCGAAGGAAAGTTTATGATCGAGCCAAACTCCTAGATATTTGAATTTAGCTACATACTCTAGTGTTACTTCAAGAATAGTGGTAATCTGTGGGATAGCTCCCCCCCCAAAAGCAGGAACTGCCACATGCAAGGAGGGGGAGAAGAGCATGGCTTTTGTCTTTTTCACACTGAGCAAAAGCTTTTTGTTTATGAGTTGGTATAGTAGAAGGTTAAATTCAGCTTGGAGGTCTTCACAGGCTGCGTCCAGCATGGGACGACTCAAGTACAGTACAGTGTCGTCCTCGAATAAGTGGATGTTGGCTTTTTTGATGGGGTCATTGATGTTGTTAATGTAGACTGCAAAGAGGAGGGGACCAAGGATAGAGCCCTGGGGCACGCCCCTCAGTATAGGTTTTAATGGAGAAAGATCACCTTCAGCTTTAACCTGCTGTTTCCGTTCTCCGAGGTAGTCTGCAAACCAGCACATAGATTTATGGTCCAGGCCTAAGATGCTTAGGGAGGAAAGAAGCAGGCTGTGATCGACTGTGTCGAATGCCTTACTAAGATCCAAGAAAACAGCATAGACATGCTTCGCTTCTTATTGTCAAGGTCTAGGAGCCAATCATTGGTCACCTTAGCTAGGGCTGTTACGCTGCTTTGCTTTGCTCTGAATCCAGACTGAATCGGGTTTAATAGGCTTCTGGATTCTAAGTATACCCCTAGCTGGCCACACACCATTTTTTTCTAGTAATTTAGACAGGATGGGGAGGAGGGAGATCGGTCTGTAATTATTTAGATCGAAGGGGTCACCTGCTTTTAATAGAGGGATGACATGGGCTATTTTCCATTGAGGGGGGAGGCTACTCTGGGAGAGTGACATGTTGAATAGGTGGGTGGGCGATTAGCACAGCAAGCACATGGTAGGCACATTTCAGATAGTATCGCTCTATGAAGTCAGAGCCTGCTCCCTTCCTGGTGTCCAGTTGCAGCAGTAGGTCTTCTACCTCTTTCAGAGAGACAGGCAGGAGGGAGAAGGTCTCCTCGGTAGAGGGGGACTCGTGGGTTGGTGGGCCCTGAGCTGTGTGGAGGTCACTGGCAGGAGATGTTGTCAGGAATGGGGCACCACTTTACAGTGAGAGTGCTTCTGGAACAGAAGGATCTTCAAAAGTGATGACCTTCACTTGAAAAGAGAGGTGGACTACTGCACTGGGGCAGATGTCTGATGTCTACATTATCAGATGGTTAAACTAGCTGCAGGGAAGCTGGGGATTATACTATGGAGGGAAGAACAGTGGGGAACCTAGACAGGACACCTCTGAGGATGGGGGTAAGGTGTTCAGGGAATAAATGGTAGGAAAAAGTCTGGGGGACAGAGTAGGGTAGACACAACAGACATGAAAGGAAGAGAGAAACACAAGACACCAAGGTTATTAGAGAAGGGTGATGGGGAAGGCAAGTAAGAACCTACACAGATGAGGGCGCATGTTGGTGGGTAATATATCTCAATGCCAGGAGTCTGGGTAATAAAATTAGTAAGCTTTAGGCTTTGGTGGCAGACTCTGGGCTAGAGCTAGTGGCTGTTACAGATACTTGGGTCAGTGTGAACAATGACTGGGACATAGTGATCCCAGGCTACACCTTAATATAAGTGTGATATAGGGACAGTACAGGTGGAAGGGTGGCCATCTACATCTGAAAAGAGATTGAGGCAGTAAATGATACTAACATTTGTTGGGAAAGGGGAGGTAGGATCACTGTGGGTTCAGCTCACAGAGTTGTCATGTAGGAAGACTCGCAGAGGGGTGATTCACAGGCCACCAGGGCAGGAAGAGAGAGTAAAGGAACTGGGCGTTGAAACAGGGAGGGGGGCAGCAAGCGTTGAGGCTGAACCTGCCAGACATTGACTGGGACAACCCAGTGGCCAGGAGTGCCAGAAATCAGACCATGCTTGATCTCTTGCAGGACTGTGCGTTGGTACAACAGTCAGCCGTTCTAGATGTGGTACTCAACAACTCAGAAACAGCAGGCGGAGTACAGGTTGGGGAACCACTGGGGTCCAGTGACCAAAATATAACTGTATAGTTAGAGGTGGCTATGGGCACTTGTAAGCCCTCATCTAAGATTGACATGCCAGACTACAGAATGGTGCCTTGCAAACATATGAGGGAAACTGTGCTGGACAGGTAAGCTGGGGTAGACAACATCAAAGGAGTGAAGGAAAGATGCTGGATTATGAAAGAGGCTGTCCAAGGTAACAAAAACATGGACGTGAACAGTTATCAAGAGAAACAAGTATAAGAGACCAATTTGGTTCTCTGAAAGGGAGTGAAAGCTAAAATAAGGGCCTCTATAATGTACAAAGAAAAATAGGGGGTGAAGAATGGGATGAGTACCAGGAGAAAACTACTGAGGTCAAGAGGGCAGTCAGGACTGCAAAGGTAGACACAGAGCTGCGTACTATAGAGGGGGTAAGGGGGAAGGGGGAAACAGTTCTTTAGATATATAAGAGATGAAAAAAAGAGAGAAGAGAAACTGTCAGGCTAATGAAGGGGGCAGGGTAATAGAGGAGGATGGGCAGAAAGCAAATGTGCTAAACAGCTACTTCTGCTCAGTATTCACTAGTGAGAATAGCGGACCCTTGCCAGAGAGGGGTATAAAGGCAGTTGATAGAAGGGGGCCCAAAAATGAAACTACAAAGATTTACTGGAGAAAGAGTTGCAAATGGGCTAGCAGCCCTAAAGATAACCAAGGCCCTGGGGCTGGAAGGGATGCATCCAAGGGTGCTATGTGAACTGGCATCGGAGTTGGCCGAACCCCTGGTGGGGCTTTTTAATAGTTCTATGCAGCAAGGGGTAGTTCCCAGGGACTGGAGGATGGCGGATATGCTTCCACTGCACAAAGGAGGGGACAAGAAGTAGCCAGGAAACTAGAGTCCCGTCCATTTGCAGGCAACTGTATATATTAAGAATGTAGTACAATATAGCACAGTACCCCCTTAACATGTACAACTGCCTACAAATGTAAATAAACCTGTATGAAGACTGTTGCTGCCCCGAATCCCATTAGGCACCTATTAGTAACACTGAAGTCCCTTCCCTACTTCACATCATCTCAATATGACTATAGGAACTGGGTTGCAGCATGAGGTTGGCAGCACAGCCAAAGTTGGAAGTACTGTCGACCTAATGTAATAAGTTAAATATCTTAGTAATGCATTCAGATGTAATCAGCTACCACTTCTTATATCTGAAGTATTTTTTTCTTTTCTGTGTGTTAATTAGAATACTTTCCATGTGGCAGTACTGGGGTGTTGTGTGGACAGCACTGTGTCTGGGGGCTAAAAAAGTCAGTTCTGTTCCTCCCACTACATCATCAACATTGAGACCACACTGACTGTGACATCACTAGTAAGCACGGAGAACCATTTCTCACTGCCAGATTATTCTTTTTTTTTTTTTTAAATCTCATTTTTATTGAAATTTTTCAACATATATTGACATACACACATACAAACATTGACAGGTCTGTGGGAGTACAGATAATTGATTTGTGTTTGACAAGATAGACATCAGTTAAAGTTCAAATCTGTTATAAAAATGCTGCCTGTATTATTTTAGCATAACATTAATTCATCTTTTCAGTCCCTCCTGGGTCTGTAGTGTGCCTTCCTTAAAGGGCGAAAGTCTCGCCCACCCGGCTAATTTCTGGGTCCCCTTCGCTTAATTTTAGCCTGAGCGGGCTAACTTGGGTGTATTTAATTGTACTGCTCACCAGGGCATCCTTGTGGGACCCCATCATTTCAATGAGAATCTTGAGGCCTTCGGATATGAATTCTGTACCCATTCCAGTCTATCCCAATTGTACCCTGGAGGCCCGATTCCCATCCCCCACCTCTTACCTCCCCCCTTCCAACCTAAGAGCTTGGCCTTATTTGATTAGGGCTTATAAATTCCTGCTGTTCTTTAGAAGCCCCTTCGCATGGTACAAAGGTATCATCATGCAACATATAGTATAATTGCCAGCGGGACCACCTGTCTGCGAATTTCTCTTTCATCTCATTCAGCCCGTGGGTGATTTGCTCTAGCTGATAGATCTGTTTGGTTATGCCCCACCAGTCTTGTATTGTAGGAATGTTGTCTGTCAGCCATTTCTTAGTGACTGTTTTTTTGGCTGCTATTATCAGTAGATGTAAAAGATATCTAGAGTTTGGGTTCTTATATTCCTGTGGGGTGTCTAGAAAAAGGTATATTTCCCAGTTAGTTGCAGTTGGGGACAGAGTAGCTCTCTCAAGTGATCCTGTAGTTGATTCAGAAAGGGTTTGAGGGCCTCACATGACCACATAATGTGTGTGTGTGTAGCTTTAGTCTCTCCGCAGAGTCTCCAACACATTGCTGAAGCTGATGAAGAGTAATGACTAGTTACAGCTGGCGTTCTGAAGTATCTTGTTAGATTCTTCCACGCAAATTCCCACCACTGATGGGAACTCGTGACTCGGGAGGTGTACCCGCAGGCTCTTCGCCATTCTTCTTGTGTGAAGGGGGATCCAAGTTCCCCCTGCCACTGGACACATATATTCTCCGTATGTATCACTCCTTGAGTGTTTAGAGCTTTGTAGTAAAGGAAGAGTAGGCGTAATCTCTCTGTGCCAGCATTCAGCTGGAGTTGAACCTCCAACAGCTCGGGGTAATTCTCCGGATTATGGGATACATCTGGGAGTTCTCGACTATAGTGTCTTAGTTGCAGAAATCTGTAAAAGTCCCTGTTTGGTATATTAAATCGTCTCTGTATTTCATTAAAGGGCCACAGCTCTCCATGAGACATTATCTGTGGGAGATATCTCAGCCCATATCTCTCCCATGTCTGGAAGCCATGGTCCAATCTGTTTGGGAGGAAGTCACTTAGATTTGATACTGGGCAAATCAAAGCCAGGAACGGGACCAGGGACTGAGTTCTTTTTATTGACTGCCATATCCTGCAGCGTGCTCTCAGCCAGGAGTCCGATGGGGACCGAAGGCCTAGCCTCGGGCAGGTACTATATATGTTCTGGAAGTAATCTTTGTCTGGCATGAGGGCTTGTTCTACTTGTAACCAGTGTGGCTCGCCTATCTTATTTCGTCTTGCCATTATGTGAGTCATCATTGCCGCTTGATAGTATAATTGTAGATCAGATAATGCAAGCCCTCCTTCACCACGAGGGAGGGTAAGTATCATCATTCAGACTCGGGGTCTTCTGCCCGACCAAATAAATTTAGAAATAAGGCAGTTCCATTCCCCAAAGGTTTTCTTTGCAATGAATATTGGGACATTCTGGAATAAGTACAAGGCCCTTGGTAGAGTAACCATTCTTATTAGCTCTATCCTACGGCTCAGGGTGAGAGGCAGTACGGTCCATGTCCCTAAGTCTGTTTTGAGTTGTGCTGTAAAAGGCTCATAGTTATTTTTAAAGAATTCCTCAAATCTCTGAGAGATATATACTCCCAAGTACTTTAATTTTGTTAGATTCCAGTTACATGGGAAGATGGAATTGATATGTGTCGAGGGTGAGTAGTGGAAAGTAAGAAGTTCCGTTTTCATTAAATTCAGTTTGTAACCGGAAACCTGACTAAAATTGGTCCAGAAGCAGCTTTATAACTGGTAATGAGTGCTCCGGGTCTTAGAGATACAATAAGACATCGTCAGCGTGTAACGCTATACGATGCTCTGTGTCTCCCATATTCACTCCCCTGATGTTTTCAGCTTCCCTAATGTATTGGGCTAGGGGTTCAATAAATGCCTCAAATAAAAGAGGCGACAGCGGACAGCCCTGCCTGGTCCCCCGCTTAAGAGGAAAGTATTTAGAGTGATGGCCTCCCACCTTGACGCATGCTTGAGGTGCCGAGTAAATATTTTGTAGGGCCCCAATTGGGGTTCCAGGGATACCCAGTTTCTCTAGGACCTTGTATAAAAAGGGCCATGCTACTCTATCGAACGCTTTTTCAGCGTCGAGGCTGATGAGGACAGCCGGACTATCGCCCATTCGCATCCTATGTGTGATGTGTAATGTTCGCTTAATGTTGTCCATTGTGGATCGCTTTCTAACAAAGCCTGTCTGGTCTTGATCTATCAATTGAGGCATTATCTTATCCAGGCGTTGTGCTAGTATGTGCATAAACATCTTGTAGTCCATATTAAGTACTGAGATGGGCCTATATGAGCCACAAAGCTGAGGATTTTTCCCAGGTTTCAATATTACGGAAATTGTTGCAAATGACCATGACGGAGGAGGGGGGGTCCCCTTCGAGGATAGAGTTGTATAGGGTCAGGAGTTGAGTAGATATTTGTTGCTTCATGGCCCCATAGAACTCATTCCCATACCCGTCTGGACCTGGGGATTTTAGGGATTTTGCGGTGGAAATCGCTTTTGCTATCTCCTGCTCGGTTATACTGGAGGTCAAGGCTTCACCTTGGTACATATTAAGCCGAGGTAGTGTTATCCCCTAAGGTACTCCTTGATTTGGTGCTCTGTGGGCGAGCTCTCTGGAGTATAGAGATCGGTGTAGTACTTTGCAAATGCCTCTGTTATCTCGTGTAATTTAGTTAGGGTCTGACCTCCTATGGGGTGTTTAAGATAGTTGATGCCTTCCTTTGCCGTCGAACCTGGTATGCCAACAGTCTCGTGTCACGAGGCCCCACCTCATAGTGTCTCTGTCTCAAGAATGTTAATGCAATTTCAGTCTGCTGTAGTGCCAGACGATCAATCTCCGCCTTAACTTCCTGGAGCCGGGGCAGCACCGTAGCATCTCCCATTTTATGCGCCATTTGAAGAAAATGCAGGTTCTCCTCTAGGGTAGTTCTGCGTTCCCTTCTTTGCCAGTTCAACTCAGCAGTGTGTTGTATGATATGGCCCCTTAGGACAGCTTTTATAGTGCCCCAATGTATTGCAGGTGTAGTGTCTGCAGGGGGACTGAATTCTTGTATCTCGGCTAGTTTGTCCGAAATGAACTCTCTAAACTTTTCAGAGCGTAAGTAGTAGGGGTTAAGTCTCCATCACGTATTCTTGGGTTGAGGCCCCATTTCCCATGTCGTGCATACAGGTGCGTGGTCCGACAGGGAGACGTCACCTATTTGGGCGTCCCCCAGTCGGTCCAGACATTCGGTCTGTGTATAAGTTTGATCTATGCGAGCATACGACCGGTGTACCGCCGAATAATGTGTGTAATTCCTAGTTCGGGGATGCAAGTGTCTCCAGACATCCATCCATCCTGCCTCTTTAGTGAATCTCCTAAAGAACTTTTGTGCCGGTGTTTGCTTAGGGGTTCTAAGGTTAGTGGAGTCCAATGAAGCATTTTGTGTCAGGTTAAAGTCCCCTGCGAGAAGGAGTATGCCCTTTGTGTTCTGCAATATTTTGTCTAACAGTGTTTTCAGCTGCGGAACAGGCGTGGCCGGAGGAAAGTAGGCATTTGCTAGGGTAACCTGCACTCCATTTAGGGCGCCCTGTACCATTACCAACCTGCCCTCTGCATCCCTCATGGTGCTTTGGTGTTGAAATGGGGTGCCTGCTGGTACGATTATCGCTACTCCCCTTCGCCTTCCCAATCTGCTAGATGAACTATACAGGTTTCCCCTGCTGAGTTTGGCAAGCTTGAGGTGTTCCTTAGGATTCAAGTGCGTTTCCTGAAGATATATCAAGTCTGCCTTACTCCTGCGGAGATATGTCAGGACTCGTGACCTCTTAATTGGAGAGGTTATCCCATTTACATTCAGGGATAGTAACTTAACCCGGGTATTAGCCATATTTACTCACAGGTGGTCCCGGCAGCTAGGGAGGTTCTCCCCCTTATCCTCAGATTGAAAACCATCAGTGACCATTAGGTCTGTACCTGTCCTTTCAAACTTATTACAGTCAAACCAACACGTGGATAAGGAACATACTAACAACCATAAAACTAACCTATAATATAGAAAACTGGTACTTCCAACTATGGGGAACTGAATCAGATCCCATGGTATGGAAAAATCCATACCTTGAGGCTTCATCACTCAGCGTGATGCCCCTTGACACTTTAAGTGTCTGTTAGGATAAAGGAAAAATGGGAGTGGTGACACCGAAACATTGGTGTGTCGCATCCACCTCATTTACACCGTGTATTGTAATGATGAGTTAAATATATTTTATACTGTCAGATAAGCCTGCCTGATCCCCTTTGTCCACTCTGTTCAACATTTATAAGCCCCTCTTAACTCTACCTGTTAGACAGGAGGACTGTCTATGTGGACTCTAGGCTCTAGAGGCCATGTGCAGGCGACCCTCCCCTCTGCTCTCCCCTTCCATCTAACCCGTCTGTTCAGCCCGATCCCCTATGCCAAAGCTGAGGAGTCTAGAGCGTCCTTCGCATGGCGGCGCCACCCCGTAACCCTCTCATGAGGAGGGACTGAGGTGGGCACGGTGTCTCCAGTCCTCCAGTCTACACTCTCCCAGGGCCCATCATCCAGCGGGAGGACCTCCATTCTACTCGAGTGATCGTTGCCCCTACATTTAATGCTGGGATCTCCCTGCACCTTGCCCAGTCCCCCTAGACAGCCCTAACTGAAACACCCCTAGACCACCTCCCCGTTTATCCTCCATCACCACTATGCATGCCGGATCTCTGGGAGCTGCCGTCTGCCTTACAGATCGAAAGTTTGTTGGCTCTCGGTCCCTCTCCTCTCTCCATTCCCCTTAGTCCAATCCAGTTGGGGCATGAACCCCCCCGACCCCCCCCCCCGTCTATTACCTTAACGTTGCCTGAGATATCCTA
The DNA here is from genome assembly GCA_016271365.2 of Neoceratodus forsteri. Taxonomy (NCBI): domain Eukaryota; kingdom Metazoa; phylum Chordata; order Ceratodontiformes; family Ceratodontidae; genus Neoceratodus; species Neoceratodus forsteri. The sequence goes on from CM028133.1 coordinate 539,314,764, forward strand.
TTATAGAGCTAAAGCTTCATGCGCCTTCCTTTCCTGCCATTCAGCTACGATGGGGCGAGTGGTCCTGGAGCCCCCCCTCATCACTGTCCGTCCTGCTAACCCCCTATTTCCTCTCTTCCCCGCCAGAATCCCATCTGTTCAAAGAGCTAATGTATTAAAAGCTATCTAACCGACTACTCCAATCCCTACCAACTTAGCAGTCGCAGAATGAATGTTGCTGTTTAAACAGTTTGTACATTTTCCACCCCGTCATGGTAATGCAAAACTTATGTTTCAAATGAAGTGGTTGCTGAGTCTAGAGCCCTCGGGTGCCCAGTGATGCCGCCTGGAGGTGCCATTCGGTCCCCCACGTGACAAAGCTGGTCTGGGAAGCCCAAACTGCGTACTTACTATGTGGAGTTAACTCTAATGCCATGCCTCTCCCTCTCCTGCCTCAAGTATTCAGGAGGAAATCCGTAAGACTGTTTGAGGTCTGGTACTCATTTTATTCTTGATTTGGCTCCTTCCAATCGACAGTAGTGGGCAGCTCTGCGAGTAGTATGCGAGAGTCTGAGAGAGCACCGTGGCCCGAGCCAGGAAAGGGAGCGCCCGACGGCCACTGTACTCCCTGCATGCCTCCTTCATACATAAAACGGGCCCAAAGTCTCCACGCCCCCCCCACCCTGTACACCCCGCCAGGTGCGACCTCCTAAACCCACACTGGTAACTTAATAGGGAGGCCAGACGGCCCCCTAGGATGGCGGAAACATCGCGTCGAGGGAAAAGCAGGCAATTCTCCTGGTGAGTTAGCAATTTCATGAAACTAAGGGTAAAAGAGGGGGGCCCTGAGGGAGAGAGGAGATGACCGAGAGGTGCGGTTCCCGCCAAAACTTTGTCCACTCATGGGTCAACCTCTTCTCCTTCGATCCCCATCATCCCCGCCCTCACCTCAAGGGCAACAACCAGCCCCTCCACCTTGCAGTCAGCCCAACTATACGACTAGAGCACAGTATCATTGAAGGAGAGACATGGCAGGTCAAGTCAAGCACATACAATACAACAGCTCATTTTAAACAACTCTAGTCAGTGCATTGCATCCAACCTAATCTATACCTCCGCTCTTTGATGCTAAAGGCAGAAAGGAAATATGGGGAGGAGGAACTGCCAACTCTCCTCGGCTCAGCTCCCCAGAGAGTACCCTGAGTTAACAATCCCTTCCCCTCCCTCTACACATCTGGGATCCCAATCCGGAACATAGGCGGGGTATGAATGGTAGAGCTCAGGCCTAATCTGTACACCACCAAAAAGCTGCCCACCATTCCTCTCCCAGTCTCTGAGGCCCAAGTACGCCTCGTTCCTGGCCCACTCCCTAGTTTAGGGATAGAAACCCTCATAGTTCCGACCAGGGCTTGAGGTAGCCTAGCAAGCCCCACCCCCTTCCATTCGAGCCATACTTCAGCGCTGTAATTATGCGGGTTGCTCTAATGGACCAGTCCCCTCCCTTGCCATCTCCCACTTTCCATGGGATTAATTCAGCTCAGAATTCGCCTGGGGCATCCCAGCACCCCCCCACCAGATCTCCCCTGTTCCCTCCCCTCCTTCCCCCATCTATGTTATATATTTAATTTGCAGAGTGATCACCAGTCAGGGAAGGTCTCTCCCTCCTCATTTCCTCCTCTAAACCCCAAATCAAAGAAGATCAGAGTGCACCTAAGCGTTCATTTAGCCCAGTGTCTCTTCCCCCGTGTATGATTTCGCTGCTAGTGAGTCTACTTGCGGTTTTCATCTCTCCGCTCCCTGCTGCTCCGTTCTGCTCGATCCCGAGGCGGATTGCTTGTTCAGGGCTGCTACTATGTTCTGGATCGCCTCGGCTCCCTGACGCCGCCTGGCCTCTCGTCGTCCATTGTTCCACGCTTTCAGAGCTAGTTTGGAAGCAATGGAGGCTCCGGAGTTAGATCGCTGTGGCTGTACGTCAAATCCTCGTTTTCGCAGCTCCTGTGCCGCCGTGGTCGAGTTCTCGAAGGTCAACAGGCCATCTTCGAAGAGTACGGTGAGCCTTGCTGGGTATGGGGTCCTAAAGCGGATACCTTTCGACTTAAGGGCTCTCATCAGAGGGATGAAGGCTTTAGGTCTAGCCATAATCTCCGGGGAGTAATCATTCTCAAAATAGAGCCTGCTTCCCGCCAACATAACCGCTCCAGCTTTCCATGCGGTACGTAACATGGATTCTTTATCCTGAAATCTCAGGAAGCGTACTAGCACTGTTCTGGGCCGTGCGCCCGGTGGAGGCCTCGAGCCTAGAGTACGGTGGGCCCTTTCTATTTCAAGCGTCACGGTATTTGGGAGTGGCAGCAGCTCTCTTAAGGTTTTTTGGAGAAACTCTGGCATTTCAACTCCCTCAGCCCCCTCCGGGATTCCCGAGATTCATACGTTATTTCTTCTATTTCTGCTTTCTGCGTCTTCCGCTCTATTTTGTAGGGCTTTGATTGTGCTGTGCATTTGTATTATGGCTCTTTCAGTCTCCGTGACTCAGCTATCCGTTTCCTGAGCCTGCGATTCTACTTCTTCCTGCTGCTTCTCAAGTTTGTTCAAATCTGTTCGTAGGGCGGTTGTTGTTGACCTGACTTCTTTCCGAAAGTCCCTCAGCTCAGTTAACATCAGGGACATCTGTCTTTGCAGGATCGTGAGAGGGATTTGGCTGCCCTCCGTAACGTCTCGAGAGGAGTCATATGAGGCCTGTGAACCCTCGCTCTCCGATCCATCTTCTTGCAATCGTTCGACATCAGGTGGATCTGCAGCTCTGTTCTTCACTCGATCGTTCTTTTTAGGCATATTAAACCTCCCGCTGACCTTTTCCCGGCTTTTTGACTTTATTTGGGAGGAATTAGGAGGTTTATACGGTGGATCATGACGGAGCCCTCTGATTCAAGCTGCTAGCCAGGGCATGATGTCACCGGAAGTCTGCTAGATTATTCTTTATTTCATATGAAGCATAAAGTACTGGTTCTTCTTTGTTACTAGTGATGTCACAGTTTCCTGCATTTTTGATTGGTGGCTTGTGAAATTCACTGCTGAGGGTACAAGGGTTGTGGTGCTACAATGTGTTTGGTCACATTTCTGATGATGTAGTGGGAGAAGCAGAAGTGACTTTTTTTTTTTTTTTTAAAGCTTCCAGACAGTGGTTTCTCGTTTTAAAGGAAAGCTGTCCTTATACAGAACCCCCAATTAGGCTTGTTCGGCTATAATAAAAAAAATGTTTCCCCATTGGAACTTACTTTATTTTATTTTGTAAAAGTCCACAATCCCCAAACATGGCGGAATGCTGCACGGGTCCATTTCCTATGAAAGTGCGGCAATGCACAGCTCGCCTCAATATATCTGTCACCAGCATGGTGCGAAGTGTGGCGTCCAGCGCCTCAACCCTCTGCGGCACCGGACCGGCGAAGCACTTGATTTTTAATGCAAGATTTGGACAAAGTTAATTTGCACACAATCCTTTAGGTCCAGGCATCCTAATTCATCTGTTTACAATCAAGCTTCAGTATATTCACCTACACTATTTCATGGGTAAGGACAGCCCCTCGGACCCACTCCCAGGTTATCACGTACAAACAAGTCTCACTCTCCAGTCTCATGCAGGAATGTAAACCTTTCCTCACCCCTAGTGTAATTTCCTAACATGCACAGCATGCTTCATGGAAGGCCTGACTGTCTGTCAGAGTAGTGCTCTGCAAGGGAATTCCCATTCCTCCTCTAGTTTGTCTCAAGCTTCTATCTAAATTGAAGCAGGTGCTCCACTTTCCTTGGAAGTTAATTTAAACCTGTTCAGCAAGCTGACAGGGTATCTCCCTTCACTACGAGTGAGCATCTATGGTCCCACGGGGGTTGGTGCTTCCCCTGCCAGCATCCCACCAACCCTCCTTCAGTTTGATCCTAGCCAGGACCTACTGGATCACATCTCGCACACATTTGAGTGCGTCACCTGGCAAACTCACTGTTCTGCTACCTTAGGTCCCCTCCCCAGCAGGTCAAACAATGGGTACCTAACCCTGCAAGAGATCTTCTTTAGCCTGGAGTTGTTTCTGCTGCCATGTGTTGCTGCTTTATACAGTATCTCAGCAACAGCTTATGCCCACTATCTTGATGACTCAACACAGGCCCGTCTCTAGGGTGCGCCCCCCCCCCCCAAAACCAGGATCTGCTTTGATGTCTTCAAAAGAAGCTGCTACAGGCCCAAAAGTCATTGGGAGGTCTCCCATAGGCGTGAGGAGATACCCCTCGGGGGGTTCTGCACCCTTCTGGTGGTCCCACTATGGGCAACACCAATCTACCCCACAAATCTTAGTGGCCTGGGATTAGTCTCTAGTATTTCATATCCTTTCCAGGTAGCCACCAGGGTCTCACTCACTGTTACTATGATGCCTTCAATGCCTTGAGGTAGCTAGGACCTCTGCCACTCTCTGCATCCTTATGACACCTGTCACCCAGCTCCTGCTGCACTTTCAGGTGGAAGCTTTCCTCTCAGTGCTTCCCAGCACTCCTGGGCAGCCAGGACGACACCCTGGCACCACCAGTCCCTTGCTGACTATGTCCACTAACCCCCTTACTGGCACCCATGACCAGGATGAACCAGCTGGTACCTCAACTACACCCAAGAAGTGCCTGCCAGAGGAGGGCACCTGGAGTGAAGTTCCCTCCAAAACTCTTTCCTCCATTTACTGCCCTTCAAGATAGAAGGCACCCTGAGAGCACCCTATTTGTACATACACAACTCCTCCCACTGTCTATAGCCTCAGGAATGACTGGAATGATGCCAGAGTGTTCACCCACTTTGGGTTACGCAGTGGACAACCACCAGTCCATTGTGTGAGGAGGGTTTGTTACAGCTATGTATGAGAAAAGAGAGTAAGTGACCACTACAGATGCCAGTTCAAAGGGACGAACAGCTGTGCCTTACAAAACAAGTAAAGGGACCAAGACTAACAACATTTAAAAGAATAATGATTTAAAATTTGCTGCCACTAAAGATGCAGGACCATCCATATGCCTAGTCTGAAAGGTACACAACAGCACTCTGTCTATTTTACTGCAGATCCTACCACCATCCAATAGTAATTTACATTAATTATGTACAAGAGCAACACCATTTCAAGCTCTTCAGACTCTTTGTTGTGTTGACAGCTGTGCATTTGAACATACTTAGGTGGCCTCTTCAAAGGACCCCAACAAAGGCAAGAGAATCATTCTGAAGGCAAATTCAAAGACTGGTCACCCACAAACTGACCATTTCTATTTTGTTGCCATTGTTTTTGAAGGGGGCTTCATTACAAATGTTATGAGCACTCATTTCTTCTCATCTCTTGCTTTGCTGTGAAGTTTCATCTCCTTATTAATTTCCCAGATACTGTAATAATAATATACTGTACTCTGTTATTTTTCTCTTTTTTTTCGACTGTGTAACAATTAAAATATATTAAAAAATGACTGCAGGCAGTGGCACACTCTGACATAAAATGGACAGGGGGGAAATGCTTTCTGCAGCTGTGCATGGTGAGACCACTACCCAAGGCTAATCAAAATACGTCATCTATCAGTATGCAGTGCAACCCAAAAAAATCAATGTACCAGGCTGTTGAAGTTTTAAGTTCAAACTAGTCATGTCTTCCACAGTAAAAACCCAAACCAGTCAAAATCTCACATGTATACTGGTTGATCACACTCCAACATGCCCAATCACTAAACACTTTACTACTTTAATAGAGAGAATGGAAAGAAAAAACAACGACCCATGCCAACTCACTCAGTCCCCACTACATACTCAGTAGCACATCTTCCAGCTCCTGCTCACAGTCACATAGGTGCCAGCTTGCTCATTTTTTTTTTTTGTGAACACACTAAAGGTCAGCGCTGGAGCTAAGCACAGAGCATTACAGAAACCCAAAAGCTTAATGTCAGAACTGCAATTTGATAAGTCTGGAAAGGTTAACCATTTTGCGTGAATAAAGGAATGTCTAAAGGACAGTGGCTTAGCAGCATGCCCTAAACACAGCCTGTGGTTTAAAATTTTCAAACTTTAGTTATTTTACTGTATGCCTCAAGCAGCAACAATTTATTAATAAGTAGACCTTATAATAAGCGCTAAGAATGAATGACATGCTCCAAACAGTCCATAGTATGCTGAAACTACAAATGGATTGCTTTCTAATTCCCAGGAGAGAATGTTAAACTATCTGTAATATCAGACATATTAAAATGAATTTAAGTAAGCTGTACACAAATGGTGAGCTCACATAATCATAATTGCTAAAAGTGCAACAGTATTTTATGGTATCTTACACAGTTCAGCACTGCAGGTGGAATACGAGACAGAGGTAGCACTGATGTGCACATTTTTTCTATTTCCAGAGAGGTTTTTATCCCTCTGTGGCAGGCTGGGCTGCTGTTATCAGCCCGTCCCACAGTCCCGGACTGTCTCGAGACTCCGATTTACCTCCTTGTCCTCGAGACCGGGTATGCCATCGGTGCTAGCAGGTCGGGTGTCATGTAACCCTGCCTCCATTTTTTCCACCGGATTTTCTTCCCCAAGAATGGCAGATGTGCTATGAGTGTGCAAGCACATTCTACCTCCAAGGAGGTGCTCCAAGCACACCGAACGCTAGCTCTTCCCACAATTTGGGGCCTCACACGCACTTCCACCTGGCAGAGTCGAATGAGGAGAAACCAAGTACCCCCTCCCAGAGGGAAGAAAACAGTTCCATGGAAACTCGATCTTCCTTCTTCCAGTTGGACCCCTGAGCAAACAGAGTCTGTTTGCAAACCCAAGACACCGGCGTGACAACAGGGAGGCATGGATGCCTCAACCCACCATGACACAGAGCCGGCTTTGATGTATACATTTGAAGAAAGTATGTGCTTAATGTTGGGTGTAGTAACAAGCTATTATGGTAACAGTGACTAAGACTTCTAAGAAACATAATTATTCTGTGTTCATACAGATGAATTACACCCACAAAAGTGTAAGACTGAAATCAGAGTATTAAATGAGCTGAAAAAAAACTGATTAGCACTTTCACTCGTAAAAGGGTTGCTTAGCTGTGAAACTGCATAGCGCTTGGCACAGGTTTAGCAAAATAAAAAAAAACACGTTTTTTATTCCTTTGTCTACTGCGCCATGGACTCACTCAGAAAATGGTTAGCAGTTTATTGCTCTGCATTTCTGGAAATGCTTAGCATTACCTCCTGTTTCGCATAGTGTTTCGCTATGTTATACCAGCTTTTTACTACCCTGAAAATATTAGAAGTATAAAGGAACACTGGTATGGATGATATTCAATACCTCTTAGCAGAATTTATGTACTCAAATGTCATTCAAGATCTTGAACTATGTCCCTTGAAGAAGCTTTTGAATTAACTGGTGAAATCTTAAAGACCTAGAGTACTGCCTGAAACTAATAGCAATTCCCAGCTGCAGTCAGCAATCACTTCTTATATCTGAAGTATTTTTCTATTCTGTTTGCTAATTAGAAGCTTTTCCACCTAGCAGTACTGGGATGACATGTGAAGCAGCACTCTGTTTGCAGGCTAACAAAGCCAGTTCTGTTCATCTCACTACATAGCCAGAAATGTGACAAAACACCACAACCCTTGCAGCCTAAGCGGGTGACTTTCACAAGTTACCAATCAAAATGCAGGAAATTGTGGCATCACTAGTAACCAAGAGTCGTCGATCCCGATTGCTTCATGTGAAACACAGAAACATAGAAGTTGTCGGCAGATGGAGACCATATGATCCATCAAGTCTGCCCTTGTTTTCCAACCCCCCCCCCCCTTACTTAGCAGCTTGCTTGAGTATTCCACATTCATTGTCTGTCCCAGGCCCGCCTGAATTCCCCCATCGTCTTGGCTACCACCACTCCCTCTGGCAGGCTATTCTGTGGTTCCACAACGCACTCTGCGAAGAAGAATTTCCTCATATTGCTCCTGAACTTTTCTCCCTTAAGTCTAAGGTCATGCCCTCTAGTCCTGTTGTAGTCCTTTAACTGAAAGAGGTTCTGCACGTGTACTCTGTTGTTGCCGTTATGGTATTTAAATGTTTCGATCATGTCCCCACGATTCCTGCGTTTGCTCTAGGGAGTATAACTGGAGGTCATCTAGTCTTGCCTTGTACGGTTTCTGATGCAAGCCCTGCACCATCTTTGTTGCTCTTCACTGTACCATCTCCAGCCTATGTCATTCCTGAGGTGTGGCCTCCAGAACTGGACACAGTACTCCAGGTGAGGCCTTACTAGGGACTGATACAGGGGCATGATTACTTCATGCCTTCTGCTTGTGATGCCCCTCCCTATGCATCCAGCCACCAGCTGCTCTCCTCCCACTGAGTACAGTTTTCCAGGGTTACGTTTTCACAGGTGCATGACCTTGCATTTTTTGGCAATGAATTTCAATTCCGAGGTCCTGGACCATTCTTCCAGTTTTCGAAGATCAGCTTCCATGCTATGCTGTCTCTCTGGTGTGTCCACCCTGTTGCCGATTTTGTTGTCATCTGCAAACAGGCACACCTTTCCCTTCAGTCCATCTGCAATGTCACCGATGAATATGTTGAAGAGGATCGGCCCCAGAATCGAGACCCCACTAGTCAGCCTCCCCTCTTCTGACAGAGAGTCATTCACTAATACTCTCAGAGTTCTCCCACATAACCAGTTTCTGACCCAGTTCGTTACCTCGAGCCCAACTCCCATGTTCTCCAGTTTTTTTGACTAGTCTCCTGTGCAGAACAGAGTCAAAAGCTTCGCTGAAGCCCAGGTAAACCCCACCCTGATCCACTGTCTTGGTGACCTAATTGAAAAAAGTCAACCAGGTATGCCTGGCAGGACCTCCCTGCCGTGAAACCATACTGATTTTTGTTGAGCTGACCAGTTTGCTCCAAAAAAGCTACAGTTCTTTCCTTCAGCAGGGACTCCATCAGTTTTCCCACGACTGACAGGCTAACCAGACGGTGGTTTCCTGGCTGTACCTTGCTTCCACTCTTGTGGAGTGGTACTACTGTTGCTCTCTTCCAATCCTCCGGCACTTCCCCGCTCCTCAGCAATTTGTTGAAGAGCACTGGTAAGGGGGCTGCCAGTTCTCTCCCAAGTTCTGTAAGTATTCTTACTTGTATCCCATCTGGCCCCATAGCTTTATCTACCTTTAAATTGTCTATTTCCTCTAGGACCCTTTCCTCTGTGAAGGAACCCGTGTCTGTTCCTTCAACTGGACACTTCTTTATGCAGACAGTTGGTCCGTTTCCATCTGCTTCCTGTGTGAAGACTGAGCAGAAGTACTCAATGAGTGCCTCTGCCTTCTCCCCGCCTTGTTCTGTGAGTTGTCCGTCCTTTTCTGTAATTCTAACGATGCCCCCACTGATCTTCCTTTTTCCTCATATGTACCTGTAGAAGGTTTTGTTACCCTTTTTTACTTCCTGAGCTATCCTAACCTCTGTCTGAGCCTTTGCATTTCTTATTACTTTTCCTGTCTCTTTTAGTTTCTAGTTGTATTCTGTTTTATCCGCCTCGTTCACTGACTCCTTGTACTTTCTGAAGGCTATGCACTTCTCTTTCACCATGGTTGCCACCTCCTTGGAAAACCATAGTGGGTTTTTCCTCCTTCTGTTCTTACTAACCTGATGGGCACACTGTGATGTGACCATGGTTATTGCATCCTTCAACCTTGTCCAACAGTCCTCAACACTCCCTTCTATTGTGTTACTAAGGTTGTCCCTCAGTCAGGCCTTCATTTTTGTGAAGTCTGCCCTCCTAAAATCAAGGACCTTCAGTTTGGAGTGTGTGGTGTCTTCAGTCCTTTTAACCCTGAACCATACTGTGTTATGATCACTGTTGCCCAGGCGGTTCCCTACTTTGATGCCCAGAACCCTACTGCTATTCGTGAATATCAGATCTAGAATCACGTTACCCCTTGTGGGTGATGTCACTAGAAGACTTAGGCCTGCTTCCTATAGTGTGACTAGGAATTCCCTTTTTTGTGATGCTGCTGTGTGGGTACTCCAATCTATATCCGGCAGATTGAAATCCCCCACCAGCACCATATCCTATATGCCTGATATCTGGAGGATGGTTTCAAGGATTTCCTTATCACTGGCTTCCTCCTGATTTGGGGGTCTGTAGATTATCCATACCCGAATGGGCTTCCGGTCACAACTGTGATCCATAGATCCTTAGTTTCCCCTTGTGACTGCTGCATTTCTGTAGCACTGATGGTATCCTTAACATAAATAGCTACCCCCCTTTTTCCCAGTCCTACCTCTCGTGAACAAGTTATACCCCGGAACAGTCACCTCCCAACCGTGATTGTTTGTGAACCATGTTTCGGTCATGGCAACCCAGTCTAGTCCTGCCTCAGCTACTGTGGCAGTGAGGTCAGTCATCTTGTTAGCCAGGCTGCATGCACTGAGGCATAGCACTGACTATTCTTTATGTGTCACTTTGTTTGTCATGCCCCCCTTGATCTTATTGCTCCTTTGCCTTTTTTTTTTTATGCTTTCGTTTCCTCCCTTTCCTTTGCTTTTGTCATCTGCAGAGTCGGAAAGGGTTTCATGTTTCCTGCTATCTGCTTTTGCTATCCTGAAGTGTGTAGATATGGTGCTAGCTGGAGGGGAGAGATGGCAGGCTCTATGTGTGCTTCTCCTAGAGCTACCATCATCTCCCCTCCTGCTAGTTTAAATGCCCCACGTGGATGTCAAATTTCTGGCCCAGCGCCCTGACTCTTTCGTCAGGTGGAGGCTGTCTAATTTGAAGAACTCCCTTTCCCAGACGTTGCCCCAGTTTCTGATGAAGTGATGCCCCTTTGTCTGGCACCAGTCCTTGAGCCATGCGTTGAGTTCACTTATTTCTTTCTCTCTGATTTTCTGCCTGTTCTTTCCCTTTTCCCAAACAGGCAGAATTTCACAGAATGCAATGCTGTATGAAAATGAAATCAATTTCTCGCCGAGCTGCACAGTGTGCTCCTTAACCTCCTCAACTGACCGGTTAGCAAGGTCACTGGTCCCTAGGTGGACCAAGATGTTTGAGCCCACTTCTTCTCTCTTAACTATGTTGCCTATTCGGTCACTGTCCCTCCAAGTGGATGCTCCTGGGAGACATCTGACTTGCATATCTGCATGTTTGTTTTGTCTCAGGTGGGGATCCACGCCACGAATCATTGAGTCCCTTATGAGTTTTTTACTGTTGTTCTTGAGATTTTGTTTTGATACAGTTTTGCTATCCTGTTGCATTCAGCTTTTTGCTGGCCCAAGACATCCTCTATCCTTTTGGATGGTACAGACGTAAGAGGTGTGTACCTGTTCCCTGTGTTTAGAGTGCTTTGTTTGTTTGGGAAAGTTGCCGGAGCGCTGCCCCCTTTTCCTGTAACCAGTTGCTATCCCCCAGGCTTGGTCGTTCCCTGGGGGAGAGGTGTGCTGGTTTGGTGTCGGCGATATGGAGGTGCACTCCTAAAATAAATATTTCCCTGTAAGTGGTTACTTAGGAGGCTGATCTCACCCCGTGCTTCTTGGAGCTCAGCCCTGAGGCGACATATCTCCCAGCATATAGAAACATAGAATTTGACGGCAGATAAGGACCGCTTGACCCACCCAGTCTGCCCATTTCTCTACCTGATGGATAATCTGCAGATTCTAGTTAATCAACAGCTTACTTCCTCCTGCCTCCCACTAGAATTGCCTTATGCCTGTCCCATGCATTCTTGAATTCTCCCACTGTTCCTGACTCCACAACCTCCTCAGGAAGGTTGTTCCATGCATCCACAACTCTCTCTGTGAAAAAATACTTTCTAACATTACCTCTGAGCCGTCCCCCCTCTATCTTCAAATTGTGCCCCCTTGTTCTTGCACATCTCTTCTGAAAGATACTACTCTCTTGTACCGTGTTAATTCCCTTGAGATACTTGAAAGTTTCTATCATGTCCCCCCTCTCCCTCCTTTCCTCAAGGGTATACATATTAAGCTGCTTTAGTCTCTCCTCGTATGTCTTCTGGTGCAGACCTTGCACCATTTTGGTTGCCCTCCTCTGAACAGCCTCCACTCTGTCTATGTCTTTACGGAGATGGGGTCTCCAGAATTGCACACAGTACTCCAGATGGGGTCTCACTAACTGTCTGTAGAGAGGGATAACAACTTCCTGTTTTCTACTGTTGATTCCTCTCTCTATACATCTCAGTATCCCTCTAGCCCTCCTTACTGCTTTCTCACATTGCTTGCCCACCTTTAGGTCATCTGATATAATTACTCCTAGGTCTCTTTCGATTTTTGTTGTTATTAACTCACCCCCCATTGTGTACTCTTCCCCTGGGTTTTTGTTTCCCAGATGCATTACCTTGCACTTCTTTGCACCGAATCTGAGCGGCCATGAATTTGACCATTCTTCCAACCTTGCCAAGTCCCTCTTCATTCTTTCCACCCCACCTTGTGTATCAACCCTGTTGCAGATCTTTGTGTCATCTGCAAAGAGGCATACCTTTCCTTCCAGGTGCTCTCCGATGTCACTTATAAAGATATTAAAGAGGAACGGTCCCAGTACCAAACCTTGCAGTACCCCGCTAGTTACCCTCCTTTCTTCACTGTGGACTCCGTTTACAATTACCTTTTGCGTCCTGTTGACCAGCCAGTCCATGTTGTCCATATGAGACAGCAGCCCTGCCTCCAGGCGACATGACCGTTAAAGAATGTTCCATAGTGTTGACAGCCAATGATATCCATGTGTATGCCAGTGGACAGAACAAAAGAGTACAAAGTTAATCAAATTAAGAGGAAGAAAATTCCGTTGTCCTACGCAGTCAGAGCTGTTGCTTCCAGCTGAGAGCTTTCTATTAGTCGACCATTATTTCAGTAGTGATACAGCAATAAAAATGCTGATTTACATACAGCAGCCAGAAATTTTGGGTAAGTGTTCCAACTGCTCTTTATGCTGAGAGAGCAGCTGCTGGCTGGGTCTGAGCAGAGCAATCGAGGAGAGAGGTTGCTTCAGTGGAAGTAAGAGGAGAGAAGCTGCCTTTGTGGAGAAAGGAGCCCGGACTGTGCACTCCAAGTAGGATTCAGGTAGAACTGCTGTCAAGGAATCCCTGCTTCTGCACCTGTCGGAGTCTGCCCTCCCTCTGTGAGTGGTCTCTCTCCCAGCTGGTGAAGATCAGTGAAGCTCAGCAGCCAGTAAGGCTATGGGCTGAACTGCACTTAGCGTATCCCTCCTAGGGTTGCCCTCCCTTTGTGTCTGAGCTGTTGCAGCTGGTTGTTTCTGACTGAGAGCTTTCTATTAGCCAGCAACTATTTCAGTAGTGGGTACAGCAGTTGGTGAAGATCGGTACACAGTAAGGCTAGGGGCTGGACCGGTCTTGGCGTACGCCTCCTAGGGGTATCTTCTATGTCAGAGAGAGAGAGAGAACATAATCTCGCAGTGAGAAATAGTTCTCCATGGTTACTGGTGATGTCACAGTCAGGGAGGTCTTATTGTTCATGACATAGTGGGAGGAGCAGAATTAACTTTTTTAGTCTCCAGAGAGTGGTGCTCCACAAATAACCCCAGTACTGCTAGGTGGAAAATCTTCTAATTAGCAAACAGAAAAGAAAAAATACTTCAGATATAAGAAGTGACAACTGACTAAACTCACTGAAAGTTACTATTAATTCCAAGCAGTACACTAGCTCTTTCAGTGTCTGAGCTAATTACTTGCCTAGAGCGGCCCACAAGTCTAGAGGAAATGCAATGAGCCAGGGCAGCACCTCTGTCTCATCTTGTGGAGGAGGAGGAGGAGATGAAAAACATAATCCAGTCATCTAAAGAATTTGAGCATAAACTTTTCCTGAGGTAGGGTTGGTACAACTGTCTCACTAAGCCAAGATGGCTGCCAAATGCAGTTTAAGAAAGGAAGCCTGAAGACCTGACTAGGACAAGCAACAAAGGTAGTTAAGGACCTGACCTACAGAGCTTGTGAACAGGAACCAGGAATCCATCCTGAGCCTATATTACAGTTACAAGGCAAAACATTCAGACCGGAAAAGAGGAAACATTTTTTCACACAAAGGGTGGTTACCAAGTAGCATTTATTGCCAGTACTTGTGGTGGAGGCAGAAACACTGGACACATTTAAAGTAAGATTAGACAAACACATGAATAGAGAAATTAAGAAGGTGTCAACCACTGCATAGTGGGAGATGAACCCAATGGGCATACCAGCTCTCTTTCATCTTAAACTTTATGTTATGTTATGTTACATATCTTCCTGGTACTCAAGGCCATTTGTGTGAGGTTTCCATACCTGACATATCCAGTATTCAACATCACCAATCAGGGAATAAAAAGCCAATCTGGCCCTCTCCCCCCTCCAACTATATGACTGGTCCAATACTCAATCAAGCCCATCAGGGAATAAAAAGAATATATGTTCATCTCTCCCAAACTACTTTATGGGTCCAGTATGCAACCCAGCTTGTCTGGGAATAAAATAATATGGGCCCCTCCTGCCTACAACTTAATGGATCCAGTGCCCAATGTGGCCCAGCATGGAATAAAAACATCTGGGACCCCCCAACAACCTGGCAGGTCCATGTTCAGCCAGGCACATCAGGAATAAAACAATAAAATCTGACCCCTCTACAGTAGCCTGACAGGTCCAGTGCCTAACCCCACCTCGCAAAGAAGAAAAAAAAAAAAAAAAATGGCTATCTTTCCCCACAAACATCTTACCAGTCCGGTGCCCAGCAGGCCCATCGGGGAACCAAATAAAAATACCTGTCTCCCTTCCTACAGCTACCTCATGAGGTCTCATGTCTAATGTAGCCTGTGTATTAAGCCAAACGGAGATATGAGAGAGCAGCTGCAAAGTGGTGAGTGGAAGGTGGAACAGGCAGGGTAGTAAACTTCTTTCCTCATGCCCATTCACTCAAGCCACGGTAACGGGCTCAAAACACTGCATGGGAGGCTTGGAGCTGTTGCCGCATTACTGTAGCTACCAGCCTGTTCAGGCAACTCTACCTCCTCCCGCCCGCAGCACACCAGCATGGGAGACTGGAAAGAGGGTAATCAACGGCCACATTTTTCTAAGCCTGTAACCCCAGGTACCAGTGATCTCGGCTTCACTGCGCGACTCTCCCTCTCTTGCTCTTTCCTTTTCTTGGACTTCAGTCTCAGCTCTGCACTATTCCCAATATGTACATAGGGATCATGCTGTCACACATGGTCCAACCCAGCCTGTTGCACAGCAGAATGGTTTGGTGCCCAACCTAGCGAATAAGGGAATGAAACAAAATCTGTTTCCCTCCTGCAAACTAACTAGTATAAGCAACCAAGCAAGGTTTTATTTCTTAAGCGCCCTTTCCCTGAGGATCAGAATTCTGTACACAATACAGACAGATGAGAAAATCATAGTGCAAAATGTAAGAGACCTCCGTAATAAAATCAGCAAATAAAAGAACAGTATACTAAGACCCAAAGGCTTGCCTAAAAAGATGCGTCTTCAGACCCTTTTTGAATACTTCCACAGCGGGGGCCTTCCTCAAGGATCTGGAAGCGAGTTCCACAGGTCTGGTTCCGCCACCTCAAAGGCACGATTGTCAAATGCTTTCAGCTGGGCCCTTGGAATCACAAGGAGGCCCTCCTGGGCAGAATGGAGAGAGCACAAGGGATGGGCAGGAGTCTGGAGGTCTCGCAGATAGCAAGGACCTGAACCATATGGGGCCTTGAAGGCAAGTAAAGACATCTTGAAGGAGATCCTCCATCTCACTAGCAGCCAGTGCAGGCTGCGCAGTACTGGGGTCACATGACAGGACCTTAGAAGGCCTGTCAGCAACCTGGCTACTGCATTCTGCAACAGCTGCAGGTGGCGCAGGACCTATCCACTGACCCCCGAGATACAGAGCATTGCAGTAGTCGAGTCTGGATGTCACAAAATCATGCACTAGTGATGGTAGATCATCAGGAGAGATTAAGGCTTTAATGCAGGCAAAATTCATAAAATAGTAAAAAACCAATCTGGACAACAGACAACACCTGAGCCTCAAGTGCCAGTCTGCAGTTTAGGATCACACCCAGATTTTTCACCTTCACGGACGCCAGAAGAGGAACCATCCCAAGCTTCAAGCCTGTTTCAGCTCTCATAGCGTCTGCCTCCCTCTGGTGATCGGCCTGATCACTAGTACCTCCACCTTACATGGGTTGAGCTTCAACCATTTAGAAGACATCAAGTCCTGGATCTCAACCAGACATTTGTTCAGCACCGCTGCAGTGTCATATGTCCTAGGCACAAAAAATGTGCATGGTTTGGTATCATCTACATAGCAATGAAACTCCACACTGTAAGGTCTAATGATCTCACCCAGGGGCAGCATGTTCACTGCGGACAACACAGGTGACAGAACAGACCTTTGGGGAACTCCGCAGGAGCTTACGTTGGGAGAAAAAAGTGCAGTTACATAAAAACTTACCGTAACAGCAGATCTTTGAAAGGATCTCTTGCATCACGCCATACCCAAGGAACTGTAGCCGCCAGGCACTAGGAACACATGGAACTTTTCTAGCTAGCAGTCTACAAGGGGGCTGCCCATGACAATGTCAGACACCCCTCCCATATAAACATGGGTGGCCCCCACCCTCCTCAGTCATCCCACCGGGGACCATAAGCAAAAGATCTCCTGCAGGGGAACTAAAGGGAGCTATAGGTTCCAGCTAGGAAAAGGTGAAACAGAAGTTGAACCACCTTGCAGAAAAAGAAACAAGGACAGAGAAGCCCGAAGACCAACAGGGATGGGAGTGGTGGGCTGGCATGGCCTGATGCAAACAATCCTCTTGAAGATCTACCATTGCAGTAAGTTCTTATGTAACTGTACTATCTTACTTCAAGGGTATCTTTTGTATCAGATCACACCTAAGGAATTAGTCCCAAGCAGTTACAGACAGATACTGTCTGGGAGACTGGACGCTGCAGGCCTAAGATAAAATGGCTAGCCGCAATAGGCCCATAACAGGAGGTCTGAACGGAGGCGATATAGGCCTATGACAAGAGGCATTAAAGCATAGCTAGGCCAAAGCCTGCCCTCCTCCTAGAGGCAATGTCCAGACTGTAGTGTTTAGTGAAGGTGTGGACAGTACTTCAGGTTGCAGCCGCACAGATGTCAGCAGCTGAAACATTCCTGAAACAGGCAGCAGAAGTGGCCATGCCTCTGGTAGAGTGGCCATAGACAGCCCCAGATAATTCCTTACTGTACTTCCTGCAACAGAAAAGAATACAGTTGGCCAGCTATTTGGACAGGCACTGTTTAGAAACCGGTACACCCTCTTTCCTAGGGGCAACAGAAACAAAACAGTTGTGAGGACTTCCTGCAGTCCTTTGTTCAGTGTGTACCGTAACAGAATTCTATGTACATCTAAAGTATGGAGCAATGCTTCCCCAGGATTGGCATGCTCTGGATAATAAGCAGGCAGATAGTTTTATTTAAGGTAATCTCAGACACCACCTTAGGAAGAAACTTAGGATTTGTGCGCAAAGGCACCCCACCTTTGTGGAAAATCAAATAAGGAGACACACATCAGAGCCTGAAGCTCAGAAATCCCTCAAGCAGAAGTAACAGCAACTAAAAAGAAAACACTTTCCACAACAGAAAGTGGAGCTCACAACTTGCGTCCAGCTCAAAAGGAGCCAAAGTAAGTTTTTCCAGAACAAAATTCAAGTCCCGAGGCGGGGCTAGATTACAGAAAGGAGGCTTCATATGAAGAATGCCTCTCAAAAAAGTACAGGACACCTCTAGTTGTACCACCATATTGTCCTCAACAGGCACACGGAAGGCTTAAATAGCAGACAGGTGCACATTAAGGGAGGAGTATTTCAGACTAGAATCTGAAAGGGACAGTAAATCTCCAAAATCTGATTCACAGTGCAAGTGAACTGATCCAGCTGACGTGCAGTTGCCCATAAAGCAAAGTGCTTCCACTTCATGGAATAAGTGGCTCTGGTGGAGGGTTTCCTAGCAGCCACCAGAGATCAGCCACCTTGGGGGACACCCCAAACCTGGCCATGGCTACGTCTTCAGGATCCAGGCATGAAGATGCAGTAACTTGAGGTCAGGATGTACCAGGGTGCCCTGTTTCTGGAAGAACAAGCCAGTGCACAGGGGAAGAGACACTGAAGGTTACACTGCCAACTGCTGCACAAAAGGGAACCAAATCTGATGAGGCCAGAGGGGGGGCAATGAGGATCATGGTTGTCCCCTCCATGTGGAGCTTGATTAGCACCCTCTGTATTAGGGGAAAGGGAGAAAGGGCCTTCCTCCCTTTCCAAGAGTGGGACAACACATCTCACCAAAAACTCCAGGCCCTGGAGTGAGTGAGCAAAAACGCAGCAGTGTTGAGTGGGGACACAAAAAGGTCAAACTCTGGATGACCCCAATGGTCCTACAGGTCTTCTGCAACAGAGGACAGCAGCTCTCACTCCTGCATCTTGTACTGGGACCAGCTTAGCCTGTCCACCAGGACGTTTTGGACGACTGGAACATGGATGGCTGACAGTTCTAGACCATGTTCTAGGTCCACTACCAGACCCTCATTGCTTCCCTACAGAGAGGGTACAAATGGGTCCCTTCCTGCTTGATGATGTAATGCACCACACTGACATCTGTCTGCACCAGCAGATGGCCTAGGGACAGCTGGGTCTGGAAGGCTTGTAAAGCATACAACACTGCCCTCATCTCCAGGACATTGATGTGGATGGCAGTCTACACTCTGGACCATGTCCCTGGAGTCTAATGGGGCCCCAGATGAGCCGCCCCCCAGCCCAGCCCCAAAGCATCCGTGATGATAACGTGCTGAGGGGAAGGAATGAGGAAAGGGATTTCTTTCAAACAGGTTGCTGGGCTCCATCCGCCAAAGCAGCACCTGTTTGACCGGAGAGGAGACTGGAAGCTGTTGTTCTAGATCATCAATGCATTGGTCCCACTGGACTGGACATAGAATGAGAGGGGCTCACAGCCCCATTGTCCCCCTCATCACCGTCATCAAGGCGGAGAAGATCATGGAGGTACTTGTCCTCGTCGCCAAGCTCCGAGAGGGGTTTGAAGGGCACCAAGGTCCTGGGGCAAGGAGGGCACAGCACTGGCAGGAGGGGCAGTGTGGGACTGGGCTGAGAACGCCCCTGTAGAGTCAGCCCCTGAGGGGGGATGAAGAGGCTCTGCATAAAATCCCACAGGGAGTAGAGTATCACTGGAAAAACCACCGAGATCAGCGTCGAGACCCTGAGCAGCGTCAGGTAAAGAAACTGTGGGACCAGTAGCAGCTGCAGGTCAGTGAGGATGGCACAGTAGGCTGAGAGGTCAGTGGGGAAGGCATGGCCGACTGTGGTGAGACCTGGACGATGACGGAGATGAAGAAGACTTCCAAGACCTAAGAGCTAATGGAGATGAAGGCCAAAGATGGCATCATGGGGTGAGGCAAAACCCCTGCGGGTGCTGTGCCACTACTAGCAGGGTCCGGGGTGGTGGAGCTCTCTGACTGACAGCCCGAGGAGAAGAGGTACAGAAACAGCAGAGGCTGAACCAATGGTGCGGTTGAAAAATGGCCCGATGCCGAGGAGCCTGCATCCACCAGGGTAAGACTGAGAGGGGGGTACTACCACAACAGGCCCTGTGGAAGAGAGGGCATGGTGATGGGGGGGGCCACCCCTGAAGCAGGGGATAGCCCCACCGTGGACGGCACTCGAAGCGGCAACTGCGAGCGGGACAAAGTGGACCACTCTTTGAGCCAATCCTTGCCCCAGTGCTTATGCTTCCCCGCCAAACTGTCCTGGACCTTAGAGGAATGAGAGTCCAAGGACGGGGCCAGGGAGGCAGAGAAGCTTCTGGCCTGCAGGTCCTTCTTCATGTGGGCAACTTGCTGCTGAAGCAAGAAGGTTTCCAAAGCCTGCTGGCCCCTTCTCTGTGTAGCCTGGCTGAAGCGGCGGCCGATCTCGCAGGCCCTGATATTGTGGTCTGGGTCTAAGCAGCGGACACAAGCTTTATGGTCATCCTTCTTGGGGATCTTCTTCCCGCAGGCGCAGACACAGAAAAGCTTATCTAAAACAGACTTTGGCATGCAAAAGGTAGAAAATCACTTTAAAATTAAAGTGATGCCAAAACTAAGGAGGGAAAGAAAGAAAATGAAAAACTAAGGATGGTGGTTGACTGAAGCTGCTGGTGTCTCTGTGGAGTCTGATGTGTGAAGGTTGACAGCGGGAAAACAACTGAGGAGAGGAGGGTTGCCCACGTTTATATGGCAGGGACATCGGGCATCTGACATCATTGTGGGCAGCCCCCTTGTAGACTGCTAGCTAGAAAAGTTTCCATGTAGTCCTAATGCCTGGTGGCTGTAGTTCCTTAGGTGTGGCCTGATGCAAGAGATACCCTCGAAGTAAGATCTTCCCATTACCACATTCTCAGTCCTGCCTTTGAGAAAGGACTCAAATCAGTTGATGACAGTGCTAGTGAGTCCACATAGCCCCCTCAGGTGATCCAATAACACTGCATGGTCCACAGTGTCAAAAGCTGATGGGAGATCAAAGAGGACAAGTATTTACCACTTTCCTCTATCTCTAGCCATGAGGAGATCATTTTGCACCTTGATTAATGAATGCAGTTTTGGTGCTACAGTATGTCTGGACCTAAATCCAGACTGAAGGGACTCGCAGATATCAAAGGCCATGAGGTGTGCCTCCAGCTACAGAGTCACAATTTCCTAAATAACTCTACCCAGGAAGGGAAGGATAGAGACCGGTCTATAATTCACCAAGACGTCCGGGTCAAGGGATGGGGTACTCTAGGTTGGAGTCACTTCAAATAAATAAATGTATGTGCTGCACTGGCTAGAGCACAGACCTGTGATAGAAGGGGTTACAAGTCTGACTCCAGCCACTGCTGCTGTGTGACACTGAGCTTAGTCACCTGCTCTCCCAAAGCATCAGTCCCTCAGCTAAACACGGGGTTAGGAGCCATGAGATGTTTCATCTCAGCTGGGCTATCCTTAGTAAATGGACTTAACACAATCAATCAATACATAAATAAATAGCTCCCTAAGAATGAGCTTCTTCATTCCTGACTTGTAATAATTTTGGACCATCACAGCATTTCCACTCTCATTTGCAGTTTTAGACAATAGCCTACTTAAAAAGAAAATGCATCTTTAATAACAGTAGTTATATGCATTAGCCACCATAAAACCTTCTAAAAGAAAGCAGCCTAAAACCTTCTAAAAGAAAGCAGCCTACTTACCTACAGTTACACAAAGGCAGCAGCCCCCACAACCTAGGCCAATTAACAGGGAAAAGTAGTAGTTTTTTTTTTTATTATTAAAATAATCCATCTCTTCACATATCATTATGCTTTACTAGTAACAGCCATCAAATTGCAATTTAATTCAGGGAAGAACACATTTTGCCTGATATAAAGCCTGCAACTATAATGATATGTAAAATGTTTTTCTTCATTTTCGGGTATTGTATTGGAATTTACTTCTCTGCGAGATAACTGCTTATTTAATTTCGATATCAGTCAATGTTGAAATATTTTAATCAAAATGACCGAGTAATTTAGATGAAACAGGGCAGACTGGATGGACTCTTGTTTTCATCTCTTCTCAACCATCTAAGGTTCTGGTACGGTACGGTACGGCACGGCCCCCAAAGCTGATGCACCTGCTTTCGGCTCTGTTTGCTCTTTTTCAGATAGGACTTCTCTCCCCTCCTTCAGTTCAAACACTTTTTTTGTTCTATGATTCCCCCAACCCCCTCAAGAGTATCCCATCAGCTTACTCAAACGGCTTAGCATGGGGCTTCTCATACATCTTTTTCTTGCCTTATGAAAGGTAAAGGAGGCGAACTATCTCTGGCTCCCAACTGAAATGCATTTCTGCAATCAGCTGTTCAATCACAGCACTGAATTGTCAACATTGACACCGCTCGGTGCTGGCACTCAGATGTAATCAACTGAGCAATCAGCTGTACTTGCTAAATTCAGCTGCAGTTCAGCTTAGTAATTACATTAATCACATTAGTCAAACAATTAATTTAACTGTATCTGAGACACCACATGGACACATCCTACAGTACTGTACTGCAAAATGAAACGGGTTACTCTGTCAAGATGCAGCTCAATATAATCAACTGAAAAATGGCAAGAGCATTAAACAAACTTGCCACAGAAACAGGGTCTTCCAAGTTCACCATCTGTACTTTAAGTTAACAAAGACCCTCAGAGAGTTTGTTTTGGTGTTCTCACAATCAGTGGGTCTTAGTCGTAAAAAGCTCTGGAAGGGTGGACACTGATAAGGCTACTCAGCTCTGGTTCTGCCAGCAAAGTTCAAATAGTGTCCATTCCTGAATCTCTTCATGGGGAAAAGCTGACAAATTTGCAAAGGACTTGTATGGGGAAACAAATTTAAAGGAAAACTAGTCAACATTTTCAAAAGCATAAGTGGCAGAGAGAGTTTTGATTTGTGTGTGTAGTACTACTGTATATTTTGCTGTGTTTGCTACTGGGAGTTTTTTTTTCTAAATGTTCCTACTAGTTTAAGGGCCCCTGGGGATCTCCATTTTGAATATTTTTTTGCTCTTTTTCCTACAATGCCTCCTGTCTCATGTCACAGTGATGCGTCCGAGACCACTGATTCAGACAGTAGCAACTGCTGTAGCAGGAAATCTACTGTTAGGAGCTGGTGTTATGGCTTTACCTAAATAACTCTTTATAACCCTGATTTTTTGTTTTCTATTTATGCGTCTGTGTCTAGCCAGCAGAAGTGAATATTTGTTTTTAAAGCTTTCTGTTTCATCAAACTACACACAACCATAAAAAAGCACACAAATCACCAAGGTTACAAATGTGTATAATTAGTGAAAAGTCTAGCTTTTTCATTACAGAACAGCCCACTCAATTAAAGCTGAGAGGTTTATTTATTTTATTTTTTTATTTATTGAGATATTCAGAAAGACTTTTGAGTCAAAGACTCATTTACAAAGGTTCCACGTCATACATAGAAGGTACAGGGACAATGTGTGTTATGGATTGCAATACATTACATTACATAACAAGGATTTGATACACATTTAAGTGAGCGACTACCATTCCAAGACAACAGGATTTACAATGATTTGCACAGCGATAAAGTAGCAGAGAGGTTTTGAAAAAGGCTGTTTGTCAAATGATTAGCTTATAGAACATTAGATATGGAGGACATCAAGAGTTGTTCTAGGTCATCGGGGGGTCAGTTGCAGTCGCATAGGTTTGAGGCCTGGAGGTGTTTCCTTAGCCAGGATTTAAAAGGGCCAAGCCTCGTTTCATCAGTTATTAGGCTTTGGGAGCGAGTTTGTTCAAGAAGGGACTTTGTAGCTGAAAGATCATTGGAATTGGGAACTCCGGCAATGGGGTACCCAGAGCAACGATTTGTATGAGCTACAGGTGGTTCTGCCAGGAGGTGTTGAGAGGATAATTTTGTCAAGGGCGGGGGGGGGGTTTGAGGCCTAGAATTATCGTTTTGGTCATTAGGCAGGTGTGGTACCTGATTCTGTTGTCTAAGTTTAGCCAGTTTGTAGTACTGTAGAGGGAGCAGGTATGTGTGCAGCGATCACATCCAAGGATGAGACGGCAGGCTTTGTTAAGTACGAGCCATAGTCTATTGAGGGCTGAGGTGGGCGCGGCACTGTAGATGAGAATATTGTAGTCTAGCAGAGAGAGAGAGGATAGAGGAGTTTATAGTCAGTTGTAGTGCCTCAGGGGTGAGGCAGTGTTTGTACCGATAAAGTATGCCTAATCTAGAGCCAAGGGCAGTTGACAGGTGCAGGATATGTTGATTAAAGTTGAGGGCCAGGTCTAGTGTGATCCCTAGATATTTAAAGGTGCTTACTTATTCTAGGGGGGTTTGATTAACCGTGAGAAATTTGGGGACAGAGACTCTTGAGTGGGTTCTGGGGATGGGAGAAGATCATGACTTTTGCTTTATTGTAGTTAATTATTAGACGCTGGGTAGTGAGCCATTGTTCAGTTACACAGAAAGAGTGTTGGAGAGTTTGGTGGAGTTTAAGGGGGTCAGGATCAGAGACGAACAGGATGGCATCATCCGCGTACAGGAGCAGGCTGCCGGGGCAGGTCGACGGGAGAGAGTTTAGGTATAGACTGAAAAGCAAAGGGCCAAGAATGGAGCCCTGTGGGACACCAGAGCAGATTGGGAGGCTAGGGGACAGGACAGTGCCTACCTTGTCTAGCTGTGTTCTATCAGAGAGATAGCTGGTGAACCAGCTCATGGCATCATTGGAGAAGCCACTGTAGGCAAGGGTGTTCAGTAAGAGGACATGGTTGACGGTATCAAATGCCTTAGAGAGGTCCACGAAGATGGCACCTGTGATGTGGCCATGGTCTAGGGCTGAGTGGACATGGGAGGTGAATTCAAGGAGGGCAGTGGTGGTACTATGACCCTTTCGGAAGCCGTGTTGCTGGCTGCATAAAAGGTTATATTTAGTAAGGTGGTCAGTAAGTTGATTGGCAACTATGCGCTCTAGTGCTTTAGATGGGGGGGGTAGAATAGAGATGGGGCGGCAGTTGTTTGTGGATGTGCGGTTCCCACTCTTATGGATGGTTGTGAAGGAAGCCGATTTCCAATGGGAGGGGAATTTCCCATGACAGAAGGAGCGGTTGAGAATGTGGGTGAGCGGGGTTAGGACTTCCAGGAGGGTGAGGCGGAGAAGTCTCAGGTCAAGGGAATCGTTGCTATGGTGAGAGTGGCTAAGGGCATTGACAAGGTATGGCCTGGCTGCTCCTGGGTGAGGATACGAGATAGAAGTGTGGAGCACGGGGTGGATGGAGGTTGATTCAGGCAGGCGGGGGATCGAAAAAATGTGGGGGGGGGCATGGCTGAGGTCAGTGAAAGCAGAGTTTAGGGCCGAGGCTACACTGAGGGGGTCCAAGGAGAGGTTACCATCTATTAACATTTGGTCTGGGAGCAGATTAGGGGCTTTGCCACAGAGTTCCTTAATATTATTCCAAAATTTGCACCCAGTGCCCCAGGTGGAGGTTAAGGTGGCTTTGTAATAATCAGCTTTGGCGGTGCGTATGGGCCAGGTGCACTTGTTTTGGGCCTCCCTACACTGTTGCCTGTCCGGAGGCCATTTGGTCTCGGCTAGGTGCCATAGGGCGTCATGCTGTCATAGTAGGCCCAGGAAGCAGTCCAAGAACCAGTGGGCGTGGTTGCCTTTGGACATACTCTTGGTGAGGGGGGCGAACTTGTCACAGGCAGCATTGAAAGTGGTGTTAAATAGGTCAAGAGCATGATCTGGGTCGAGGGTGTTTGTAAGGGGTGTCCAGTCCCAGTCTCTGAGGTGGACCTTAAGTTGGGCTAGTTTACCAGGCCCAAGTTTACGTTGTGTGGTAATTATAGGTGGGGTTTTGAGGGCAGTGCAAGGCCAGTTGCAGAGTACCGGAAAGTGGTCACTTAATACGTCAGGGAGTACCAGGGTGCTGGTTATTTTGTGGGGGCAGTTAGTAAAGACAAGGTCTAGTAGGGAGGATGTCCCTGTGCGGGTGTTAATCCGGATGGGGGTTGTGACTACCTGCGTGAGATCAAGTGCAGCCTCATCTATGAACGAGGCGGCTGTCTTGGCCAGCCAGTTTATGTTGAAGTCATCTATAAGTATTTTTTCTTGCTGTGGGCGAAGAGTAGTGAGATAGGACAGGAAGGCTTGGAAAGCTTGCTTCTGGTCCCAGGGAGGGATGTAGGCAGCAGTGTGGAGGAGGAGGAGGCGGGGGGAGGTTGACTTTCCTAGGGTTAATTTTATTGTGAGGGCCTGAGCCTTGGATGTTAGTTGGGGAAGGGGGAGCAGATGGCCTGAAAGCGAATCCTTAAGGTAGAGAGCACAGCCGCCCCCTCGCTTACCCACCCTGTCGGAACGAAAGAGGAGATATCCAGGGTGGTTAACCGCCGAGTCAGCGACAGAGGGGGAGAGCCAGTATTTACTCAGTGCTATGATATCAGGGTGATGCTGAAGCACCCATCCATGAAATGAGTCCCATTTTTTTGATGGCTGCAAATGTTGATAGAAGCAATGCGCAGGCCATGGCCTAGAGATGGGTGGGACGGTGGAGCATTCTGCGGGCCTGGGTTGGGGTGGACATTGCCCGTTAGGAGCAGAAGGACGAGTGACCTGAGTCGATTGCTACTTGCTCGGGTAATTGGTTGAAGGTATATTCGCTGTGGGGTACCCCATTGTAGGTATCGGAAGTTTCAGGGTATGGTGGGCTGATAGGAGGAGAAGGTGGGGTAGAGGGGAAAAGTGCTGTGGTGTGTATATGGTGGGTGGTTGTCAAGGGAAGGAGGGGCTCCAGAGGGTCACTTGCCATGGGAGATGAGATCTGTGGGGGAGGGAGTAGATATTGAAGTTGATGTGTATGTTTGTGGTGTAGTGGGGGAGGGGTGTCAGCAACTGGGTACCAGCCTGTGCTTGTAAAAGCTTGCTGAGCATGTGCAATGTGGAGAGGGGGGAGCAAGGTTGGGAGTGCCAGTCTGCATGAGGATAGGGTGTGGTGGTTATGCCCCACTTTCTAACGTTCAGAGAGGGAGGGTGGGATGTTAGTGGGAGCAGTAGAGGGAGAGTAATGAGGGTATGTAAGAGCATGTTGTCATCTGTAAATGCAGCCTTCATAAGGGGAGAGCTCCCTGGGCAAGGAGAGTTACTTAAAATTAATAGACTGGGTACTAGGTTCACAACGTAGGCAGAATATCCTGCTTGGGTGTTCTACCAGATTCCATCAACAACCAGTCTCCAATCTACTGCTGTTGGCATGCAAAGGTCCCCAAACCCCCTCCTCGGCTAATTCAATTTCAATTTTATTTTTATATTGGAATGTATGTGAGCAAAAATGCCCATTTTCACAAATGTCCAGTGGTACAAACGTCCAATGGCAATTCGCTTCCATGATTTCTCTATCGTCTTGGTCCCTTCCAACAGAAATCTGATGTTGCCTACGCCAACTGGTCCTACCTTTGGTCAACTAATGATATGAATCAGGCTGTCTCCTACTTCAATACCACCTTCCAGTATATCCAGGATAAACATGCCCCTATCACCACCAGAAGAGAAGAGTCCGTAGTTTGGTGAACAAGTAGGTGTAACACCCTCTACTTTCCCTTTTAAAAAACAGAGACAAAAGCTGGGCTTCCTTTAAGGCCACAAACTCCTTTGCCAATTGGACTATTTACAAGAATCTTAAAAACATGTGTTAAGAAGCTAATCCGCCAGAAAAAGCCAATTTTACAAAACCCAGTTTGACTTCTTCAGCAGAAACCCTTGCCATTTGTAGGATATCATCAAATAATCCATGGGCACGGATGTAGCCCCCTCACGACATGAGGTTGATGGTGTAAACTGTAATAACCCCACCACAATATCCGTGATTCAACACATTTTTTCAGACCTATCAGCATACACCACAGCCTTTCTGTCCTCCTTACCTAGTCAACCCTCTCCCACCTCTGTCTCTAGACAACCCTCCCCCTTCTATTTCCAAGCGTGTGAAAGCCTCTGAGGTTTTCAAACTTCTGAAAAATATCCCTGTATCTAGATCTGCAGGCTTTGACAGTATTGAGCCAAAACTCCTTCAATTAGCTGCCCAGGAGCTTTCAATGCCACTTGCCAGGATCCTGTATCTGTCCTTTGCCATAAATACTGTACCTTCAATCTGGAAAATGTAAAATACTGTTCCCGTATATAAACAAGCATTTGTCAATGCCGAACGTTCGCTTGCAGGTATTTGCAGTAGTGTGTGGCATTTATGCAGGCCCCCCCCCTTTAGTTGTATCCATGTCCCTTCAGCACCCATGTCCCAACAGAGTACCTCTCTGCAACTCCTCTTGCATCTGATTTACATTTCAGCCACATACTTAGCTGTCTGTCTTAGGAACCCTAACGCCCCGGTCATTCTCAAGGTTACGATCCTGTGTGGAAACTGCGAAACGCATGCTTGTAACACAGTCATTTTGCGGCATCTGCTCACCAAATTTTCAACACAGGCATTTTGGGACCTCCACTCATGAACAGTGTCACTGTGATTTTCTTAATCTGTCCCAAACATTGATTTCCCCCAGAGACTGCGCCATTGTGCGTCGGATGTGAGGAAACACATTTTGGCCAGTGTGTGAAAAATGACAGCTGTACTGTACATAAAGAAGTGTAAAAAAAAATGCCAATGTCAAAAATCTGGAGTGAAACTATTACAAATTTTCGAAGTTAGGAGTGTGCGTGGAAACTGCAAAATGCACACTCGTAACACTGTCATGTTTTGGAATGTTTTCACCAAATTTTTAACATGGGCATTTTGTGACCTCCGCTCATGAACAGTGTCACTGTGGTTTTCATAATCTATCCCAAACATTGATTTCCCACATCAACGGCGCCAATGGTCGCCAGATGTGCGAAAAACATTTTGGGTACGATGTGAAAAATAACAGCTGTACTGTTCATAAGGAGGTGTGAAAAAATACCAATGTTGAAAATCTGGAGTGAAAATATTACAAATTCGAGAAGTTATGAGTGTGCGTGGAAACTGCGAAACGCATGCTTGTAACACAGTCATTTTTTGGAATGTTTCCACCAAATTTGCAACATAAGCTTTTTGGGAGCCCACCTCATGAACAGTGACACTGTTGTTTTGGTAATCGGTCCCGAAAGGTGATTTCACGGTCACCGCACAGAATCACCTTTCGGGACTGAATAACAGCATGACAGTGACTGAATTCATGAGGAGGGGTCCCAAGAACCCCATGTTGAAAATCTGGTGTCAAAATCCAAAAAAATGGGCACGATATGCACCAAAGTTGGAAAACAAAAAAAAAACAATTATGCCATTATACAGCTTACTGGGCATTTCTTCAGTTCACGGTCAGCTTTGAAGAGTGCAGATGGTTCCCGATCCACTCAAGATCATAGTGCTGGGCTTCAGAGGTAAGTATGGGGTGAGGGGGGGTGTGGGGAGGTGGGGTGTGCAGAGGGTGGGCACGGGTTGGTGGAGGGGCACCAGACTCAATGAGGGACCATTTTCTGTTTTTACAGGTAAAAAAAAAAAAAAAAAAAAGTAAAAAAAAAATTAACTGTGGGAAGTTTTTGGCATGCTGGGGTGGGCTCCCAGCATGCCACCTGGGTGTTTGTTGGGAGGGGGGCTGGAGCAGACAGGGATTGGGCACCCCGTCAGCAATACAGTGTGCTTGGGGCACAGGGCCTGCTGGGGTGTGCTCCCAGCGCCACCTGGGTGCTTGTTTGGGGGGGGGGCCTGGAGCCGATGGGGATTGGGCACCCCCATCAGCCATACAGTGTGCTTGGGCAGGGGCATGAGCTGAAGGGGATTGGGCACCCCCCTCGGCACACAATGTGGGGGGAGGGCAGTAATGAGGGAGTAGCAGACGGAGGAAGTGGGAGGGATTTTGAGCAGAGGGAACGGGTGACGTCAATATGCTAAGTACACACACATTACCACTGCTGATTGCAGCGGTGGTTTTCTTTCAAGTAAAGACCACAGCAGCTGAACTGCTGTCACACCTACTACACTGAGCACAGCACTGGATCGGAGGGTCACACACCTCCAAAGTGTCGTACTGTGGCAAGACATTCCTTGCGCATGTGCGCAAGCGAATGCAAAAAGGCAATAACAAGGTCATAAATAACTACAAACCTGTAGCTATTCTTCCTGCCCTCAACAAAATCCTAGAAAAAATTGTATCTATTCAATTTACCAATTACCTCTCTACCACCAACAACCTCCTTTCCTCAACCCACCATGGTTTCAGTCAACACCATAGCACCACCACTGCCTTACTCACTCTAACCAATAGTATCACTAATTCCCTTGATAAATGTGAACTCATTGGCACTGTATTTATCGATCTCACCAAGGCCTTCAACATGGTTGTCCACCCCCTATTCTGCAATAAACTTACTGACCTGGGAATTTCAGATGCTGCCCTTCCCTGGTTCAAAAATTACCTGTCCAACAGGCAGCAGCGAGACCGCTTCAGGCCCTCCTTGTCTAATACTGCTACTGTCGATGGTGGTGCCCCTCAGGGCTCCATACTTGGACCACTGTTTTTCTCACTCAATGTTAACTCGGTATATCATTGCTTCAAAAACAGCACACCCCTCATGTATGCTGACAACTTTATCTTCTATGCTACTGCCAAGGACACCATCAATCTCAACAGTAAACTAACTACTGACCTAAGGTGTGTCCAATCCTGACTCCTTCAGAACAAGCTAGTAATGAACTCAGCCAAGTTTCATGCAATGCTATTTGGTACCCCTAGTCAGCTAAAGAATATCCCTGTACTGCTGCTGGTGACTAGTGATAACAGTACCACTCCTTGACACTGTCCCCTCATTGAAATACCAGGGAATCTCATTGGATCCTTCCCTGGATTTGTCCCTATATTTGACCACTGTCTGCAGAGAAGTTAATGCCGGTTGGGATTACCGTACCATGCCAGTTGTAACCTCATCCCATCTGCTCATATGTATGTAGCCAGGAGTATTTTACTTCCTATGCTTACCTATGGTCTTCTTGTCTTCCCAAATATCTCCAACCATATTTTGCATAAATGGGAAGTGACGTGTATCTGTCCTTTGCTCTAGCTAGTAATAAACTAGTCCACCACAGTACCCTGCATTCTAAACTTGGATGACTGCCCCTTGCTGGTGAAAGAGACCTCTCCCTTGGGGGTGTCATTTATAGTATCCTAAACAATGACTCCTCCTTATCTCTGGCCTCCTACTTGGTGCTATACAGAATTGTCTACCCTCTTAGGTCTACAGATCTTGATTTGCTTAATACTCTTAGGACGAAGACCAAGCTTAGGGAGGCAGGTTTGCTGTATCCGCCCCAAAACTGTGGAATATTGTCCCACCTAATATCGGACATTGTGCAACTGTCGATGCTTTCTGGAATCAATTCTATTCTTACCTACTCCAGTTGTATGCATGTTTCTGTGCCTAGGCTTCAAAACTGTGGTCCCTACATTCAAGCCCACCACCTGTACCTGCATAGCACTTGACACTGTGCAACTGAATAGGCTACTGAACTAGTTTTTGTAATCTGCCGTCCTTTCCTGTTTTGAGCTGCGCTGCCCTCTTTTGTTCAGTCTAATGACATGTTTGCTGATAGACTTCGCAAGTTTATTGCTCAGTATTGACCTGTAATACCAGCTCGTCAGCGCAGTGGTTGGATTTCCGCTTGAGATGCTGGTGACCTGAGTTTGGGAGCAGACCCAGGAGTCAGCGGGCCGGCTGGGGGGGATATCTGAGCGTCCAATAGACCGCTC
This sequence comes from Neoceratodus forsteri, assembly GCA_016271365.2. Lineage (NCBI taxonomy): Eukaryota > Metazoa > Chordata > Ceratodontiformes > Ceratodontidae > Neoceratodus > Neoceratodus forsteri. The sequence continues at coordinate 539,346,086 of CM028133.1, forward strand.
TGCTCCTCTAGGGGGCACACTGGCTCGTGGGTGGCCTGATCTCAGGTGATAGCCAGAGGTATCGCAACCCCGATGCCCACACCAAGAGAGGAGAGCGTGATGGACGCTGGTGTCAGCCTTGGCATCATGGCACGTCATGCTCTGAGAAGGCGTACACAGAAAAACTGCCTCTCCCAGTGCGACACCAATGCGAAGGCCCAATAGTGGGTCCTCACCTGCCTGTGGCTGTAGTACTGGCTGGGATCCCGACAACAACTTGATCCCTCTGGGGAGGGCGGTTTAGTGGGTGCCCCCGCACCACGTCCTCACCTGAGGCATAAACTAGGGCTCCATGGAGGAGTCCTCAGCTGGAAGAGGCGGCCAAAGGTAAGGCAGTCTGGTGACAGTGCTGGGTTGGGCCGGGGGTAAACACAGAAAATAAAAAAAAATTGACTTCCCAAGTGTTTCTGTATACCATGGCTGATATGTTTGTACATAACAAGGTTGTTACTGTTGACTTGGAATACTTTGTTAAATGTAAATGTTTGTAGTCTCCCAAGTCATGCCTGAAAATAAATAAATGTTTGTCTAGTGCACCTTACCCTGTAAACAAAAACTAAATAAAGAAAAATAAATAAAATCACAGCTCTGCTGCTGTCAACCTGACAAAAAAAGAAGCACTCTTGTTGAATTAATGGCATCAAATGCATTACTGTCATAGGGAATAGGAGGCACTGTAGGAAAAAGAAGGGTAATAAAAAAGTGCAAACATGGAGTTCCCCAGGGGTCATAAAGGCAGCAGGAAAATTTAGAAAAAACTCCTTACAGCAAACAAACAGAAGGATGCACTAGGACTACACCAAAAAAATCAAAACACTCTGCACAACCTATTTTTTGCAAATTTTGACTTTAGTTCCCCTTCAGTCCTTGACTGGCTGGCTTTGGCATTTTTAACATTGACATGACATTAAACGTGTTTTCATCACCGGTGAGCAGCGGTCAAGAGACGATGTGGCAGCAGAACAGTTTTTGTCGTGTTTAAAGAAAATAATTGAAGATGGTGGTGGCCATGCTCCCAATCAAGTGTACAACTGTGATAAGAACGGGCGGTTCTGGAGGTACAGTATTTGGCAGATGTAACATTGGCCCAAACTGAGCCAAATGCCTCTAAAGGCTTCAAAGTTAGTAAGAACTGTGTAACATTCTTAATGTGCACTAAAAGCACAGAGTCTCATAACTTATCAATGCATAAAGGCTTGATTTTAAGTCCCCATGGTGTTTCCAGCACTTAGAAACATAGAAGTTGATGGCAGATAAGGACCGCAAGGCCCATCCAGTCTGCCCATTTCTTTTTCGACCTTATGAATGTGCCATTGGCCTTTGCTCTGTTGATGGCCTATCTATTCATACTCATCTGTATTGCTCCCTTATGCCTATCCCATGCCTGTTTGAAGCCCTGCACTGTATTCATATCCACCACTTCCTGAGGTAGGCTGTTCCATGCATCCACCACCCTTTCTGTGAAAAGAGAACTTCCTCACATTACCCCTTAATTGGCCTCCCTCTAATCTCATGCTGTGTCCTCTTGTCCTGCTAGTTTTCTTATACTGAAACATGTTAGGATCTTTCATCTTGTTAATGCCCTTAAGGTGTTTGAATGTTTTGATCATATCACCTCTCTCCCTCCTTTGCTCTAGGGTATACATATTGAGCTCTGTTAATCTGTCCTCATATGTTTTCTGATGCAGTCCCTGCACCATTTTGGCTGCCCTTCTCTAGACTGCCTCCATTTGGTTAATGTCCTTGTGAAGGTGTGGCCTCCAGTACTGCACCTAGTACTCCAGATGGGGCCTAACCAGTGTCTTGTAAAAAGGGATTATTACCTCCCTCTTCCGACTTGTGATACCCCTACTAATACACCTCAACATCCCCCTAGCCTTACTTTAGTGGTCTGCTTGGATGATTTCAGATCATCGGTGATGATGATGCCCAAGTCTCTTTCTTCCCTTGTGACTCCCAGCCTATAGGTGGCTTCAGGGTTTCTTTTCCCTATGTACATGATCTTGCACTTCTTTGCATTAAACCCCAGTTGTCACTCTTCCAACCATTTTGCTAGTTTACCTAGATCTCTTCTCATTCTGCCCACCCCATCTGGATCATCTACTTGTTGCAGATCTTGGTGTCATCTGCAAACAAGACAAACCTTACCCTCCAGTCCATCTGCAGTGTTACTGATGAAGATATTGACTAGGACTGGCCTCAGGACTGATCCCTGAGGTACCCCCACTTGTGACTTGCATCTCTTCTGACTGTATACCGTTCACCACCACACTCGGTTTTCTGCCCATCAACCAGTTTTCCACCCAGTTGACCAACTTCTGACCCACCGCGAGCCTACCCAGCTTATTAATTAATCTTCTATGTGGAACAGTATCGAACGCTTTGCTGAAGTCAAGGGAGCGACATCAACTGCATCACCTTGGTCCACCACTCTGGTTACCCAGTCAAAGAAATCTATGAGATTAGTTTGACAGGACCTTCCTTTTGTAAACCCATGCTGTCATGGATCCTGTGCTCCTATGGATTCCAGGTGTTGCACTATCCTTTCCTTAAGGACTGCCTCCATAATCTTGCCCACTACTGAGGCTACGACTGACTGGTCTATAGTTCTCTGCCTCCTCCCTGTTACCACTCTTGTGGAGTGGGATCACATGAGGCCTTCTCCAGTCTTCTGGGACCTCTCCTGTGCTCAGAGACTCACTAAACAGGTCTGATAATGGCTCTGCTACTTCCACCCTTAGCTCCTTTATTACCCTGGGATGTATGCCATCAGGTCCCATTGCCTTGTCCACCCTGAGCTTATTGAGCTCTTGTAGGACCACTCCTTTTGTGAAGGGACTAGTGCACACCTCCCTCCCCCATGTGTCCATGGTGCTGAGCTGTGGGCACTGCCCTACCTTCTCTTCAGTAAATACTGAGCAGAAGTATCTATTTAGGATAGATTTTTTTACATGGTCCTCCTCCTCACATGCCCCCTTATCTCCTTTGATCTTAGCAATTCCCCCTCTGGACTTTCTCCTTTCACTAATGTATCTATAGAAAGTCTTGTCACCTCCTTCTACTGTTTGTGCTAGTGTTTCCTCCGTTTGGGCCTTTGACTGCCTTACTGCCTTCCCTGCTTCCTTTAGGGAAGTTTGGTATGCCTCCCTATCTTCATCTTGCTGCGTTCCCTTATATTTCCTGAAGGCCAGCCTTTTAGCTCCGACCTTTTCTGCTACTGTTTTTGAAAACCAAAGTGGTTTCCTTCTTCTTTTGCACTTCCTTTTCTCTCTAACACAATGGAATGTTGCTTCAAGTATTGCATCCTTAATGCTTGCCCACTTTGCCTGTACCCCCTCACCTGTATTTGTTTTTGCCAGGGTGCCCTACCAGTTGATTATGAACGCTGATATAATGCCTGGATGACTTGTGCAATGTTTCAGAACTGGTTTAATAAAAGTTTTGTGCCTTCAGTTCAAGCCCACCTCAAAACTCTTTAAACCTCCCCACTAAAGCTGTACTCGGCATGGATCAGTGTCCTGCCCACCCTCCCAAGACTGCTCCAAAATCAAGAGATGGGAGAATAAAAGCTCTATTTCTCCTCGAAAACACCAACTCATGCACAGATGGTGGCATCAATGAAATTTAACAAGCACGAATGAAAAAGACTGCTCGGTGATGTGGGAGGTAGTATGGGGGGGGTCAAGAATAACAGAGGTTTTTAAGGCACTAAGGAAAGCTGTCCTTTTGCAGAACCCCCCGCTTAGGCATTTTGGCTATAACAAAAAAAAAAAAAAAAAAATGTGCCCAGGGAAACTTGTTTTATTTTTGAAAAGTCTGTGATCTGCAAACATGGCGGACACTGCGCGGCTCCATTTGCTCTGAAAGTGCGGCGCTGCACCACTCTCCGCCATACACTTGTAAGCAGCACCTCATTAAGAGGAAGCTGACTAATGCAAACTGTAAGTACAAAGTAACTTGGGGGAGTAGGGGCTGAAGACATAGCCCCGGGGAATGAAGTGTGCAATTTTCTGTGTGTGCAAATTTACAACAAGCCATTCAGCCACACGTCTAGGGGCCTCATTAGTGCAGAAAGGTTTCCCCGCTACTTCCAACGCCATGACTGATCACAGCTTTGATCACTGCAGTTACACAAAAATCATCCTCTGCCAGGTTGCCCTTAAGATTCCAGCGGCATCTCTGTAATTGGCAGAGACAGTAGGACTTGCAGCCTAGAACTTTAGATATTTATTGAAATGTTTTGCCAGAATAGCACACTGAGCGACAAGTCATTCGTCTCCTGGTGCGACCTGGGGGGAAGGGGTACATCAGGAATGAGTCATTAAACATTCAAGTTATAAGTTCAACATTGTAACATCTGCCTTACAACTGTATGTTAAACAGTGTTGCGCATGATAGAGAGAAAGAGTGGACAATAGTAAGTGCTGGTTTAATAAGTAAACAAGTGCTTACGTGAAAGAAAAAGGGGAAAAGAGAGGCAGTGGTGAGGTGGGTGGGGAGTGGGAAGAGTCGGGTCTCTGGGAGACCACTTCAGGATGCAAGGAATCCTGCAAGGGGGCTGGTGGGACCAGAGAGAAGGGGATAATGAAGTGTCCCAGACAGACCCCTTCAGGATAGTGGGGGAAGGGAGCAGATGAGAGATACAAGCCCCTTTGGGGGATAGGAGAGGAACCAATTGAGACCATTCAGGGTCCCTTACATTCTGTGAGAGATCAAGGGAGGTCAGTATGGGGGAGCAATTTGGGGGAAGGGGAGGAAAGCTAGAAATTTGGGTGGCTGTGCACAGGGTAAAATGAAGATGATGATAGAGGGATAGAGTTTGTCCAGGGCTTAGAGGAGGGAGGCATATGGCAGGAGCAGCAAGGAGCAAGTTAATTATTGAGGGCAGAGCTGATGGAGCAGGCAGAGGTTGAGTGCCGGTTTTGAGGGAGGAGCGAATTTCAAATTTTTGGGAGGCAGTGAGAGTAACCAGATTGGTCGATTTGGGTGGATCTACAGGGGACTACCAGAGAGCGCCGCCTATTTGCAAGAGAGGGGAAGGATAGGGCACGATAAAGATTGCAGTAGTGGGTGCGAGCATCCAAGGCAAAGCGGCAAAAGGAATTAAAGAGGGTCTCCAGTCTGGCCAGGGAGGACTTAGGGGCAGCACCATAGACTATGTCACAGTAGTCAAAAATGGGCAGTATCTTCTTCTGAACAAGTTCACGCCTGGCTGTAAGAGGGATGTAACTACGGTTCCTGAATAGAGCACCAAGCTTGGGTTGCAGTTGTTTCTGGATGGCGTCAATATGTCCAGAGAAGTTTAGGTGTTGGTCCAAACAAACACCTAAGTATCTTAAGGAGGATGTGTCCTGAAGCAAAGTCCCATCTGGGTGTGGAAAATAGGTATGGAGGGAAGCCTTGAGAATCTCTGCCTTGTGCCGAAGGTCATGGAGACAGCCTTCCTGGCGCTGAGGAAAAGTTGATGGTTAGCAAACCAGAGCTGAACCTTCTCAAAGTCCTGCTGTAAGCTGGTTGTAACCTCATCAGGACAGGAGCCAGATGCATACAGGACTGTATCATCAACATACATATGTACAGCGGAGGATGGGGAGCAAACAAAGGGAAGGTCATTTAAGAAGATGGAGAATAGTAGGGGCCCTAATACAGAGCCCTGGGGGACTCCAGTGCTAATCAGGAGGGGAAGGGAAGTGGTGTCCAAGATCCTAACTGATTGGGTTCTGCCAAGAAGGTAGGCCTTGAACCAGTTTGTGGTGGAGGGAGATAGGCCAGCTGCCGGGAGTGAGTCAAGGAGAGGAGAGCGAGAGACCGTGTCTAAGGCCTTGGTCAGGTCGACAAAAATGGCAGAGGTAATTTGGCCATTGCCCATCCTGGTTAGGACGGAGTCTGTGAGCCATAGGAGAGAGGTGGTGGTTGAGTGTTTTTTCCTGAAACCGGATTGGAAAGGGGTGAAAAAGGAGGCGTCAGAAAAGAGGCAAGTTGGGAGAGGACAATGTGTTCTTGAAGCTTTGCAAGGGTAGGGAGGAGAGAAATGGGCCAATAGTTGCCGGGGGATGAGGGGTCACCCCCTTTGGGTAGAGGGAGGACCACTGCATGTTTCCATGAAGAAGGGACTGAGGCAGTAGAGAATGAGAGATTTAGGATTACTTGAGATGGGGCAGGCAATGGCTGAAGCAGAGAGGGAGAGGAGTTTTGGGTCAAGGCCATCAGGGGAGGCACCTTTAGAGGGGTTGATAGTGAGGAGGGCACTTAGGGCATCATTTGGGGTTACAGTAACAAAAAAAAAGGGGAGGTGGGAGGATGATGAAGGGGGCACACCAGTAGAGGGTGGGTAGGAGGGGAGGGATTTCAGTAGCTCAGTGGTGCAGACAGTATAGTAGGAGTTAAATTCCGCAGCTACAGCTGGTGGGTCAGACACTAGTGAGCTATTTACTTTAAGTACCAGGGGTGGGTGGGCGAGATGAGGGGGTAGACCACTTTCCAGAATTTTGAAGGGGCAGTTATGTTGGTGATGAAGGCAGATTTGAAATATTCAGACTTGGATAACCTTGTAGCCCTGGTGCAAGCATTTCAGAGCATGCGGTAGTTCACAAGGTTACTAGGATGCTAGGTAACTTTGTGACACTTCCAGGCTCGATCTCTAGCCCTGAGGCAGGCCAGAAGTTCCAGGGTTATCCAAGGTAAGTGGTTACTTCTCACTCTGGTTTGTCTGAGTGGGGCAAATGCATTCCAGTTTGCAAGAAAGATTTCTTTGAAGTAGGCATGGGCCTCATCAACCATGGGGAAGGAAGTTAGGGGGGGACCAGTCAGAAGCGGCAAGGTTACTCAGGAGAGGTTCAAGATCAAGAGATTTGAAAGAGTGTAGTTGTATGGCTCTGTGTGGTGATTTAGTTCTGTGGACTTTCCTAACTATGTATATTGGGTTATGGTCACAGAGAGCATCGGGGAGGATGCCAGAGGTGATGACACAGTGCGGGTGGAAGGTAAGGGTCCAGTCGAGTAGGGAATGTTGTTGTGTCTTGTGGTTTGGGTGGGTGGGTTCGGAGATCAGTTGGGAGAGGTTCAGGGCTCCAATTTATTTTTAGTTTTAGTAGTTTTCGGTGACAACCAATTTATATTGAAGTCACCTAGGATAAATAGTTCCTCAGAGCGAGCAAGATAAGTGATGGAGGTTAGGAGGTCTACCGTGACCGAAGGATGGACATTTGGGCGGCAGTATATGCCAGCTATGAAGACTGGGAGAGTGAAGGGGAGGGTCACATGGATAGCTAGGGCATCATGGACCTCAGGATTGGAGGATGAATAGATGATGGAATACTGAATGGAGGCTAGGACATAAATGACCACACCACCCCCACCCCCTGCCCGCATGGTCTTGCCTTAGCAGTGAGTAGCCAGGAATGAAGACAGAGAGGTCAGGGATAGTGCTCTTTAGCCACGTTTCTGAGATGATTAGTATGTCAGGTTTGAGAGTGCACACAATATCTGGTCTATTTTTTGCAACGAGCTGCGGGTGTTTAGATGTAGGATCTTTAAGCCCTTTGGGAGGGCTGAGAGAAGACAGCAGGGGGAGGTAGTAGAGGAGGAAACACCAGAGGAGCTAGGGGCAACAGGGCCTGGGCTGGGGTTGATTTCCCCAGCGAAGAGCAAGAGGAGAGTGAGTATGAGAAAATGGAGCTTAGAGGATTTTGAAGGGGCTAGCAAGGAGGTTGGGAGTTTTGAGGAGAAGGGAATGGATGAGTGAGGAAGGAGACGGTGGACAACCACAGTGAAAAAGGACACCACTATCAAAGCCGCATGAGGAATAGTGGTAGAGTGAGACCATATTTCAAATGGAGGGAGGGAGGGAGGAGTGGTAGCATGGATGTGGGTAGGGGATTGGAGATAGTAACTGATGGGGTTGGGAGAGTTATTAGGAACATATGGATAGTGAGCAAGTGGAGGTGGTAAAGAGAGGGATATGAGCAGAACAAGGGGGAGAGAGGAAAATAGGGGATGCATTGTTCATAAAGGCAGAGAAATTAGTGAATAAGTGATTTAGGAACAGGAAGGAATGTAAGCAGGGAGCGTGGAGGGGGGGGCTGGTCAAATAGAGGGAGGTATCTATATGAACAACAGGCAGGGATCGCTTTAGAGAGAGATTGTGTCCCTCTAGTGGCTGTATGGTATAACTTGCTAATGGGAAAAGGGAATAGGAAGAAAGCCAATCAGGAGCCCGAGTCACCAGCACTGACCAATCAGGTGCTGGAGAGAGAGAGCAAAGCCACCAGGAAGGCCATAGCTGCAGAGCTGAAGGGTGGAATGAAGATGCAGGGACTGCGGCAGAGTAAGGCCGCCTCCCGGTGCGGTTCCTTGGTGGGCTGAAGTGCCCTGGTCAAGGGTCTTCTCCTAGGAAAAACTTGCCAGGAAGCAACAGCAGCTGCCCTCCCATCCCCGCCCTGAAATTGCTAAGTTAAATAAGCAGAAAGACTGCCTTATTGGGAAGCTCCTGCGCATCATTTCAATGGACAAAGTGGAAAGCTCTGGACAGCAAATCAAGCGGGTGCCAGGAGGGTACCAGCTGGAAGTCTTTCTTGTTTTGGTCACATGAGAAGGGTCATTATGCCCCACAGCACACAGGAAATGGTCTAGCCAAGTATGCAGAAAGAATGCTAATTTTTTTTTTTGTTTTAAGACAGCCACTGAGCACCAGTCCCTGCCCACAGAGGGGAAGGCTGTGGTTAGCAAATACAACAGGAGGAAGTCTAGTAGAGGTGAAAGTCGTCCCCATTTGACCATACCTGCAGGGTCATAATGTTACAATATGAAGCTCCACAAGAGGCAAGATTCCAATGCAATTTGAGACAAGGAAATACATCCTCAGGTGGGACCACACAAGGCAGTCACAATGGCACTGGATGAAACTGCTAGGAAAAAAACACTTTGTGCTGACCCAGCCCACTTTGATTTTCTCAACCTCAGCCACCATTATGACCAGCATAAGAAGGCAACAAAGAAAAGAACATAGTCCATATCAGATGAAGGAGATACCAACAAATCCTTCTGCATAATGCAGAAGAGCGAGACTGCGATCTGCACCAAATTCGAAGTCATCATCATAGAAACACAGAATTTGTCGGCAGCGAAGGACTGTTTGGCCCACCTAGTCTGCCCCGTTTTTCCTGCCTATTTTGCCACCAGAGATCCTGCACGGTTCTCCTGTCATCTACCACTCCCCCCCTTTTTGATACAAGTTTTCCTTTATACCCAATTCCATGCATGTTTGAAGTCTGACACTGTTTTTGCCACCACCCCGTTGCAAGATTGTTCCAGGCATCCACTCAGTGAAGAAATACTTCCTTACATCCCTCCTAAACTTCCCCCTCAGCTTCACTGCATGTCCCATAGTTCTTGTATACCTTCTTTTCTGAAAAATGCCCCTTCTCATACATTATTTACCCCCATGAGGTATTTAAAGGTCTCTATCATGCCCCCTTCCTCTCTTCCAGGGTGTACATGTTTAGATCCCTCAGTGTCTCTTACAGGGCATTTGGTGCAGCCCATGCACCATTTTAAATGCCCTTCTTTGGATGGCCTCTACCCTATGTCCTTTCTGAGGTGTGGTCTCCAGAACTGGAACATGGTACTCCAGGTGTGGTCTCACCAAAGACCGATATAGAGGCAACACCACCCCTTTTCTTTTTTTTTTTTTTTTTTAAAAAGAAAAGTATCTGAGGATCAGTGGCAGGATTTTTAGGACAGTAAAGTAATAAAAAGGGAACTAGGAGAGCTTCAGTAGCAGATAAGTAGTGGAATAGCAGTATAACTGCAGTATAATGTGGGGAGTGGTGCAATGCAGTGGCTGTGGGGCAGCCATATTCAGGCAGACCTTCTGGACACTGAGGTGCTGCCCTATCTGCATGCATCTCTCTGGACTGCGGGATGAGGTAGCCAGACTCAGAGCGGAAGTAAACTGGGTCAGGAGTACCATCGCCCCTATCCAGAGATCACCCAGTCCAATGCAACTGCCTCAAAGGATGCCGAGAACGAGGAGCACTTGGATGACAGTGGGCTCAGGATGGGTTAGAGCGGTCAGGCAAAGGCACTTCCCAGATCCTATTTCACTCAAGAACTCATATGCCACACTGGCAAATGGGGACAACCAAATAGAGGTACCCAGAGAAGTGGAAGGAAAGGATGTGGAGGTTAGCCAAGGAGGTGACCTCAGCGGGGAAAGTAGTGGACCCCAGACGAGGAGGAAGTGAATCCTGGTGGGGGACTCCATCATAAGAGGGATCCAGCTAGGAACACAGGAGGGGGAGGACAGGGAGGTGAGGTGCCTACCAGGTGCCACGGCATGGAGGGATGGAAGGAAGATCCTGGGTATCACTGAGAAGGCAAGACGGAAGGGTGAGCTGGATGTCATTATCCACTTGGGTACTAATGACCTGGCAAATGGGGATCCAAAGGAAGTTCAGGAAGAGTTTAGGAAATTGGGGAGGGGTCTCAAGCAAGTAGCTACTTCTGTCACTTTCTCAGAAGTACTACCTACGAGAGGCAAGGGAGAGCATAGGGGTGCATGCACCAGGAACTTTAACTCATGGTTGAAGAACTGGTGCTGTGAGGAAGGGTTTAGATTCATTGGTGACTGGGGACCCACCTGGAGGGATGGAGGTTTGTTCAAGCCTGACGGCCTGCATCCATCCTGGAGGGGAATCCAAGCACTCAATGATAAGTTTAAATGCTACATTGACAAGCATTTAAACCAGCAAATGGGGGTAGCAGGCCAGCAAGGAGGGTACCTACTTGCTCACCCCCCACAGCTAGCAGTGGAACCAGTGAACCAGAGGAGTGGCTATCTCTACAAAGCAGTGTGCAAAAGATGGAGATTAGCACCCAAGAGGTGGATAGGCAGAAAAGGGGCAAAATTCAGCAGAAGGGCAGACAGCAAGGAGAAACAGGGATAAAGGACAACCAAGGAAGGGGCTGGAGTAGAACAGCGAAACAGTCTAGGGAGGTCAAATCATGGAAAGCCATGAGTGCAAATGCCAGGAGCCTTAGCAACAAGATGGAAGATCTGGAGGCTGTCATGGTGCAGTCAGACCTGGACACTGTGGCCATCACTGAAACCTGGTGTAATGATAACCACGACTGGGAGATGGCCATACCTGGCTACAACATATTCAGAAGAGACAGGGCAGGCAGGAAGGGAGGAGGAGTTGCACTGTATGTGAAAAATGACATAAGAGCCACAGAGATCCAAGAGGAACAAAATGGGAGAGAGATACTGTGGGTTAAGCTGGAAAGGAAAATGGGGCCAGCCATCCGCACAGGTGTGGTCTATAGATCACCAGCCCAGGAGGAAGAAACAGATAGGGAGCTGATGCTAGCCATCCAAAGCATGGCAGACAAGGGTGAGGTAGTACTGATTGGAGACTTCAATATTCCAGACGTGGACTAGAGCATCCCAGCAGCAGCATCAACTAGGAGCAGATTTATCCTGGACTCCCTTCAGGGTGCCTTCCTCAAGCAACTGGTCATGGAACCAACTCGGCAGAAGGCAATACTGGACCTTGTGCTCACAAACAGGACAGTGTGATGGGGTAACAGGGAGAGCACCTGGGGAACAGTGATCACCAGTCATTGTGGTTTGAAATCACAGAAAGAGCAGAACCAAACCACACAAAAACACGTATCCTGGATTTTAGGGGGGCAGACTTTGGGAAAATGGGGAGATACTTGAAAGAGGCATTAAGGGGAATGGGGCAGGAATCAGGGGTTGAGGAACAGTGGGCAGTATTTAAAATGGGGATTACAAGAACAACAGAATTATGCATTAAGCAGGTTAGCAAGAGGAGACCATTATGGTTTTCCAAAGAGGTAGCAAAGAAAGTGAAAGCCAAAAAGATTGCATTCAGGCAATACAAAAAGACACAGGCAGAAGGGGATAGGGAGAAGTACCAGGAGAAGCAAAGGGAGGCAGGGAGGTCAGTAAGGGAAGCCAAAGCTCAGACAGAAGAACACATTGCAAAATCAGTGGGTAGAGGGGACAAAACCTTTTACAGGTACATAAGTGAAAAAAGAAAGGCAAAGGGAGGGATAGTGAGACTGAAGGGGGAGGATGGGAGCCGCGTGGAGGATGACAACAGTAAAGCTGACATACTGAACAGGTATTTCTGCTCAATCTTTACTGATGAAGAGGATGGTAATGGGTCTGAAGGGAGTACAAGGGGTGAGAATGGTGCAGAAATGAACACGTCCCTTTACACAAGAAAGGGTCCTGAAGGAACTGCAAGTAATAAGAGTTGATAAAGCAATGGGGCCAGATGGGGTGCACCCAAGGGTCCTTAAAGAACTAAGAGAGGTGGTGGCTGAACCTCTGTCTATCCTGTTTAGCCGATCACTGGAAACAGGGGAGGTCCCCAAAGACTGGAGGACAGCAGATGTAGTCCCCTTATACAAAAGTGGGAACAAAGAGAAAGCGGGTAACTACAGACCAGTCAGCCTCACCTCGGTAGTGGGGAAGATCATGGAAGCACTACTGAAGGAGAGATTGGTGGAGCATCTGGTTGTCAATGGACTACAGGAGCCAAGGCAGCATGGTTTCACCAGAGGGAGGTCATGTCAGACCAACCTCATTGAATTTTTTGACTGGGTGACTAGGGAGGTGGATCAGGGGAGGGCAGTGGACATGGGCCTAGCTGGACTCAGCAAGGACCTTGACACTGTCACATAGAGACTATTACACAAACTGGGGAATATGGTGTGGGCAGGACAGTAGTGTGGTGGGTAGGTAACTGGCTGGGTGGCAGGACACAGAGGGTGGTGGTAATGGCTGTCACTCTACAGAGGTAAGAGTGACCAGTGGCGTACCACAGGGATCAGTGCTGGGACTGGTCCTATTCAACATCTTCATCAGTGACATTACGCAGGACCTAGAAGGCAGAATTTCACTGTTCGCTGATGACACAAAGCTCTGTAACAGAGTAGACACACCAGAGGGTGTAGACAGAATGAGAAGGACCTGCAGAAACTTGAAGAATGGTCAGGGTTTGGCAGTTGAAATTCAATGCAAAGAAGTGCAAGATAATGCATATGGGCACAAAAACCTCGGCACAATATATCAGTTGAGGGGTGAGGATATAGCATGCACCAAGCAGGAAAGGGATCTTGGGGTTATCATCTCTGATGACCTCAAGGTAGGGAAACAGTGCGTCAAGGCAGCAGGTAAAGCAAATAGGATGCTGGGATGCATAGGCAGGGGCATCACCAGCAGGAAAAGGGAGGTCATAATTCCACTACACAAGACACTAGTGAGGCCCCACCTGGAGTACAGTGTACAGTTCTGGAGACCTTACCTACGTAAGGACAAAGACAGGGTAGAGAAGGTTCAGAGGAGGGCAACAAAGATGGTGCATGGATTGCTTCACAAGTCCTATGAAGACAGGTTGAAGGAACTGAACATGTACTCCCTGGAGGAGAGGAGGGATAGAGGAGATATGATAGAGACATACAAGTATCTTACAGGGAGGAACAGGGTGCAGGAATACACTATTTTTAAGCGAAAAAGATGTTCCAGGACTAGAGGGCATGGGATGAAGTTGGAGGGAGGACGATTCAGAGGAAACGTGAGGAAGAATTTCTTCACAGAACGGGTGGTGGACAAGTGGAACATCCTGCCAGAGGAAGTGGTGAGGGCTGAAACAATCACGGGATTTAAGAATACATGGGATAGACATAAAGGAATTCTGGAGGTCAGGGGTAAGGGGCAATAGACTTTTAGGAAAACTTAAACTGAACTTACAAGCTCAAATGGGCAGACTGGGTGGGCAATAGGCCCTTATCTGCCAACACTGTCTATGTATCTATGTACCTCCTTAATTGACAGATGATGGTGAGAGAGAGCACACCCTGGGCTACAACTCTGACACAGATAGATACTTCTTACCAGCCAATCAGAGGATGTCATGAGTAGTCCTAGGTCCTAAGCCATATAAAAAAAAAGCCTTTTACACAATTACTCCAAGTATGATAAACTGAGAAAAAAGTGGCTAGTCCCTTATCTTTCTTCTTCAGTACAATCACCAATGAATCAAATACAAGAACTGTTATTTGGCATAAGTCCTTATCTTACATATGAGTGCGCATGCTTTCCAAGAGCTATATCCATGACAAGAAAGTAAAGAGTCATACCTATGTAATCAGGATTCAGTGGGTTGTTATTAGATGTTATAAGCGCGGTGCCTCCATTTTTGTTACCCATTACCTGGTTAGCCTAGGTTCAGGAAGAAAACATTCACTCAGCATTAGGGCTAAGTTTGCCCTTCTGGACAGGGGCACCCAAGTAATTCTGAACACAGGAAGCAAGAACTGAGAATGTCCAAACCAGGAGTTGGATTCTAAAGTGGGGCTTTTATTCACTTACACACAGGAATACAAAGCAAGATGTACCCCCACGGGGCTACACTCACTAGTTATGCAGATTCTATGGAGGTCAGAATGCATCTTCTTCATCATCACAACAACCCTCAGGTTCGGAACCCACTGGGATCTCAGCCCAAACTGATACTCTCTCCATCTTGTATTCGCTAGCATGGCCCTCGGCCAGCACTGGTACACACTTTCCATATGGCATGGACATTTCTGTTGGTGGCTCCCTCAACCACACACGAGCGCTTCCTAGTTCTAAAGGGGAAAAACACACATCCTTAATCCCACGTCTGGGTACTTTCTGTAGACACTGGCCAAGTGCCTGGGAGAAAGCTATAGGTGCCCAAAGTGAATCAGTGGAGGTAAATCTGGTTACTCCAGATGGGGTGTCTCCCAACTCTTGTCCCCAAATCCATACCCAGCCATTCAATTGGAGTCAACATCTTTCCTTTGAGACTCTCTGTTTGTAGAATGTTAAATGTGATACACATTTCAAGATGGCAATCTACTGCCCTTGGTAACTGGTGTCCTGACTTGCAGCGTTCTCTAAGTGGCTATGTCCATCCCTGAAGACCCCCACCGGTTAGATGCATTTCAAGTCATACACATAACAAAGTATTGTACTTGGCTGCCCTTTCCTGACCCACAGTAGCAGATACTTTACACAACTGTCTCGGTGAAAACATAGACTCTGGCAGAGTTGACTCACCATGGTTCGCAGGTGCCCCAGGGCTTCTCTCACCGAAAAAAAAACACTTCTGGTACCTCAGATCATATTCTCTCATCAGGCAGCTTTTCTTCTTCCAGCAGGGCCATGGGGTTGCCCCTGAAAAGCTGGTCTTTTTCCCCCCATCCTTCTCAGGTACAGAGCACTGGAACAAGCTGGGGAACGATCTCAACCACTTCTGTTTATACTTCTTCTGTGTCCTTCTCTAGGGCGAGAAGGCACATCCTCTACCTGTGGTAGCTCTGTTACAGAGCTGGGCTATGAGGGGCTGCCAACTGCAGCGCACCTCCTCCCTCCACTGAGTCTCCCACTAGACTGCTACTGACTGACTTTGAAAACCCCAACACTCTAACCTAACTCCCTGCTGCAACATTCCACTGTGGCTTATGCTGCTCCGAAAATTCTATATGATGTCATCTCTCCAGTTCAGCTGAGACTGAGGACAGAGTGAGACAATGTGAAACCCATTTAACTGGTATCTCACAAGCTGCCTTCCCTGCCTGCCACTAGATCCAAGTGGAATTCTAGTAACCCCGGGTGACAGGGGGGTTACACCTAAATAATATGTGCATTGAATTTTTATTAATGGAAACTGATCTATTTATTGTTTGTTTACGGTAATGCCAATTTTATATATACATATTTTTTTTTCCTTGTATTTTTTTAATATCTGTGTGAAATGGCTTTGTACAACAATCAATAAAATTTTTCTGACTGGCACAATCGCTCAAGATTCTGCCACTCCTCACACCCATCTGTCAAATACAAAACAACCAACCAACCAAACAACCAAAAACAAACATGGACACACACCAACTGGCAATGTCCAGCACTACTGATCTATTTTACCACATACATGATCAAGTGAACACACTGACAGGAACCCTATGTATCACCGCAAGGTTTTTCAGGGGAATACAGCAATATGTAGTAGAGCCTTGTTTCAGCATCCTGTTGGCATGTTCACTTAATCAATTATGAGGTGAAAAAAACAAATTATTGTTTTACCTCAACTACTGGTGTGTGCACCTTTTTTTGTTTCCAGTTTTTCTTTTATCCAAGTCCAAAGCCAGCCTCAAATGGCTAGCATCCGATCACAGCTTTAGAAAGAATTGCCATTCCATGGGCAATGCCATGGTGCAGACTATATTATGTGGGCTGATGTCTAGTAAGAGATGTGGACTTTCAATATGAAGTGCCGACTTGATGTAAAATACATGACCCCTGCTAGAGCTGCTGCCCCATCTGAACCTACTCACTGGGTCTATAAGTTGTTGGCCAACTGGATCAGCATTGGATAAGACCATCTAGCCCAAAGCAATTACTGGCCTTGGGCCATTCTAGAGTCAATCCCTGTTTAGTAATCAAAAACCACAAAATTGTTTTAAATGGGAGTACCAAAAGCATACATGGGATGGTATGTACCACTACCCTGCCAACTGTTTATGATTTAACATTTTGCAGTTTTGTATGTGGAATGTTCTTTAAAAATGGCAACATTTCCATAAGCTTTAATAAATTTAATCTTAACATTTTCATGAGCTTTTTATGTTTTCATAAATGTTGCATCTCAGACACCAGATGACAGGCTAGGCAGCAATTTTCAGGGTATGCAGATTCTGGGACAATCAAGACTTAAACATGGCCGCCCAACCCATTCTCCAGTGTCCAGGATAAAAGCAAGAAAACAAATCAGGGCTTTATATCTAAGTTTTCAGTGAATGGAGCATTACTGCACTGCCATAATGAAACAACTGTCAGTGACAATCTGCTAGCAAAACGGTGAGTTTTATGGCAGTCTTATGGCAAAACTGAGTGTTGCAGAAGCCTCCTTCTTCAGTGAGGGTGGGTGGCCGACAGATGGATGCCTCTTAGTGGCCCAGGGAGAGGAGTCAGGAGAGCAGACGTATGTTGAGTCTCCCGAAAGGGGAAGATTGACCATGCAGAGGGCAAATAACAGTGTCGGGGACTTCAATGGAGCAATTACATTCAACAGTGTCTCAATCTGTACAGTGAGCTTTGGATCTACTGGAGCTGCTACACATGATAAACAACCTGCTCTGGAGACAGGGTAAGACAGCAGTACCCTGGAATACAAGGTGATCCCTCAGGAAAGGTTTCCATAGCTTCTCTGTCTCTACTTGCTCCTGGAGGCCATTATCAAGGCCAGAGTAACAGAGCACTTGGTTGATGCTAAGGTTTTTGACCCCTTTCAGCATGGGTTTATGCAGGGCAGGTCACTAAACTGCTCCGCCTGACCCATCACTGTCACCTATAACGGAGTTCTGAGTACCCGTCCCTTAAAGACAGGATTATTCTTCGTATGGGGTTGTTGCTTCACAAGGTCATGTTGGGGAAAACTTCCGTCTTCAGTGGCCTCCCTCTCTTGCCTAGCGCTCATGGTTTGCAATGCACCACACCTCAGTGCACAGGACTCTTCAAAGGCCCCTCTTTTTACGAGTACAGTGGTCAAACAGTTTTTCTTTTTATGGCTCCTTTGTTCTATAATTTACTGCCAAATGACACTGTCGATTGTTTTCAATTAGGCACTTGTAAAATTTGTCTAAAAAACTAGCTTGCATTAAAGAATGTCTGCAACCATTACTTAACATTGTGGTTTATATTTTGCAAAATATGACTGTTGCTTATGTATTTATTTATTTTTTTAACTTTCTGTTTTTTCCGCCTTCTCCTGCCCCCTGCACTCCGCTTCTTCGGGAGCACCTGGCATCTACCTCAGTTCCTTCCGTACCTGGAGCCCCGCAGGGGTCCCCCCATGTAGCCTTGGATTCCCCCAGGCAGGGACAAGGTGGGTCCCTTGCACCCCGAACTAACGGCACTTCGTCGGGGCCGCCGCGTGGGACAGGCATGGGACCATTGAGGTCTGTGCTGGTGCTCCATCTACCCGGAGAGAAGGAGGTGTTTTTCCCTGTTTCCTGGATGTGCCATGCGCCCTGACGTCAAGGCGGGGCTCCGCCAACGTCTGGCACGTCCGACCCTCCTGGAAATGGCCAAACACTTGCTGTACCCCAGGCCTCCGCCTGGGGTCAATCAAGCCCCTAACCTTGTTCCCCCCTCCCTCCCTGGAGAAGGCGAGCAGTCCACGGATGCTCAGCCTTCTCCCCCCGGCCGGTCCTCCAGCTCCCCAGGCTTGTTCCCAAACTTGGGTCACCAGCGTCGCGAGCAGTAGTGCTACCGCTACGCATGCTTATGTATTTTATGTAAACTGTACTGCTTTTGTCTCTGTACTTGTCACAAGTGTATGTGGGCACTGTTCATCTGCTTGTAAGTATAAAAATGAAAATAGAGATCATGCAAAATGACTATCACCATTTTTGAGGAGGTGATGGGGAGGTCGACAGGGCAGGACCATGGACATAGTCTGTCTGGACTTCAGCAAGGCCTTTGATACAAAGGGAAATGACAAGCTTCTGGGCAAAGTAAACCACTACAATATAGGTCAAGTTTATTGAAACAGGAAAGACTATCAGCACATGTGCTAACAGTCATAGGTATACTCGATCAGTGCAGAACACGATATACAATAATAACAGTACAAAATGTACATTGTCAATTACAATAAATAACACTTGTTTATCAAACAGTGCAATATTATTTAAGACATAAGCAAGACATTTAGTTACACAATAGGGATGTCAGGGTATGAAATTCTGATTGTGTAACTGTCATATGTTATACCACGGTTATAGTTAAACCGTGGTATTACAGAAGCAGTACTTTTTGTACAAAAAAGAAACCTCCTCAGACTCTTACATCAGGGAGAGTTGATGTGGACAGGACAGCTGTTCCTGAAAATACAAGAAAATCAGTTGAAAGATCTGAATACTGTGGTATACCATGAACCACAGTTACTATGGTATCCGAAACGGGCCCATGGTATCAATACCATGCCTTCAGATACCACAGTACACCATAATACCAGGGTACCACGACATCCCTACTACACAAGTCTACCCAATATTAAGGATTGCTAACTGGCTCAGTGACGGGACTACTCTGAGTGAAAAGTTGGTGGCGGCCCTCATGGATTGATGCCAGGGCCACTGCTCTTCAATTTTACAGGCTGCTTAAGTTTACAGATAACAATAAGCTAGCCAGGAAAGATTTTCCCGAGGATAGTGACATAAAAACGGACAGTGGCATTACATACATAATGCAGGCATATACAATGTCTGAGGCTCCTTAGTTTAGGTACTCGAAACCTTCAGTCAGCATGCTCTGTGTTGAAAATTATAAAGACTGCAGTATTTTGTTTTAGTACCACTCTTGTGGCAGGGTCATGTTAATGGGTACACATCGGGAGCAGTGTGTGGAAGACAGGCCGATAGCACCGCCTGCTGGGGGGGGGCAGAGTCTGGCAGTGGAGGATAGAATTCAAGTTATTTCATTTGTACAGACTCACTAGACAGATTACCAGAACTGCAGCAACCCAGTTTGTATAGTGTGTACGTGTGCTGGAAGGGATCCTTAAAAAAAAAAAAAAAAAAATTAAGATTTTCTGTTTAAATTAGCAATCTGTAGTCACACAAAGGCAGATACACTCGTGTGGTGAGAAAAGTCAGGCTGCAGACATGGGGCTAGAGTCACTAAACGTTCTGGGACAGAGTCCCACGCTGAACTCCATTTGCAGACCAAACAGCGCAGCAGTTGCAGATGATGTTATGGCTGGTCCCACCAGCCGTAACATTTCTCCGTAGCTGCAGAGATTTCCCTGGCAACACCTCCCACAAGCTGCCGTAAATCATGAAGCCAGTCGTAATTCGGCTCCAACTTTGCAATACCAGCAGTGCAGGAAAACTGGGTGACCTGCAGATATGCAAGTGGCAACCCACTTGCACAGAGTTTTTGCCCACAGCTGCGGGAATTTTCAGCATTTCATGAATCTAGCCAACCCCTCCCCCAAAGAAAAAAAATCTCTATTTTCACCGTGGGCCAGTGCAAAACTTGATTGGGGGGGGGGTGAACAGTGCAGAGCTGGTTGAACTTTCCTAGTTGAGCCAGTAAAAAAACATGAACCCTGCTTTACAGAATTCCAGAATAACCACACACACGTGGTTCTCAGCCCTATGCCACTACAATAAAGGGCCCCGAACTGCTTCGGCACAGTAAGAAAAGCCTAGCTTGTGGTTTACATTGAAAGCAATACCTGCATCACTAGGATCTGAGTAAACCATATTTCTGTAAATCACATTACTAAAATGTCCCATCAGTCATAAATATACTATAATAAAAGTAAATCTCTGCATACTGTGGCTTAATTCAATCACAGCTTTCAAAGCCATACAGCACAGTAAAAGGGGAAACACTTTAATGACTTAACTAGATTTTACATAGGAGAAGCTTAATGGATGAAAAGAAAACAGAACTAAAGCCTTTTATGTCTGAGAATATACAATCCAAACAGGGACAGCTATAATCGAAGAAACAAACAAAATGGAAAATAAAGGCCGAAGAACATTTTATATATTTTTTAAAATTGCAATTATTTTGATTGTACCTCATGGTATTGTTTCCACTGTGCAAGGTTTTGAAATACAATCCATATGAAAGCTGCTAGATAAAAACTGTATTGCAAATGATGTTATATACCATATTGCTGTCTTTTTAGTTGTGAACTAGCAATGAGTAGCAGTTTGGGCTACTCGGCATTCAAAAAGCATCTATACAATATTTGCTTTAACTCTCTCACTGCCTTTGGTTATCAACAACATTGTGGCTGAACTCTGACACCCTGTGGTGATGACGCTTGCAGAAATTGCACAGTCCACAGTTAAGGCCGTTACAGGGCCTAAGTGAGCAGCACTCTGCCAAGCAAAAACATGGTCTGCCCTCAGCAGGGCCTTTTCTCTGTCAAAATGTCACTGGGAAGTATCATACAGATCTTATTTCCAGGAAGATTTCAGAGGAAAAAAACTGCAACTACATTTGCTTGCATCAAAAAGGCCACCCCGGTGGCCCAAAGGTAGCGTGTCACGCTACTGCGCAGGTCATTCGAGTTCAGTTCGCCACATCATGAGGCTGGTCAGATAGGGGCAGCTGCCACGTGGCAGAGCACTTCAGCCGTGGAGGGTTGGCGGTGAGCACTGATGCCACAGTGATCCCTGCTGCAGGGCCAGGGAACTAGTTCATGCCATAGGGTCAGCTGCATGCGACCCAGGCCTAGTAGCTAAGCACTCATTGGGGGAGGTGAAAGGGGCCAGCGCAATGGTACAAAATCCCAGCTTCTGTCTGACCCTTGGGGATTCCCAGGGGTCTTAATGCCTGTCAGAACTGGCTCTTGGTCCACATAGTGAACTGCCTCAGAGTGGGAGGACAGCCCTCCCCCTGGAGCCCCTATCACAGAAGCCATGCCATGAGGGTAACTGGTAGGTTACTGGGGCCCGTGAGAATTAAAAGGTCCTTGACCTGATGAGGTACATTCCTGGGATCAGGGTATATCCTTCGGGGATGGAAGTAGACAGCAGGGGAAAAAAAAACCTCTATAGAAAAAAAAATCAAAAAACAAGCAGCAGTACAATGGCATCAGGAACAAATGTTCCTGCAAAATGCAGAAATTAATTTGGTGATGTGATGGTGAGGCTAACATTTAACTAGGACAGCGAGAATGATGAGGAGGCTGCAGGATTCGCAGAGAAGAATCTGATAAACATAACTGAACAGAAAGGGAGGAGAACAGGAACAGTGAGCTGTTTAATTACAACTGGTCACTAACAGAGGATAAAGAGGAGATCCTCAGTGTAAGAGACAAAGTGCTGTATATGAATGCAACCAGGAAAGCTCAGAAGTGTGACTGTGGAGGAGGGTCAGAACAGATACTAACAAGGAGTGAACAGAATGAAAAAGAAAGCACTGTATAATTGGTACTGCACAGAAATATGTATAGGAGCCTGCCACAGCTGTCTCTGTAGGCAGCATACCATTTTTTTGACGGATAACAGTCAAGTGCAAATTCAGCTGGAAGACAACTTTCCATTTATGAAGCCTGCATTCTGTCCTAATGTGTGCACCTGATCTGTACTTCTCCGAGCTGTTACTGAATTGGTTTTTCAGGCAGCATCATGTGATGCTCTGCAGGATGTTCCTGTGTGGATTGACAAAGAATGAAGGCCAAGATCTGCGAGCACCAGACTGCCTGGTGGCCCACTGGAAGCATGCTGTGCTCCTGTGCCAGGACTGTGGAGGCCAGAGCGGAGGAATGTGGCAGAGCAGAGTGCAAGCCAGCCTAAGGAGAGAAACAGTTGAGTTCTGCCAGTGCAGTGGCCCTTCGCAGTAGGCTGAGAAGTCTGCTCCCTCACGCAGGGTGAGGTGACACTTTTCCACAAGTGCACTGCAATGTGTGAAGCCATATAATGACATGACATGCCGTCAAGGTAGGTCAGAAGAGGGCAATTGGGGAATAAAAGCCACACCGTCATTATGATGTCGGCTGGTGATCAACTCGGTCAGAGGACTGGATGGACAGTCATAATGGCAAACGGCTATACATACCACACAAAAACATTTGTGAGCACAACTAAACATTAACTGCGCATGGGAAAACCCCACTGATGCAAATGCTGAGTGTATGTTTACAGAAATCAGTTTCTAAAATCATGACCAGTCAAGAGTATGGAGCAGTGTAGAATGACATTATTTCTTTTTGGGTACGTTCACACAGGAGGCAGTTTGAAGTCATTATTTATTTAACTGGCGACAAGTACCTTTTTCAGGCAAGACCTGGTGCAGAAGCACATTACACATGAAACAAATTGTTATGGAGCATCTGTTATTAGTCTCTGTGGCTTAGTAGGTAGCATGCTTGCTGCTGGGGCCAAAGGATTGGAAGATTGTGGGTTCTAGCTCCACAACAAGTACTTGGGGTAATACCCATAACTGGCAATATAGCACAGTACAAGGCAGGTGCTGCACTGCGGAGGTGCTGTCCTTTGGAAGAGATGCTTAAAAACGTCCCTTCAGCTGTCTCTGGTCACTGTCTAGGCAGAAGTTAAAGATCAGTTCCATGTCCTAATAGCCATCGCAAAACAGTGATCGCTATTATGGCGAGTGTATATCGCTGAAAAGTAAATTGGTGATATACAGTTCAAGACCGACCCAACATCCGTATTTTTAAAAGTGTTTTTGCCGGGCGCATGTCGGGAGGGCAAATCTAGATTAAAATGTAGTGCTGCAGCTTGTGGCTGCAGCAAATGTTTCGCTCCCAGTCCAAAACCTAGTACCTGCTGTGCCAGAGCTAGCCACTCACATCACCACGCCACATGGCTAGCGCAGCAGCAGCAGGTACACCAGTCCCTGAAAACCCCTTCCCAACCCCTCACTATTCCCCCCTTCCGTTCACCCTTCCCCATGGTTGCTTTCCCATACCCTCGCTACTGTGCAGGGTAGCCCAGAATAATAGCGCCCAAAATGAGTCACTATTTTTGTAGTCGCTCATTTTGGGTTGCAATTATCACATGATACCTAAGGATCTCATGGCAATTACTAAAGATGGAGATGGGAAGTTTCTCTGTGCCAAGGTTAACAGTTACCTACCAGTAACTGCAGACCTTTGGGAGACTCTCTTCCACCGAGCCACACACATTGAACTGTAAGCTAACAGAATCAGGACGTCACAGGAAACTTCTCTATAATGGAGGCCACCCATATCAATATCCTACCACATATCAGATGCATCCGTGTCACCTATATAACACAGGTGGCACCTGTACACTTCTGTTGCCACCACTGAGACCAGAGTCCCAACACTTTCCAACTGATAAAAACAGGCAATCCAATTCTGTCCAATTACAGAGAAGCAGGAAAAGTAGATCACTTGAGTCTGCCCATTAAAATAACCAGGCAACAGAAAGGCGGACCGTGCAGTGTCCTGTAAGATACACAGCAGTCCTTCTCACCAAAGGGCTGGAGATTCACTCAATGCTCTACTGTTACTGGTAAGTAACAAACCTGTTTTCTTCAACAATATTTACTTCTTAGAGTCCTACACATGGGATGACTATACAGCAGTGCAGCATCTCAACAGGGGACGCAGAACAACAGGGGACGACAGCGCCACTTAAGGCAGCAGGACCTGCAGCACAGTCAGGCCAAAACCCGTCTTCCAATAGGAAAGCAGATTCAGGCTGCAATGTTTGGGAAACATATGGAACTTACTGCAGGAAGCATACAAACAGATCTCTGAAGTCGAGAGCAACCAAGTACCAGCCACAGAGGTCTCCATGCTCAGAGAGGTACCAGGAGGTGTCAGTAAGCTCCCTGCTTGTCTTCTAGTAACATGCAGAAATACAGGATATTCACCTGGAAGAACACTGCTTACATACCAGCTTTCCCACCATACATGGGGCAAAGGACAAGATCAGCTCAGGAACAGTCAGGGGTCCCTGCTGCAGTCCAGATACAGTGAAGCACCCTGTGGATAGCCAAAGAGGGTAGAAGCACCTCCATACATTCCGGGGGTTCAGGAAGAACACAGGTAGGTTGATGGACTGATTCATAGTGGGTTCAGGCACTACTGAAGGTCAGAGGAGGCAGCAGGTTCGAACGGATCTATGGTTGAGACCATCCAGAACCAGGTTGCGGTTCCAAGCTGAAACAAGTTTATGGATCAGGGATTTTGAATGCAGACTACCCATCAAAAACCTGAGAGAAACTTCCACTTGAGACACAGATTTCTCCTCATGGAGTGCATGGTAGGCCAAGATGGACAACAGATGCCCCTTAACTCAGAAGTACTGAAAGCCTAACTGGGATGATGAGAGATGATACTTCGGCACATTCTGGACAGGAAAGGTGAAAGGGTCCAGAGTGTTAGACCTACACCAGCTGCTAAAGCGCTTTCACTTCAGCAAATAGGACTGCCTAATTGACAACTGCCTTGTAGCCATCAGGAAAGATGAGACCTTTAAGACACACCAAACTGTGCCAACTCTACATCCTTAGAAGCCAAGCCTACTACTACTGAAGAGACAGAAGATGTGGATGTAGCAGCTGACCCTGGAATCAAAATGATCAGCCTGAGCTTAAGAGGTAGCTAGAAAGGTGGTTCCACGGCTGTGTCCCACATCACAGTGAACCAAATCTGTCTGGCCAACAGAAAAGCCATCAGGATCATTTTGACTGGCTCACTGTAGAGCTGGACCAGTACTCACCAAATCAGCAGAATCGAGGGTAAGGCATACAGGAAGTGCCCCCTCTAGCAGAGGGGCAACACATCGTACCAGAAAATATCCAGGCCCTGGAGAAAGCAAACCAAAATGCATCAGATTTCTATTGTGTGGGGACATCAAACAGGTCCAACTCTTAAGGGCCCCGTTATTGGAAGGTCAGTTTGGACACATCACCAGGTAACTGAGCCACACAGCAGCAGAGATGGTCTCCCAGCACATTTTGTGCATGTACCCAACAGACAGCAACAAGGGCAAGTTATGTTTCCTTGCCCACTCCCATACCTGCATTGCCTTCAGACATAGGTGACAGGAGTATATTCCTGAAACAAGACCACTGGAATTCAGCACACTTACCAAATGATATGCTTATACATTTTCCTTTTTATTCAGATTTTAACCATCAGTCATTAATATGACAGCTTTTCATGAGTACCATTAATTCACTTCATCAGGGCACAGTACACTGTACAAAAACAAATACCACATTTTATAAATTCTATATAAATGAAAGCAAATATCCCTTTTTTTTTTTTTACCCGACCTCTATTAATACAATTAATTCCAGTAATGGGTGCTGTAATTGCCCATTATTATAGATTATCATTTCATTTCACTTCATAAATTAAATTCTTAGTTAGCTACACCAGATGTGTCACATTCATTGTACCGTTACCAATGAATAAAATCTGAATATGAATAAAAAATATATATTTATTAGCATATCATTTGGTGAGTGGGCTGATTTCCAACAGTCTTGACTCTTGATGTGCCTCTGTGGTTGGAACTGGCTCCTCCCAGTGTTTATTATTTTGCAGGTACCAGGGCCTGTGAAGGAGCAAATTCCTCTGTTTTTTCAGGATCAGGGTGGAGCGATGGACATGGCCTACTTAGATTTCAGTAAGGCAGTCAACACCGTTCCACACAGGAGACTAGTAAGCAAGCTGGGTAGCTTAGGAGTAGGTCCAAAGGTAGTAAACTGAATAAGAAATTGTTATGGGGGATAGGCGACAGAGGGTGGTGGTAAACAAGTTCACGCCAAGGAAGGGAAGGTGACCAGTGGGGTGCCTCAGGGATTAGTGCTGGGACCGGTCCTCTTTAATGTCTTCATAAGAGACACTGCAGAGCAGCTGGAAGGGAAGGTCTGCCTCTTTGTGGATGACACCAATATCTGCAACAGGGTGGACATTCCAGGGGGTGGAAAAAATAAGCAGAGACCAGAGAAAACTAGCAGATTGGTCAAGGGTATGGCAGCTGGGTTTGAATAAGAAAAAGTGCAAAACAATGCAATTAGGGCACAGAGACCCAGGGGTGGAGCACAAAATAAGTGGAGTAGTATTGATAACCACTAAGCAGGAAAGAGATCTGGGGAATCACACTGGATGACCTAAAGTTGGCCAAGCAGTGGGGCAAGGCAGTAGGGAGGGCAAGTGGGATGCTGGGGTGTATAGGGAGGGATATCACCAGCAGAAAGAAGGAGGTGGTGGTGTTGTCTCTGTATAGAGCACTGGTAAGACCCCACCTAGAGTACTGTGTCCAGTTCTGGAGATCACATCTCCGGAAAGACAGACAGAGTGGAGGCGGTCCAGAGGAAGGCAATTAAAATGGTGCAGGGTCTGCATCAAAAGCCACATGAGGAAAGACTAGACGGGGGGGGGGGGGAGACATGATAGAGACCTTTAAATATACCTCACTGGGGTAAATAAGGTACAGAAGGGGGATATTTTTCAGAAGAAAATGTGCTCATGAACAAGGGAACATGCTGCGAAGCTGGGGGTGGGGTAGATTCAAGAGAGATGCAAGGACGTACTTTTCACAGAGTGGTGGACTCCTGAAACAACCTTCCAGAGGAGGCGGTAGGGCCAAAAACAGTGGTGGAGTTCAAGAATGTATGGTATAAGCACAAAGGAATCACAGTGAAAAAGAAGGGGGAGGAGCTGTACATCTGGCATGGTCTGACATAATAGTGTAGGCAGGGGAAAAAAAGGTAGAGCGAATGGGTCAAGCGGTCCTTATCTGCCATCAACTTCTATGTTTCTATGTAGGCTGAGCACAGTACACTGGTTTTCTGACTTGAACCAGTCCAGACTGCTCCTGGACCTGCTGGGACATTGCCTGTAACCCATACAGAACTGCACTTGTTCCAACACACTGAGAGTATGTGTTCAACTGAGAAACAGACACCCTGAGTCAAAGGGAACCAAGCTGGTCATCCCACCCCAGGTCAGAAGCATCTGTAGTCCCACAGGACACTCTTCTCCTCCTCTGAGGGGGAGGAGGGCTGTTGCAACATCCCGTTACTGTCTGTGGATGCACAGAACTCATGGTGTGGGGAAGGCGCCGTTAGGCGCTTGGCTGAGATGTCCACTGGCATGTCTACAGTCTGGACTTTCGTTGTCCATGCCGGTGTCCTCAGGGGTGGGGTTTCGGGGGACCAAAATAAAGTGATATGAAGAGGATGTCTAGGAAAGACAGCAACTACCGACAATGACACCTGTCCTACCACCAAAGAAATGTCTTCCTTAGAGAGCACATATGCGGTTTGGTTGGTTAAGGGACTTGAGTGCCTGAAACCACTGAGCATGGAAGAGCATCTAGGGGAACCATGAATTTGGCAGTAGCCTTGAGGCCCAACAAGTAGAGCAGGATTTTTTGATATCATAGTGCTTCTGGCAAGTGGATCTGCCTGAGCTACAGCATCAAAGCAACTCCCCAATCCTCTGTCAGGAACGCCTTTGCTTGAGTCTAGCACTACTCTGATGTACTGTAACCTCTGGCAAGGGGTAAGAATTGACTTCAGCAAACTGAACAGGATACCTAGTGATCCAGCAACTGTCTTGTCTAAGAACTGTCAGGTCTGGTGAGGATCTCTTCAAAAACCAGTCGCCTAAATAGATACACACAGCTTTTCCAGACAATGTGACTCGACTACCACTGCAAAGCATTAGGTGAAGACATACAGTACACTGCTGAGGATAAGCCAATGGGCAGCACTCAGAACTGAATGAGACTGCCCTTGAGACAAAACCATAGGCATCGCCAGTGGCATTTGTGGATTCTTATATGCAGATAAGCATTCTGACTATCCAGTCCCGAGTCAGAGGGACAAGGAGAGAAACATAAAAACAAAGAATTTAACGAAAGGAGACCAAAGGTCCATTATGTCTGTCCTTACTATACTACCTCACCCCACCGACCTACTGCCATGGTGGGTTACAGTCACAGCCAAACACATGGTCAGATATTTCCTGAAATTTCTGTGATATTTCTAGAGAAATCCCCTGCTTTTTGCATTTCCACAGTAGGGGCAGCAGAGAGAAACTCTTCAGAAATTTTGCAAAATATTTGACCGTGTCTGTGGCTATTACTGTAAATCACCCCCCACTACCACATCCCTCAAACCATTGCTGTCCCCCCTTAGGGACTATCAGTCCCCCAGCTCTGTCCCATTGTATTTAAAACTATTAAGTGTAGCTGTCCCCACCACTTCCACCAGCAGTCTGTTCCACCACCCTCGGAGTAAAGTAGAACTTCAAATTTTTCCTGAATTTGCCTCCTATCAACTTCTAGTCATGCACCCTAGTGACTGCACCCCTTTTTCTTACAAAGAGGTCCTCACTGTTTACTGTATTTATGCCAGAGTAACTTACTTGTTTCAGTCATGTCCCCCACTTCCGCCTGACCTGCAGCGAATACATATTTAGAGAGACCCCAGAAACAGCATGTGACACTTTGTAAGTGGAAGTTTGTTCAGTGCCCCAAGGTTCAGGATAGGGTGAAACATTGAGTAGAACCAAAATGTTGTTTCTGTGGGGGTACAGGCTGTACTGTCTTTTCAACTAGCACAGCCTTGATCTCCTCCCAAAGGATGGACAGGTACTCTGGAAGGTGGTGGCATGGTAGGGTTTTTTTGGAGGTCAGGAAGGAAGAGAGACTAACTCTACGACTTAGCCTGATTGTACTATACCCAGTACCCATTTAATGTTCTGCCACTGGGACATGAGTTCTTCAACTACCTGCATTCCTGGAGGTGGGACAGAAAGGGTAGTCAGAACGATGTGCATGACAGTGGCCTGCTGCTTAAAACCTCTGCTGCAAACTCTAGGGCCTTTGTAAGGGACACCCATTAACTGTTGTTTCTGCAGCCATTTATAGCTTCGACTTCTACCACCACCACCACCGCAGGAGTGGAAAGTATGGAAATTCATACACACACACACACACACACCTGCCTCTCAGCAGTGGGGCGGGTGGCAAGGGACTTGATAGAGCTAAAGGTTTGATAAGAAGCTAAGCTCATTCAGAGTGGTATCTACTGAGGGGCAAAAGCGTATGTCACCCTGAAATGCAGAGTTCAATACATCACTGTTGTTCACCATGGGAAAGCAAACCTGAGCCAGAAATATCTGTGCATACAGGCACCAGTTGGGGCAGAGGCACAGCTTCACAAGCTGATTGCAATCCATGCTCTGGGCTAAATGTTGCTGAGCCTCAGTTTTGGTTGAGTCATCAGGCAGGCTTTAAATAACTTAAAACAAGGACTTTTACAGCCAGTTTTGGTACCTGACCATATAAGCCTGGTAGTCTGCAATTCTGATGTCAAGCATGACTGAAGCAAAGGCCCTTTCCACCATCAGATTCAGTTTTCTGGATTCATTATCTGGCAGTCTAGTGCTCATACATTGAGACATTTCAGATTTATCATGAGCTGCCATAATTGCCAGAGTCTGTTTTGAGCTGTGTAAGATAAAGTTTTGTATCCTAAGGAGCCAGACACACTTGAATGCCTTCGTGGGAATGGCTAGCAAGGTGCCAGGCCTATGCCAGGCAGTCATACTGGCACCTTCAAATGTCGGAAATAGTAGAGGGACCATAACAGAAGAGACTGAGGGAACTTCCAAAGAAATCACGCAGATGTTTCTTCAAGGAGACCTCCTCCCCTCCAAAGAAATATAGCAGTTACTTACAATAGCAGTAGATCTTCAAGAGGCTCTCCTACATTGAGCCACAGCACTGAATCTGTAAAATGTTGACATCAGGACCAACACCACCACCTTCTTCAAGGACATCTCCCTCCATTGAGACACACCACTGGGATTATTCCCAAGCAGTACCAAAGCACCATGGGAGGAAGGAAGATCAAATGACCCTTAGACAAGTGGCCTTGCAGAACAGTAAGGCCAAAGCTGACACGTTTATGAGAGATGATGCCCACACTGTAATGTTTAGTGAATGTGTGAACAGTACGGCCAGCATTACTGCCTGCGTGCACACTGTTTCTCTTCCATAGTTTTCACCTTAAGGGAAGGTCTCTAAAGCCTTCCAATCATGTCTCTTCTCTTGGCCTGGTTAAAGCCTTGGCATATATTACAAGCCTCATCATTATGTGTTAGGCCCAAACAACAGATGCACAACGAGTGCACCTCCCTCTATACAATACTTATTCCGTCCTGCTCCAGCTAGACATGCCACAAGAAGTGTTACCAAACATGCATTAGCTGTTCCATTCAGAAGGACTGCCTTGGGTAAACAAGCCTTTGCCTTTAGGGCCCCTGCTTGGATAAATGAGCTACCAACTGCCACCAGAAGCCTTACCAAACTTGGGCCTTTCAAGTCCGAGCTAAGGAAGTCTATCCACCCTCCTGTACGTTGCTACTGCCACTCTTAACCCACGAGCCTGCAGGCCTCTGTTCACTAAATCCATGTTCCTAAGGACCATCTCCCCTCCTATATGCTGCCACAGCCACTCTTAGCCTAGCAGGTACCAGAACCCTAGGCTTGCTAAAGTTCTTCTTTCACGTTTACAATTTGATGCAAAACTCCCTGCCCACCACCTGCCCATCTGCCTGCTCACCTTTCTCCTCTCACACTCTCCCTGACAAACCTTCACCTGCTGACCTCCTTACACCACCCACCATTGAGCCTACCGTCATCCCGCTCCTCTAATTCCTCTTCTCCTACCTAATCCTGATTGGTTCCCTCTACCCTTTCTGACTACTATGCCTAGGCTGACTCCTCTGGCTATAGCCCTGCAACCTTTGGGTATCAGTTTTGATGAACAGCTCCATCTCCTGTTTCCTCCCAATACAAGAGCCTGCCTAGCATCCACCTCTGATTTTTTCGCAAACTAGCACCTAACTGTATGGCATGACGTGTGAACCCAACCCCATTGACTATGTACCCTTGTTTTGGTCATGTGTTATTTGCCTATGTTATCCTATATTGTTATGCTATTGCCAATATTTACTGATTTCTCCTGTTCACATTTTTCCTACTATTAGATGTTCTTGACAATGCCTATTAAGCTGCTACTGACTCCAAACTTATGTACCCTCCCCTACCCTTGTGACGATGATCCTTTGTAAATGAGCTTTTAGCTCAAAGGTTGTAATTCTGATTACTAAATAAATAAACAAATCATTCTTATAAATCTTTATTTTACTGCAATGACACAGGTGAAAAAGCAGTTCCTCTTCCCTCATTTGCGGCATAAACTTCTGTTATTTCCCAAAAACAATAGCGAAAATACACCAGGAACAATAGCAAGTTTCAGTGTTGCTCTTCTTGCAGTGATCCGAAGAGTGGCTGACGGCGGGAGAAAGAAGCGAAGCGTGATGAGGCTGCCCATATCGTATAGCTGGTGACAATGCATGCTGACATGGATGGCCCTAGCTAGCATAAGTTTCCAGGTGGTCCTGATACCGACGACCTACAGTTCCAGGCATGGCTCAATAGAAAGATGTCCTCAAAGTTTAACAGTGTCAGCTGAACAGACCTTAGTGTTTGAAAAGAAGAGACCTCAGGACAAAATATTCTGTATCTGTACTCTCAGATGATACAATGGACTGTGAAAAATGTCCGACTGGGAATACCTCTCATCCTCCTCTCCCCAGAAATCTAAGTTCTAATCCATCAGGTCTGGGTTATACTCCTCCTCATACTCTTGAAGGGTTGGAAGGGGGACTCCGGACCAAAAGCTGCGACCCTCACAGGTGCAGTGGGCTGGACTAGCTCAGCCAGGACTCTGAGCCACAACAGTGCTGAAGTTCCTAGCACAGTTAACAGTGATGGCAATTCAGGCAACGGTCTATCAGCAGGGCTTAAAATTCAAATTTGGGTTCAAGAGGTAATTCCCCCCCCCCCATCTACCAAATTCGGAAGGGAATTCTCTAAGAAAAATTACATTTAGTTTGCTGATGTGTGAGTGTTAACAAAAACTGTACTTGCTTCTCTGTCTTTGATGACAGATGACGGATTGGATGTTAAATGCACTGACATGGACAATTTAAAAATAAAAGAGAGAGAGTGGGTCAAACAGCAGGATAGACAGACAATCACTGAAAAGGCAGCCAGATTAATGAAAACAGAAAGTACTGAGCAAACCTGGTGACCGAAATAATGAAAACATAAAAGACTGGGCTAAATTAAACACGGCTTCCCTTAAACTTTGGCCCCTTTGTCTCATGAGTGAGGCTGAGGCCTAAAATCAAGTATTTTCTTCTGTTCATTTTTCACCATGTGTTTGCAGCTTGTTCAAAATCTACAGTTGCTCTACTGCCACCCAATTCTGAGATCATCATTAGGTTCTGTAAGTTTTTATTGTTCAGAGAGTTCCTGAATTTGGATTTTTTTTTAGTTCTGGGTACTGAAGCCACGTTCACATTCAACACTAGCCATTGATATAGCAATTGCATTCTGATAAGGCTTTCCAAATTCTGGAAGCACACCTGAGTATTCTTGCAGTACAACTTCAGTAAACTGTTGGCATGACATATACTGGCAGTAATCATTTGAGACCATGATCTGTTTTAGTCAAATGTATTCCCCTTTTGCAGATTCTGTAGCTAAGTCAGAAAAGTGGAAGTGCTTCAAAATTCTGTCTAGAGACTCTTCACCATAGGTACTGAAATAACCTGGTTGTTGTTTCAATATTGCAACTCTCTTGGGTTCTAAAATGAAGGAAGCTGCTTAATACGTCTAAGGTTCTTTTGGTGGGGGCTCTCCAGTTCATCAACTGAAGCACAGATACAGCATGTTTTTTTTTATATATATATATATAAAAAATGCCCTTGTCATTCAGAAGTTGACAAAGTGCCCCATTAATACCCATTAATAATGTCAGCCTTTCCAATCAGCAACTTCTACACTGCAATAAAAGCGAGCATATAGGGTACTGTTCTCCAAGTATCACAAGTAAACATATGAGTCTCTTGCTATTGCCGATGTTTGTGGACTCATCTAGCATCAAGCTTTCAACTGGGCTATTCTTCACAGCAATGACCACCTTCTCCACTAGGGGCTGTGCAATGGCCTCATGCATTTCAGACAGTCCAGATGCATTCAAGTAGGTGCCGTAGGCCCTATCTGCTTTTAAATCATAGACACTGTTGGCAGATAAGGACCTATGACCCAACCAGTCTGCCTATTTGAGCTTGTAAGTTCCCTTTACATTTTTCTAGAAGCCTGTTGCCCCTTACCCTTGACCTCCAGAATTCTCTTATATCTATCCCATGCATTCTTAAGTCTTGTGATTGTTTCAGCCCCTACCACTTCCTCTGGCATGTTTCTTTCATGAATGGACACTCCTGTTCCTTCAGAAACTGAACGCATTTAACAAACATTGTGTTTGATAGTTTATTTTCAGCAACAAAACATTCAGGTCAAGATATTCAAAAGTCAGAGGATGTGTGGTGCAACTAGATGCGCCGCCCAAATAAATGGTCCAGCACAAAAAAGTGACATATTCAAACATGATGGGCGATTCCAACAGGTCGCGCATCATGACTGAATAAGGCACCCGGTGTGGGCAGCGCAAATGGTGGCTACCAACCATGCACCAGCACATCCCGGGGCATGGGCTTAATACCGGGAATGGGGATGCGCAGTACATCCCCAGATACGCCAGCCCCAAATTCCCGATATTCAGCGGGAATATGCAAATGGATCCATCAGGCATGAATTTGCATGCCCATTATGGCCCATTAGGATATATTACCATGCCTGCATCTGGCAAGTTGCGAGCCAGCCCCCCACCCCCTCTCCCTGCCAGATCCCTATCCTGTGAAATACACCCACATTCCCCAGTTTCCATAGTTTGGGAACCCCCCCTCCGGATCCCTGTAAAAGTGAAATCACCCCTTTTTCTGTAGTGTAGGGCCCCACCCCATGCAATCCAGGATCCCGGATGCATAATAATCCCTGCGCCAAACCATCCCCCATTAGTATAATAAACCCTTCTGATAACCTTCCATAGTGTGGTGGCCCTCCATCCCCCAATAGGCATGACCCCCTCTCCCTGCACCACCCAAGCTGGCGACTGTTTCAGTCCTCTACTCACCACCACGGCCAGCCCCGGAATGAACAGTCCAGGAATGGAACTGTACAGATGAGGTGCTTGGGCACCTCATCTGAACAGTTCTGTTCCTGGACTGTTCAGTCAGCAGCTGGCCGTGGTGGTGAGCGGAGGGCTAAGCCAGTCACTGGCTCAGGTGGTGCGGGGAGGGCATCATGCCTACCGGGTTGGGGGGCCACTATGCTATGGAAAGGTATACGGAAGGGGTTTACTATACGAACGGGGACGGTGTGTGTCAGGGGATTATTATACGAACGGGGATGGTGTGCGGCAAGGGATTATACGAACGGAGATGGTATGCGGCAGGGTTTTTTTATTCGAACGGGGGATCCTGGATCAGTTATGGGGTGGGGGAACCCCACATGATGGAAAAGGGGGTGATTTCACTTTCTGTTACAGTGATCGGGCTAGGAGGAGGGTACCCTACATTATGGGAATTGGAATATTTTCTACATGGATGATGCTCGGGCAGGAGGGGGTTCCTGCACTATGGAAGTGGGGGCTTGGTTATATTTTACATGGATGGGGATCGGGCTGGGGGTTCCCTACACTGTGGAAAACGGGTTTGGGTTATATTGTACACGGACGGTGCTCAGGCAGGGAGAGAGAGTCCCTACACTATGGTTGAGGGGGTCTGTGGCCATGCATGGCCATTGGGGAATGGGGCGGGGGGGTTGCCACTGGACTGCCAGGGATGGCAGGCTGCTGTGCTGCTGTCTGCAGTACCGCAGCCTGCCTGTGAGTTGCCAGCCAAGTTAGGCTTGCTTTTTTCATGCCTAACTTTGCGCCACTCATCTCCAGCACTTGGACGGCCCATCTTCTCTGAATATCCCAATGTACGGGATACTCATGGGCACACCCCCTCCACTTCTGCTGCATAAATTAACTCTGGGCCACCGCCCATCTTGATTTGCGCTGCGCATCTTCCTCCTTTGAATATGGGAGTTTGGAGCAACTTTTGAGATGGGCAGCGCATCTCTGTTTTTCTTCAGGGCTGCACCGTCCATCGAAAAGCCCTTTAAGCTGCTCATCACTCTGTGCAGTAGCCTTATCTATTGCCTTTGCCATTGCCAGATGGTTTGATTCAGTGTCTTTTTTTTTTTTGTTAATGCTTTAGATATGGGCATTGCTACCTACAAACAAACAAAACAGCCCATCTGGTCTCTGTCAAACAAAAACTAGCTGTATATGTTTAGCCACCTTTGCTGAAATGTATCTTGTTTTTCAGAGGAGATGCAGGTTGGTGCTGTGTCAGGCTCATCAATTGTTAGGTCTTGTGGTTCGAGTTCCGGTGCAGGATCTTGTACATCTACAACTCCTTCCTCATCACGTAGCCTGGTTTCTGGTACTTGTTCTTCCTCAGAAGCCTCTGGCACGTCTAGCTGCTTTCTTTTCAACCGGGTCAATAAAGGTGCGTGCTGTGTCATGTTACAATTTCACAATTTATTTTTTCACTTCGTGGGGCATGGCCCCGGGTTATTGATCTATCCAACCCTTTCAGTTCTTTCCTCACAGTTCTTCTGAGATACAATGTGTTTTTTTTTTTTTTTTAAAAAAAAAAGAGCCAGTTAGGACACACCCCGATAACAAAGCTTCCCACCCATCAGTTTCTCAGAAAACTTTTTTAATATAAAAAAAATGAAGCTTTTCTTGGGACTCACCCAGGTAACAGACCTTCCCACCCATCAGTTTGTCAGAAAAGTTTTTTTTTTTTTTTTTTTTTTATCATATCAAAAGCCACACTAGGAAGGTGGTGCTACCAATAAAACAAGCATTTGTCAATGCCAAATGTTTGCTTGCTGGCATTAGCAGTGGAATTGCAGGAGTTAGACAGATGCAGTATAGGAATGGCAGTGTTGTACTGAATTGAAGCCAACTCCACCCCCACCCTGTAGAGATGGACAGGCATTGGGGTGTGCGCCTTTGGGTCGTCACCTATAACGGTCACAACATTTCACCTCACCCTACCCTGCAGACACTGACAAGTGCTGAGGTGTGCCTTGGGGTGTTCGGGCTTTACACTCACCTCATTCCATAAGGAAATACGCTGAAATGGGTGCAATATAAGAGAATGGTGTAAACTCTGGGGCCAAAGAGTCCAAGGTGCACCTCAATGCCCGTCACTGGCTACAGGGTGGGGGTGTGGGTGGAATGACATGAGCATTACTGTTGACAATCTCAAGTCACACCCCTGACGCCTGTCAGACCCTACAGGGTACGGAGTTATGGTTGGAAACCCTAAGGCCCTGGGTATTTTTACTCTAAGTTTTCAACATGTGCTTTTTGTGACCGCACCGTATGAACAGTGACTGAAAGGTGATTTTGAACAGTGAGTGCGCTATTTGGCGCACAAGTGCGAAAACACATTTCAAACATGATGTGAAAAATGACAGCTGTACTGTTCATGAGGAGGTATAAAAAAATAGTAATGGTGAAAATCTGCAGTGAAAATGTAAAAAAACTGGTGAAGTCACGAGTGTGCATAGAAACTGCGCAACGCACATCCATAATGCAATTATTTGTATGATTTTTTTGCACCAGATTTTCAATGTAGGCATTTGGGACCTCCGCTCATGAACAGTGTTACTGTGATTTTCTTAATCTGTCCCGAACACTGATTTCCCACAGCGACTGTGCTATTCTGCATCGGAAGTGCAAAAACACATTTCAGTCAGGATGTGAAAAATGACAGCTGTACTTTTCATAAGGATGTGTAGAAAAATGCCAATGTTGAAAATCTGGAGTGAAAATATTACAAATTTATGAAGTTACGAGGGTGCGTAGAAACTGTGCAATGCACGCTCGTAATAGTCATTTTATGGACTTTTGTTACCAAATTTTCAACATAAGCATTTCAGGACCTCTGCTCGTGAACAGTGTCACACAGTGATTTTCTTAATCTGTCCCGAACACTTATTTCCCACAGTGACCGTGCTATTCTGCGCTGGAAGTGCGAAAACACATTTCGGCCAGTATATGAAAAATGACAGCTGTACTGTTCATAAGGAGATGTGAAAAAGTGAAAATGTTGAAAATCTGGAGTGAAAATATTACAAATTCACAAATTTGCAAATGCGCATGGAAACTGCGCAATGCACGCTCGTAACAGTCATTTTTGGGAATTATTTCACCAAATTTGCAACATAGGCTTTTTGAGAGCACACCTCATGAACACTGAACTATCGTTTCGTTAATCGGTCCTGAAAAGTGATTCCACGCAGTGACCAAAAAATCACCTTTAGGAACCAAATGACAGTCACTGAATTCATGAGGTGGGGTCCCAAGAATGCCATGTTGAAAATTTGGTGCAAATATTCAAAAAAGTGACAGAGACATACACCAACGTTGAACAGAAAAAAAACAACTATTTATGCCATTATACAGCTTACCAGCATTTCTTAGAAACACAGAAACATAGAATTTGACGGCAGATAAGGACCGCTTGGCCCACCTAGTCTGCCCATTTCCCTACCTAATGGATAAGCTGCAGATCCTAGTTAACCAGCAGCCTACTTCTGCCTACCCCAACCCCCTAGAATTGCCTTATGACTGTCCCATGCATGCTTGAATTCCACCACTGTTTTTGACTCCACAACCTCCTCCGGAAGGCCGTTCCATGCATCCACAACCCTCTCTGTGAAAAAATACTTCCTTAAATTACCTCTGAGCCGCCACCCCCATCTTCAAATTGTGCCCCTTGTTCTTGCGCACCTCTTTTTTTGAAAGATGCTACCCTCTTGGACTTTGTTGATTCCCTTGAGGTACTTGAAAGTTTCTATCATGTCCCCCTCTCCCTCCTTTCCTCGAGGCTATACATATTAAGCTCCTTAAGTCTCTCTTCATATGTCTTCCGGTGCAGACCCTGCACCATTTTAGTTGCCCTCCTCTGGACAGCTTCCATCCTGTCTATGTCTTTACGGAGACTGGGTCTCCAGAACTGCACGCGATACTCCAGATGGGGTCTCACCAGCTGTCTGTACAGAGGGATAATAACTTCCTGTTTTCTACTGGTGATGCCTCTCCCTATGCATCCCAGTATCCCCCCAGCCCTCCTTGCTGCCCTCTCACATTGCTTGCCCACCTTTAGGTCATCTGATATGAGTTGCAGATCTTTGTGTCATCTGCAAAGAGACATACTTTTCCTTCCAGTCCCTCTGCAATGTCGCTTATAAAGACATTGAAGAGGACTGGTCCTAATACTGAACCCTGCGGTACCCCACTAGTAACCCCTCTTTCTTCAGAGTGGACTCCATTTACTATTACTCTCTGTGTCCTATTCTCCAGCCAATTCTTTACCCAGGCTGTCATCTTGGGACCCACTCCCAGGCTGGCTAACTTGTATATTAATCTTTTGTGTGGGACTGTGTCAAATGCCTTGCTAAAGTCTAGGTAGGCCATGTCCACAGCCCCTCCCTGATCTACTACTCTGGTCACCCAGTCAAAGAAATCTATCAGATGTCTGGCATGACCTTCCCGCTGTGAATCCATGCTGCCTTGGGTCCTGTGCCCCTCTGGCCTCTAGATACTCGACAATTCTTTCCTTCAGAAGTGATTCCATCATTTTCCCTACCACTGAGGTTAAACTTCAGTTTGCGGTCGGCTCTGAAGAGTGCAGATGTGTTCCCGGTCCACTGAAGGTCGTCGCACCAGTCTCCGGATGTAAGTATGGGGTGAGGTGTGTGTGGGGAGATGGGAGTCTTGTGAGGGTGGAGTGCGGGTTGGGGAGGGGCAAGAGAGTCAACGAGGACCGTTTTCTTTTGTTACAGTTTTTTTTATTTTACAAAGAGACGTGAGACTTTTGCCATGCTGGGGTGGGCTCCCAGCATGGCACCTGGAAGTTTGTTTTTATTTGGGGGCACTGGAGCAGGCGGGGATTGGTCACCCGCCTGACATACAGTGCTAGTGGGGAGTGCATGAGCCGAGGGGATTGGGCACCGCAAACAACAAATGGGGCGATATAACAATGGCTACAGTCAGCAGTGGTGACGTAGGCAAATTGCCTACATGTTACCACCGCTGATTGTAGCAGTCGTTTGCTTTTAACTGTATGCCACTGCATCTGAACTGCTGTCATAGACAGCTGGGACATTCACTAGTGCGGTGCAGCCACGCCTGCAAAAACGCTCAGGGCACTGGAAGCGGGGGTGCCACACCTATGAAAACTCGTATGGTGGCATTATGTTTCTTGCACATGTGTGCAAGCAAACATAAAAACATGTATAACTTTCACATTAGCAAATGGACACTTACCACTGAATACAAAAGCAGCACATATTCTTAAAACTTGTAAATGAATTTACATTTATTCATATTAAAGTCAACATTACCACATAAAGTCGTAGACTCATACTACACAATATGGGTCCACAACTTTGTGTGGAGAGGTTGCTTTTAACTTGAATAAATGTATATTCATTTACACATAGGTGGCTGTTTTTATATTCAGTGGTGAGTTCCCAACTGCTAACGTGAAATTTCTTTTTCTTATTTTTAATAAAAAGTAAAGCATTTCTAGGGACTCGCCCAGTTTTCAGACCTTTCCACCCAGTTGCTTCACCACAGTTGTGTTCTCTTTTTTGCAGAATTGGTTTTACTTTTTAGGAAATATCCAGCTTTTCTTGGGATACAGTCAGGGCACAGACATTCAAACCCCATCATTCAGTTATTTCCCCACACAGTTTGTGCAAACATTTTTTTCTCTGTTTTTCTGTAATAAATCCAAAATGTCTTAGGATACACCCAGGCCACAGACATTCCCACCCCTTAGTTTCTCCCCCAAAAAAAATGTTTCTGAGCGGACGGTGGAAGGGTCCACCAGGGGGCATGGTTGGAGGCTGGAGGGAGACTTAGGGGGGAAAGGAGGAGGAGATACTTCACTGAGAGGGTGGTAGATCCATGGAATGCACTGCCTGAGGAACTGGTGGAGGTGTCCACAGTGGAAGGGTTCAAGAGAGGCTGGGACATGTACAGGAGAGGGGTGAAGAGGAGGGCCACCGGTCTGGGGGACGGGAACCCTGGCTGGGGGAATGGGGATAGGAAGAGTAATCAAGAGGATGGTTGCAGTGCCCACTCAGGGTACTGACTCTCGAGCAGCCTTGATGGACCACTGGGTCTATTCTGCTGGCATTTTTAGTATGTTAGTAACTACATTTTTGGAAAACACTTCAGTCAGCTTCTGAATGATGAGGGCAATTTGGGCAACTGTTGTGTGTTACCTCCCTCACTCCCAATCCAACCAAAATAAATATTTTCTCTCTCCCCGGGCACACTTATTTTCTTGTGAACTGCTTTAATCCTCCACCTACTGTTTATTTGGGCTAAATGTCCCTTTTATTTATTTGTCACTCACCAGACCTTTTTAGATAAGTATTTTGTGTTTTCATTCATTCCGCTGCTTCAGTGACTGTAGGTCAAAGTCTGTGCCTGCTGCATCACGATTGTTTATTTTTATGTTTTTTTGGTACTTTACATCGACCGCCCCAACTGACCATGTTTTCTGGACTGCCACAGGCCTCAGTTATGCTACCCCTCAATTTCCTGCCACCAATACAGCAAGTGCGTATTGTTGTTTTTTAGCAACTTTTTTTTTTTTTTTTTTTGCATTGGATTAAACGGTTTGTTAACTGAAATTAATGGTGACCTTGCTACCGGTGCTGCACAAGAGTCATCCTCATCGCCGTCTGCTGTGTTCTCATCGACTCCTCCTCAGCTCTTATGTCGACCTACTCTCCTCAGAAAATAGCAACTCCTGCTCCTGATGCTGCAATGCCTCCAGTCCCTCCACGTGCATCAGTCTTGCAACAGCAGTGGAGGGACGAGACAGGCACATACACTAGACCATCAGGGACTATGGAAGCTCCAAAGGGTCAAGGGACACCGCCCCCCCCCCCCAAAAAAGGCAAGAAGTTAGTGGCAAAGTGCCACAAGAAAGCATTCTATGGAACTTGCCACTGTGCTCAAGGCGTGCATTGTGTGTGCGGACTGTCCCAAGATGGTGAGGGGGCAGAATTTTAGGGAGGGGGCTAAAAATAGTGTGAATCACACAATTCCCCCCCCTTTGAATTTTAAGCCCTGATCAGTTCAGGGAACTGAACTAAAATGGAGATGTTACCTGGGTTGATGCTGACGGGGGCAGCCGTACTTTTCAAAGCTAGCATTACTGAACCTCAAACTGAGTTCAGCAACAAAGAGTTTTGCGTTGATGAAGAGCACATGGGCTGCTGTGGAACCTTTTATTGTGGTGAGTGCCTTTCTGACCTGCGGTCTGGCCATTAAGTGGCTCAACCATGAGTCTGTGCCAGTTGTCTCGCATCAGTTGGTCTTCCGTCTTCCAACCTAAGCTGCCGTGACCATGACTGATGTCACAGCGAGCAGCAGTGCCAGTCAGCAGACAATGACTATGACCTAAAAGTAGATTGCCCCTTATCATCCTTCCTGGCAAGCCATGACTCAGCAGATGACAACTGTGCTGACTACTATTTCTCTGGCAGCGACTCCATGCCTGAAATCAGAGATGCCAAGGAATTACCAGTGACTATGCAGTCCTACATAGACTTGTTAAGTCTACATGTAATTGCTCATTCGTGTCTTACATGCAAGGCAGTGTATTTGATACACTGTAAAGTGTACAGTTTCATTTTTATGTCTTTATACCTGCATATTGCAAGTGAGAACTTTTATTGTGGAATTCTATCATATTTTGTCATCTTTGTGCTGCCCTGTTTGTCAGCTCCGGG
Source organism: Neoceratodus forsteri (assembly GCA_016271365.2). Taxonomy (NCBI): domain Eukaryota; kingdom Metazoa; phylum Chordata; order Ceratodontiformes; family Ceratodontidae; genus Neoceratodus; species Neoceratodus forsteri. Next base: position 539,388,530 of record CM028133.1, read on the forward strand.
CTCTACCTGAAAAAGGACCACTGGCTCAGTGTGCTATCCCAGTTAAATAAATTTAAAGCAAAAAAACTTCTCCTTACTTCCCAGCTTCTGGAGAAATGACTAAGGACTTCCACCTGCATCTCCCCGTGGCCTGGTTTAACCCCCTTTAAAACTGAGAAATGGTAACGTCAAAGCTGACCCAGAGGTAAACAACGCAACAGTCATGTTTGTCCTTGTAATCGATCTTGCTGTCACAATGATAATCTCAAAAAAACAGAGCCTTAGACAGTTACTGCAGACTCAAAAGCATACAATGTGTGAAAAGCTGTTGACGGCTACCCAGCAGTTGGCATCACCAAAAGGAAGAAACAATCAATCACAATACTGACCTTAGGAACAAGACCTTAAATAAGGATAAATGACTATTAAGTGACTGGTCCAAAGACAGGGCTTGAAATATCGACCTTGGTGGTATGTGAGTGTTACGGTATACATTTCCAGAGCAAATGTTACATTTCCACATGGAAGTTATTTTAACATTTAGTGAACAGCCTAGTTTGGAGCACATAGCTCCTCAATTCACTAAGGCTGCTTAAGGCTACAACTATCTTGAAATCACTACTAGTAGTGCAGCACTAACTAGTTCCATTTTTGGTTGTTTTATTGTGGTGGACTGACAAAACCTTAAACAAGTCTGAGCCATGCTCCCAGAACAGATCACTCACTCCTACTGTTGGCACGATCTGCCAGATGCCAAGCGTGATCTGATGCAAATGCAGGCTCTAACAACCACTTCATTGCTCTCCCCAGCAACTCAGACTCGCTTCATGCATGCAGCCAAACAAAAGCAGTCTTTTACCCCACGAAAGCCGATCCTCAATTAGGACCCCATGATTACTGAAGAATCGCCAGCCTACACTTCCAGTGTTACAAGGTGATCAACGAATGGCTTTTGGATCACTGGTTTAGATTAGAACTTTGAGAAAAAAAACTTCTGCTCGCCCCTGTGGACGTCCAATTCACCTCCACACTCCAGCCCTGCTCCACTACAACTCCTCCTCCAGATGCAGACTGGAGTGGGCCATCTGAGTAAAAGCATTTTCATACAGAAATACAGGGGGCCCAGTCACATTTCCATAAGTAAAAGAACATTTCCACAAAACTGCAGCTAAGCAATATTTTGAGCCCTGAACCGTGCACTTGTCAGAGGTAATCAAAACCTTTAGTATACAGCTGCCGCCCACTTTATACAAGTAATGCCGAGACATCCAACAATGTGTGGGAGGACCTCAATGTTTGCGGCCACAGCTATGAAAAAGTGTGCCATGAGGTCCTAATGCTGATGGCTTACAGTTTAATGTGTAGGACTCTGGAAGGAGCTAGCCTTGAATAAGGTCAAGCCCATGTAGCAACTCCCACCCCACCCTCAGATGCACCTGGAAATGAGCTACAGTGGCTTAGTGTTCCTTCCCGGGGTCAAAAATTACAAAAAAAATCTAAGTATATCCTGGGCCACATTCCCATTTCAGAGCACCCAATTTTTCAGAGTCTCTACCAAATTGACTTATGGATGTGTACTACATGAAATTTTTTTTTTTTTTTGTGTTTGCTAACATTTTTTAAAGTTTGCAATTCGTCTTTGATTAAATCTTAATGTATTAGCATTAGACATGTATGTAAGCACAAATGCATTGTACAATGATATATTAAATAGAAAAATAAAAAGTAGTAAAAAAAAAAAAAAAAGACAGCACAAGAAGAAAGACATGGTAGTACAGGAGAAGTGGCAAGAGAAGGGGGAGGGTCATCAGTCCGCCAGAGAGGCCAGCTCCTATGTTCCACTGGGAATATAGCTGTTCAACCAATTTTTTGAGAAGATAGAAAGGACAGCACAGGACAGAATACAACAGCATAGGTTTTTAGTAATTTTATTTTGCCCTATAAAAATGGGACAGGGTCCTGGCCCCCCCCTTTTTTTTTTGCTTTGCTCCAGCCCCTCCTTGCCAGCCACTCCTTCGGGCTTGCCAAGGGCCCCATCCAGCAGACCCTCGCCATCTCTCCACCCCCCCCATTCGACACTGAAGCCCAGTTGACCCGATGTATCCCTTTGTCGAGGGTGCCCCCCTCCCAGGGAACCACTGGGTGAGGAGACTAGCCCAGTGGGCATTTCCATTCTACGCCAGGCTCGGCAGAGGGTCAATGTGGACACTTTCAGGCTCTCTGGCAGATAGGGGATTGGCAGCCACCATCCGGCCGGCCAGGCGGCTCATTTTCCTGCCTATTTTCCACCCACCACCCACAATGCAGCTGCACGCCATGGCATCCATAGCTACACGCACAATCGGCACATGGTCACCCATGCTGCAACATGCGTTGCCCCAAACGGCGACCAGGAGCTGCTCCAGAGCGGTGCAGACTTGCAACCTACTCCCCGGGAGGGGATCGTCCTACTGGATGCCCTGAGCCCTCCCTACCGGCTTCCACTCCTGTTGTCCCAGGCTCAGGCGTGAACCTGAGTTGCCAGTGTGCCAGATGATCCCCCATCACCTGGTGCCACGGAGCCGGCACCTGGCCTTTTTCAAAAGATAGAGTTAATAAAGGGTGAAAAGAAAATCCCCGATGCGTTGCTGAGGCCAGTACCTTATCTGCCACTATCAACCTGCCTGTCAGGCAGCAAGTGTATCCTCAGCCCAATCACCTGCGCTGGGGCCTTATTACAGAATGTTATTCAATGAGGATGGCTGGCAGCTGAGATGGCAAAACAGATGATGATTAAAAAAAAAAAGGAATAAATTTCCCCAGATGAGGGGAGCACTAGTAACTAGTGATACACAATTTCTTGTGGTTTTAAACAATACACTGTTTTGCCACAAATCAAACTTGACAGTCCAGCACAGCCCCTCAATGGGTGTGCCATCTTTATTTTATAAAGGTTGTGTGAGGCACTGGTGGCAGGGCCAGATATAGAAATTTAAATACCTGTAAATTTTCCTTCTCCGACTGCTGGTCTCTGGGCTCCTCACTTCTGGGAGGTCCTTCCTGGTACCACGTGACAGGCAGGATGTTACAGACTTCTGCAAGACAGCGATACCCTCCCACTCGTTTCCTCCAGATGTCAGTACTTCTATAGCAGTTGTCCCCTGAGGAAACACATAACTTGGGAACAAACAAAACATGGCTAGTGAAACTTGCGGCCGGAGGCCAACAATTAGCATTCTGGGAGGGCCGGAGCCCAGCAGTCGGAGAAAGAAAATGTACAGGTATTTAAATTTCTATTTCTCTCTCCTAAAGCTGGTCTCTGGGCTCCTCACTTCTGGGATATACTAAAGCAATACATCCCTCCACTTCCTGGGTGGGAAGAATGTCCATAGTCCCCTATGGGTCCACCACTGCCTGGAGGACCCTGCAGCCAAAGGACGCCTCAGCTGAGGCGGAAACATCCAACTTGTAGAACTTTGCGAAGGTATGAATGGATGACCACGAGGCCGCTCTACATAAGTCTGCCAGAGAAGCATCTCTAAAGTCTGCCCAGGACGTAGCCATCGCACTGGTTGAGTGAGCCCGCACTGGTCCCGGCAGGACGATCCCAGCCTTCTGGTAAGCCATGGAGATGATGGAGCAAATCCACCTAGCAATACAGTCCTTTGATGCTTTCTTACCCACATTCGGGCCTGATGTAAGGAAAAACAGACTTGAAATCTTACGGACTGAGTCAGATCTCTTGATGTAAATCTTGAGAGGTCTCCTTGGATCAAGTGTGTGAAATTCCCTTTCCTTCTTGTTCTTGGAATGAGGACAGAAAGAGGGAAGGATCAAGACTTGGTTGCAGTGAAAGGGAGACTTCACTTTTGGTAAAAAGGCAGGATCTGTCCGCATAACCACTGAGTCCTGATGAAAGATAGAGTAAGGTTCTTTGGATGACAGGGCTCCTATCTCACTGATGCGGCGGGCTGAGGTGATTGCAGTAAGAAAGACGGCCTTCATAGTGAGATGAAGCAAAGATGCTTCCCTTAAAGGCTCAAAAGGGGGCTTGGGGAGTGCACCGATTACCAGGTTGAGCCTCCAAGGTGGAACAACGGGCTTTATTGGCGGATGCTGCAATGTTGCTGCTCTCAGAAATTGTCAAACGTGAGGGAGAGCTCCTAAAGATTCCCCCTCCCCCGCGAGTCCTCCACCAGGAGTGCCCCTAAAGCAGAAACCTGGACTCTTAAGGTAGCCATTGGAGGCCCTTGTCGAAACCCTCCTGAAGGAATTGAAGGATGGTAGGCAGAAACACTGCGTCATCTGGTAGAGAGGTGGCTCGTAACCAGAATAGGAATTTTCTCCAGATCCTATAATAAACCTTGGAGGATGAGGCCCATCTGGATTGAATCTTCATTTCAATAACCAGTGCAGAGAAACCTAACTCCTTGAGAATTTCCTGCTCATTCTCCACACCGAGAGGGACAGATTGTGTGGACTGGGGTGCAGCACTGGTCCCTGATATAGCAGGTCTGGGCTTTCTTGAAGCACCAGAAGAGAGTGTAGAGACATTTGGACTAATCGAGAAAACCATGGTCTGCGGGGTCAGCGTGGGTAAACCAGAATCATTTCTGCTTGATCTTGGGCAATCTTGTGCAGTACCCTTGGTAAGATCGGAATTGGAGGAAAAGCATACAAGAAGATCGAACTGTTCCCAGTTGATGGAGAAGGCGTCCTGTGCTATGGCCCTCTTGTCCTTGGTGAGAGAGCAGAACTGTGGAACTTTGCAATTTTTTCGGCAGGTGAAAAGATCTACCTGCAGGTGGCCCCACCGTGCTGTGATGAGTTGGAAGGCACTGTCCTTGAGCTCCCACTCACCTGGCAGGATGTCCTTTCGACTTAGCCAATCTGCTGTTTCCTGGCCTGGGAAGTAGGCGGCCCTTAGACTGCCCATGTTGCCCTCCACCCACTGAAAGAGTAGAAGAGTCTCCTGCAGCATCTGAGAGCTCTTTGTGCCTCCCTGGTGGTTGATGTAGGCCATTGTTGTCAGATTGTCCATGAAGATGAGAATGTCCTGGTTGGAAAGCTGTGCCTTGAACTGCTGCAGCGCCTGGCGGACTGCCCGCATCTCCAGCACACTGATGCTGTAGCGAGACTCCACCAGGGACCACCTGCCCTGTGCCGAGAGCTGCTCTGAATGCGCCCCCCAGCCCCGGAGGCTGGCATCGTGGTGACTCATCTAGTGAGGGTGTCCTAGTTTGAGACCCCTTATGATGTTGACCTACTAAGCTCACCATATAAGGGAGTCCTTTACCTGGCGAGATACCCAAATCCTCTGGTCCATTGTGCCCCTTGACTGGGACCATTGCTGGAGGAGGCCTGATTGGTCGCATGTGGACTAGCGCTCAGGGGACTGAGTCTTCCAGGGAAACCATCGTCCCTATGAGTTGCATGAATGAGTGAGCCAGCAGTGATTGGACCGCTTGGAATTTGCTGATGAGAGCCCTTAGTTCTTTGAATTTTGACTCCATGGGAAAAACTTTGTTCTGGATCATGTTGATCTTCACCCCCCAGATGATTCAGAGACTGTGACGGTCGCAGGGAGCTCTTCTGGCTGATTATGAACCCCAGAGAGAAGAGGCACTGAGTGACCTCCGTCACTGCCTGGGCTCCTTGATCGTATAGTGGGGCTTTAATGAGATAATGAGACTGTCATCCAGGTATGGGAAGAGCTGGATCCTTTGCACTCTGAGTCGAGCGACCACTGTCACAAGGACCTTGGAGAAGACTCTGGGGGCTATGGACAGGCTGAGGGGCAGCGTCGTGAATTGAAAGTGGAGTTCTTCCACTTTGAACCTGAGTAATTGCCGGTGTGCCTTCCAGATTAGGATATGCAGATAAGCATCTTGTAAATCTACTGAGGCCAAAATATCCCCCTGATGGATTTCCCAGATAATGGAGGGCAGAGTCTCCATCTTGAATGTTCTGTGACGAACAAAACTGTTTAGAAACTTGAGATCTAACACTGGCCGGAAATCCCCTGAGCGTTTTGGCACTATGAAGAATAGGGAGTACACTCCTTTGTCCCTTTCTGCGGCTGTCTGTATAAGATCTGAAATCACTTGCAGGGTTGCCACTCTTTTTACTGGGTTGTTTGAGACTGGCGAGGGCACTATGGGGGGGCAGGAGAAGCCTGGTCGAACTCGAAGAAGTAACCCTTGCGAATTATGTCTAGCACCCACTTGTCTGTGGTGGTGTGGACCCATTCCTCAAAAAAGCTGGAAAGCTTGCACCTACACGAGGATGGGTCCATGAGCCCTCATTGTGAGTCCTCACTGTGATTTTTTGGAGTTGCCCCCAGCATCTCGGGAGCCACCCCTGCTGCAGAGGGAATATCGCCGCCCTAGGGTAGTGGGCTATGAAGCCCAAAACGTTTTTTCAAAACCTCACACTTCTACTGCAACAGTGCATGACAGTGGTCAAAATACCGACCTATACTTTATTTTATTTTAGATTGCCACCTGTCTCCTGACTTGTATGATGCCATTTTTTTTCCAAACGTTGAGTCTGCTTGTCTCTTGTTTTTCCCCAGTTGAAATAATAAAACAGCTCTCCTTATTTTGTATGATTTTGACCAGGTTTTCATCAGTATTCTGTGTTGCTTCTGAATGCCAAATGTCTAACATCACTTTTCTTGTGACTATAATGAATTAGCATGCAGCAGACACTGTTCCTTGGCCTTATGGGACAACAAGTGTACAAAAGCAGCTGAGAATACAAATAAAAACAAGGCATGACCCATATTAAAAAAAGAGTCCCTTTTAATATTTCACATGTTAAAAAAAAAGTGCTAAAGCAGACTCAAAATGTGGAAAGGGTATCATACAAGTCAGAAGATACTGGACAACCTACACAATAAAAAAGCTTGCAACATGGGCAAGAAAAAGGGTTACGAGTGATTGGACAAAGATCATTACGTGTCCTCAGTGTCTCCATACATTAATTCTCAATTAATGTATGGGCACACTGGAATTAATGCATTGTGTCATTCTCCCACTGCACATATTTTCTGAAATCCACTGCTCACCCTGCGCTCACATTAGGCACTAGAACTATGGCCTGTATTTCCTTTTGGGGGGGGGTTCCTGGGCACAGGAGGTGACTGCCGGTTACAGCGGAATGCAATGTTTCCACCACGGCACCTTCAAATACAAACTGAGAGAGAGAGGAGATAAACAGAAGAAATTATGTTCTGCGTCTAGTGGGTCGGGCGCTGTTATTGTCTCTCTCTCTCTCTCTCTGTCTCTCACCCGCTGTCTGTCAGCCTGCCCCACATAACAGGGCCATGTCTCCACTTATCGCTCACTCTGCCAAGACGTGGAAGTTCCCTGCAATGCTCAGGCAAATATAGAGAGGGAGAAAGACAGATCAACAGGAGAACACACACAGACGAAGAGGACTTTACTCCCGCACCACATCTCTCTCGCGCCTAAACACCACAGCTCAGTAAGAGAAAACATCAAGAGAAAAATACCATCTCACAATATGTTTGCGACTTTTTCTTTCCACAGCACTGACACAATTCACAAGTAACACTTGCAGAAACCATCACTACTTTTCGTTGCCGTATCATTCCAAAATTTTGGCATCAATTATTTGTTCTGCGACCCAACATCGCCAACTGTGCACAGAAGAAATGTCAGAGTCAGAACACTTTCTGCAATGCCCTGCACTACCGCCGTTCGTGATCATCCTGCAATTGTGCCCATATTTTTAACTTTCTATCACAGTAACATGGGAAAGCACTGAAGAAATACAGGAAGCCAAACTCTTTTGGTGGTCCACCCCCCCCCCCCAATACATTAATCCCCAGTAGACCCACACTCTGTCGTGGGTTAATCCTTATACAGGTCAGAATTTTCACCACTATTATGCATTGCTGCTTAAAGTTCTCTGCCTTAAGCCATGATTTATTTTTCACTTTTTTTTTTTTTTTTCTTATGAAATAAAGAAGCACAACTCGGCAACATAACATATAAAACAGCATCTGTGTGCCACTCTTCGAGGATGCCCCTGCTGGTCTAGTGGACCCCATTCCCTATTCCTGATCTGCCCTTAATATGTACAGATCCCCTGGTAGTCTAGCAGTTCCCCTCTCTCCATCCCGAACCCTACTGTACAAAAACATTCATGTCCCTGGTGGGCTAGTGCACCCCACCAGCCCAATCTTCTTTATTAAAAAAAAAAAAAAAAGCACACACACCGTCCCCTCCCTATCACTGATCTTCCCATAATATGTACACATTGCATGTTGGTTTAGCCCCCCCATCCCCGATCAGCCCATAATATTTACAAATTTGCTGGTGGTCTAGTGGACCCCATCCCACCCCAGCAGGCCATGTTCCACCATCCTGTTTCCACTCGCTCCATCCCAGAGAGATGACACCTTGCACAGCCCTCTACTCTCCACCGCGGCCAGGCGCCAAATGAACCATCAAGGAGCACTTACTGATGTCCTCTCAGAGTGGCACACAGCACCGTTTGTTTGGCACACTACCACCACTGCTGCAAGCTGCGGGACTTTGCTGCCAGGACCCTACCCAATAGTGAATTGTGCACAGATTCCCTGCTGCACCAGCAATTAGCGTGGGGCTGGCACACCTAGCGCCAACCTTTATGAATCAGGCCCCATGTGTGCAAATGCAATAAAGTCTAGAAAATAAAATTCCGGACATAGAGGCCATCCTGGCAGAGGAAGTTCTTGATGTTGTGGCCATTACTGAGTTGTGGTGCACTAGAAACTATGAATGGGACATGGCCATATCAGGCAATACTCAGTTCAGGACAAACGAGGTGGGAAGGGAGAGGGTGGTGATGTATCCAAGGGAGGGTATCAAAGCAATGGAGACAGGGAATCCAGGGGGAATGGAAGGGTTGGAGGTACTGTGGGTCATTCTGGAGACAGGAACCAGAGCCACTATGCACACTGGCATTATGTACAGACCTTCAGCACAGGTGAAGAAACTGAATAAGGTGTCGGTGGAAGCCATTAGCACAATGGCAGAACAAGGGGGGAGGTGCTGCTGGTGGGGGACTTCAATCTACCAGATGTAGAGTGGAGTCTCCCAGCCAGTTTCAGCTAAAGGCAGGGACATCCTAGACTCCCTACAAGGGGCGTTTCTCAAACAGTTATTCAGGAAACCCACTCAAGATGGGGAAATACTGGACCTAGTGGTTACAAACAGGGACAGTGTTGCAGACGCCAAGGTGGGAGGCCACCGGGGGACCAGTGATCACTGTACAGTGTAGTTCAACATAAGGATGGCAGCGGAAGCAATCCACACAATGAACAGGGTCCAGAACGTCAGGAGGGCAGATTTAAAAAAAAAAAAAAAATTGGTGACTGCCTTGGAGACAGCCTAGCGGGGGGTGGGGTGGGGGATCTTGGTGGAGTGGAGGAACAGTAGGCTAATTTAACGGAAGGCATAGTGAAGGCAAAATATCTCTGCACAAAGACAGTGAACAAGAACAGGAGGGAAAAAAAAAACAACTTAGGGATCCCAAAGGCTGACAAGGTAAATGTTAAAAGGGTAGTAGCTTTGAGGAGATATGAAGAAACGCAGTATGGAGGTGTAACAGGTAAAGTAGAGGGAAGCACAAGGTGCAAACTGAGAAAAGAACAGCCTAAGGAGTAACTAAGGGGGCCAAGATCTTTTTTAGGTACACAAGTGAAAAGACAAATGCTAGGGAAGGGACTGTGATATTAAAAAGGGCAGGGGAGACTGTGCAGAGGATCAGGAAAAAGCAGATATCCTGAACAAATACTTTTACACATAGAAACATAGAAGTTTTTGGTAGATCAAGATCCCTTTGGCCCATCCAGTCTGCCCATTTTAACTGACTACTGTGCCACCGCACAATCTCCAGTCGTCCCCACCCTTGTGTTCCTTCCAAAGTCCCCTTATGCAGCATCTGTCCCATGCATGCATGCTTGAATCCTTTGACTATTTTGGCACTTAACACCTCAGCTGGGAGGCCGTTCAAGGCTTCCACCACCCTCTCTGTGAAGAAATATTTATTCACAACCCCTCTGAGCCTCTCCCACCCCCAGCTTCATAGGGTGACCCCTTGTCCTCGAGTCCATCTTTCTGTGGAAAATGCTACCTTCCTGTACCTTATTAACACCTGTTATGTATTTGAATGTTTCTATCATATCCCCCCTTTCTCTTCTTTCCTCCGAGTACACATTCAGTTCTCTTACTGTCTCCTTGTAGGACTTTTGATGCAGTCCCTGCACCATTTTGGTTGCCTGCCTCTGTACCGCCTCTACTCTATCGCTCCCCTTCCGGAGGTGGGGCCTCCAGTACTGGACTCAGTACTTGAGATGCAGTCTCACCAGTGACCTGCACAGGGGCAACACTATCTTCTTCCTCCTACTGGTGATAACCATCCCAAAGCACCTCAGCATTCTACTAGCCTTTCCCACTGCCTTTACAGTCTTCAAAGAGAAAGAGGAAGGAGATGGGCCACATAAATGCAGCAGAAGTATGTGGCGTGTACGTGTGTGACAGGACTGAGTAAGATCCTGTCCCACTTGTTATACAGAGAGAGATAAAAGAATGAATCTGTTCTGTTCTTTCCTTTTCTGCCTTTTGACTATCTTTGCTGTCCGCGCAATCAAATTTTCCTGTGGCACCTAAGAAACTGGCCACTCCGAAGGCCCTCACCACACTTTCACTCATTGTTTCTACCTTTTCTTCCGCTCCTTGCTTCTCTGTGGTTAAAAAGTATATATGAATCTTTATGTGAAGCTGAGATCCCTTGGTTTGCAAATGTATATAGTTATATTGTTGAAATGACTGTGACAACCTGTTTGGAACACAGGGGGTTAACCTTGAGATACAATTCAAGGCGTAAATTAGTGTTGGAGAGTTGATTAGCAGCCTTCGCTAATCAAAATGAAAAATTATTAGCAATCAGACAATTTTGATTAATAGGTTTCTAAAATGGGTAATTTTAGTTTAAACCATATACATATTACTATTATTGTATATATTGATAAAATAGACATTGTATACATAACTTTGAGACTGAATTTGCCATTTTGACCAAATTGTCTGCATAGCCTTTCTTATTACCCCACCTAATGTAATCAGTACAGAAAATTTTCCAATCCTGGCCAAAGCATAGTTCTGCGCAACTGCAACACCATTCCACGCCACAGGTGGGAAAACACATTTTCATCAGGATTTGAAAAATGACAGCTGTGACATACATGAGGTGGGGTAATATGAAGGCTGTCGAAAATCTGGGGTCAAAATATTTAAAAATTACAAAGTTACGAGGGTGCTTAGGGAAATTTCAACAAATGGTCATAACTTTGCCATTTTTTCATATCGAGACCCCAAATGTTCAACATAGTGTTCTTATGACCCCGCCTCATGAACAATGTGACTGTCATTACACAAATCCTGCCCGAAAGGTGACTTCGCCATGCAAATGCGAAATCACCTTTTGGGCAGGAGTTGCTTAATGACAGTTATATTGTTCATGAGGTGGGGTCCCCAAAAGGCTATGTTGAAAATGTGGGGTCAATATCTCAAAAAATTTCTTCTCATACAGTGTGCAGACAGGCAAACAGACCCAAACAGAATAATTCTACTCATAGGTACTGTATCACAGCAGCCAAGAAAATGATAAGACACTGGCTTTCAGCAGACATCCCCTCAATTAGGGAATGGCAGAATTTGATGAACGAGATTTATAGGATGGAAAAAATTATGGCATGGACTCGTCACATGGGAGAACAATTTGAAATAAGATGGAGGCAGTGGGTAATGTACATCATAAAACACAACCCTACATTTGTACCCTGAAAATACAGAAAAAAGGCAAGGAAAAATATGAATGGAGAGATCAGAATGTGCGCTATGACAGCTCAGCAATGGATTTGAAGTATACTGATTTGACCCCAAACTTCATACCTAGTATAGAATCACGCCTAGTAGAACTTTTGAAAAGGATAATGTAATAGGATGGATTGGCACCTGTTTTCTTCTTCTTGGGTTTTTTTTATAATTGTAAGAGCAAATAATCAAATCTGACATATGTACCTGTAAATGTTATTTATGTACATGTTATATATGTTGCAACAAAAACTGAAAAATAAAGAGTTACAAAAAAAAATCTCAAAAAACGACCGAGTTATGTACCAAAGTTGAAATCCCCACTGAAATAAACTGGACCACATTTACCTTAGTTTTCATACAGCAGTCTTTAGTTCCAGCAGCAATACGTGTCTTTGACTGGGAGAGCGGATCCGACAGGTGAGTGATGGTGTGGAGATGTATTGGGGTGTGTGTGGAGGTGGGTGCACAGTGGGTGGTCGGGTAGGGGGTGCGGAAGTGACCGTCGATGAACTTTTTTTTCAGGTTTAAAAAAAAAAACATTGATGGACAAAACTGGGACAGCGATCTGATGGTGGGGGATGCCACTAGACACCAGGGAACTAACAGGGACAACAATCGGAGTGAGGGGGCACCACGAGACACCAGGGAATGAACAGGGACAGCAATGGGAGGTGCCACTAGACACCAGGGAATGAACAGGGAGAGTGATCGGAGGGTGGGGGGTGCCACGAGACACCAGAGAAAATAAAAAAATGGGGAACAGCCAGCTTATATGATTGCAATCACTGCTAATCAAGCTGGCAATTGACTCGCCTTTCCAGATTCTTGAGTTGCAAACTGCGATGTGAACCCGCTTATTTTATGCCTTGCAATTAGACCTCCACAAGCTCATTTGCTCAGTTGTCAACAGGAGATCAGTTCTGAGACTCAATGTTCTATTTTGCTGCACCTGCAGGAAAGAAATCTACAAAGCTCTGATGCATTTGTGAGAAACAGGAAATGTATCTTAATGAGCTCAGGAATTAGAAGTTACCTGCCAGGAAAAGACAGCATGTATAAAAATAGAGGGCAGCGTTTGTTTAGAGGTGGAGAGAGAGAGAGACTGAATTTTAGAATTAGATATACCTTTAGATGAATGACTTTGTTTTGTTTGAACTGCCTGTATGAGAGCTAACCTGCACATTTTTTTTGTTTATTGACAATAATAAAACACTACTTATGAATTTTATAACTTCTCCCGGTTTGCCAGTGCTTCCTGACCTGTGCCTTCACGGCTGTTGGTGTCAAACAATGTGGGATTTACACCATACATACTCTAAGTCAGGAGTTTGTGTGTGGGTACTAGACCTGGTACCAGGGAAGCATAGAAGAAAGCATGGAACTTGCAACAGCAAGACACAGGATGATTACCAGGAGAATGGCAGGCAAACCAGAAGAAGAAACAGAAACTGAGACTGTACAGCCAGAACTAGTGATGGAAGAAGTGGTGGAGGCAGGGACAGAGCCTGAAAGCATGTCCGCCTTCTTTAAACGGTGGGCTGTACAACAAAGAAAGAAGGAGAATCAGAAAAAACAAGCGATGCAGTGACAGGAGCAGCAGAGAAAAGAAGAGATGCAGCAATGTCTGGAAGCCTTGCAAGCCATCAAAGCTGGAGGATCTGGTACAGGTCCAGCAGATCAACAAAACACAAACAAATTAAAAGACATTAAACTTACAAAGGTGTGTCCCTCAGATGATATAGAGGCATACCTGACAACTTTTGAAAGGGCCACCAAAGCCTGCCAGTAGCCAAAACAGCAATGAGCAATCAGGCTGGTACCTTATCTGATAAGTAAGGCCCAACCTGCCTACAGCAATATGGACAAACTGCAGTCAAAAAACTATGACCTAGTGAAAAGAGAAATCCTTAAACTATATGACATCTCAGGAGAGACATAAAGGCAGCGATTTCAGCCCCTGAAATATCATGCAGTCGACAATCCTCGAGAGGCCTTCACCTGACTCAGAGAACTCCTCATTATATGGCTTCACCAAGAGGGTAAAACCGTCCCATAGATCTCTGACATACTTGCAATTCAACAATTCATTAACATCTTTCGGACAGATGTGCAGCTTGGGGTAAAAATACCGGCCAGAAGGTGAGGACAAAGTTGTTTCTTTGGCCAAGGACTATCAGCTGGCCAGACAGACAATGCAGCAGTGAAATAACAGCCAGGGAACAGTAAGTCCCTCTTTTTCCCCAATTTAACACCAGGTCAGAAAGCAACTCTAATGGGGATAGAAAATCTGCACCCAAAGACTTTATTCGCTATAACTGTAATAAACCAAGCCATATTGCAAGAAACTGCCATAAATATAAGGAGGGCAACATTGGAGCAAATTTGGCATTAGTAAATTTATTTATTTATTTATTAGCTTTTGGTAACCGGGTAAGTGCGCTAGGCAACAGACCTGCCTATTTTCAGGCACGACCCGGGAGAGCATAGGACACTGGTTACAATATGCAGAAATGCACAGACATAATATAGGTGTACAGCAGCAAAACAAGATATACATTGGGTAGCACAGTAATAGTTACATAAGGGTACATTTTAGACATAGATCATAATAAGGATGTAAAATAAAGCAATTAGGGTAACCATAAGACAGCTGAGGACAGTAAAGACATCAAGGTTCATAGCCACCTAGACAAGCGTATTGCATGGGAGAACATTAGTGTAGTACTCAGGGTCAGACCTGACAGCCTGCAGTGGGACAAAGCAAATTAAGAGCATTTGCATTGGCCAGAGGCTAGGAGATGGGTGAACAGCGAGTTTTTGAATTCTCGATGGGAGGCTGAAGTTTTCACCATAAGGGGGAGTGAGTTCCAGAATTTGGGAGCAAAATGGGCAAATGCCTGTTCACCCATTTTGTCATGCAAGGTCTAGTGGAGAGCATGGGGCAGAGGAAGACCTGAAGTGCGGGTGTGTGAGGCAGGAGTCAGGAGGTTGGCAAGATAGACAGGGCAGGAGGTCTAGACAGGGAGTCGATAAAGCAGCTCAGGGAGTAGGCTCGAATATCCTTAGGTGACAGCCAATTTAAGCCAGCGTAAAGGAGACAATGATGGCTAAGACGTGGGGCAGTTAAGGCGAATCTACAGATGTTGTTGTAGACAGTGTCCCATTTGTGGAGTGTAGCAGAGTTTTCAGCAAAGAGGAGGGGCAGAGCATATTGGAGCTGGGGTAAGAGAATTGGGGCAAGTATTTAAGAGATGTCAAGGTGGGAAATAAGACTATGAAAGGACTTACAGATTTGGGAAGCCGACAGACCCTGGCGCAGTCTGTGCAAATGGAACAGCTAGTGGGGTCATATGTATCCACAGGGACATTAAATACAAGTGACTGAGCATTAATAGGGTGTTGCACCAACTGAAAGTGGGGGTAGTACCTAAGTTACCTGTGATTACTGGAAATGACTTTCCAGGATTTGAAAAGTTACTTACGAGAGACCAAAACCTGCAGTTTCAGCAGCTGTGATGACAAAAGCGTATGTAAAAAAAATCTCAGATGCAGAGGACTCTTTTCCTTTTGGTGACTTTCATTCGGAACTTGTTTGAGTCCAGCTCCAAGATACGGAAGTCCAGTAAAGAAAGAAGATACCTGAAAAAACTGGGGCAACAAAAAACTGATGGACATAAGGGGTTGATATATGAAAATGCTAAAACTAAACTTAACTGATTGTGATTTTGTTTCTGAGCATAATAACAATTTTTCTCTCCAAGGTTATTTTGTAAAGCTGGGGATGAAACAACAACAGGGTCTACAATGCTTAAAACAGGCAACGGGCCACTGTACAGGGTTTGGGGTAATTCTCAGACACAGGAAATAGCAGATATGAAAGAACTTACCACAACAGTAGATCTTCAAGAGAGGTTCCTGCAGTAGGTCTTCACAGTTAGGACTGCGCCCCCTGGTGTCAGGACCACATGGCAAAATAGTAGCTAGCAATCATCGGCGGGGACCTCCCCCAGCGTCAGGTGATGGACGTCCACGTGACTATAAAAGGGGCAGTCCCCCGCCCACCCTCCAGTTCTTCCATCGGAGACCTCTAAAGAGGATGCAGAAGAAAAGGAGTGGAAAACTCCTGGGACCCTGTGCCCTGGATGAAACAAAGTCCTGGGAAAGGAATAAAGAGAAAAAACACGGGAGCTGGGGGAAGGTGGGATGAAAATCTAGACCTACTGCAGGAACCTCTCTTGAAGATCTTCTGTTACGGTAAGTTCTTACATAACTGCTACCTCCCACCCCTGTTTCAAAGACTCCCTATGGGGCTTCCTAAAATCATCCTCTGCCTGCCTCTGTGCCTGAGCCACTAACTTGTCCAGACTGCCTGGGCATGGTGACCCCGGCCACTGACAGCACTTTATCCACCTGGCAAGTTTGTTGCCATCTGTCCCACCTTTTTTGAATACGGTGCTCCTCCCTGCCCTACCTGTCCGTGATTAGAGTGCCTACATCTTGTAGTCCCCCCCCCCCAACAATCTGCTGCCCGTCCTGTGTAACTTGCCTCTCTATGCCTGTGCACTCCTGTGGGTATTGTCGACTTTACCTGCAGGCATTTGTTGTCCATGCCGGTACCTCGCTGTTATCTACCTCTTGTCAAAATCTATGAGCCTGATGCTCTTGTATGTACCTAGCTAGCTTAATGTCTGTTGTAATGCACCTTTGTTAAACTCCCTATGCCTGTAAGAAGTTGTTTTTCTACCTCTCGTCCTAATCACTGTTTCTGCTGATTTTGTATGAACCCTGTCTGCCTGATGATCATAATGTACCTCTTGTTGTAATCTATGTTCTGATGTTTTGTAAGCACCCTGTTCTGCCTGATGCTCTTGTATGTACAATTGTAATCCTCCCGGGTCGCACCTGAAACTAAGCACTTGGTTGTCTAGTGTGCTTACCTGGTTAACAAAAGCAAATAAATAAACTGCTTTATCTGTATCTTACTTCAAGAGTGCCCCTGCAGTAGGTCTTCACAGTTAGGACTGAATACCAAGCAGTCAAACAAAAAAGGAAGAGTCGGAGATGATAATCTGGGAGGAGGAAAATATCTGCCAACTACAGGTCTTTCATGACAGAAGACCTTGCAGGACTGCAAGGCTGAAGCCAGGCCTGCGCCTAGAAGCAATGTCCAAACTGTATATTTAGTGAAGGTGTGAATGGAGGACCAAGTGGCCACTGCACAGATGTCCGCAGTGGACACATTCCTGAAAAAGGCAGTGGAAGTGGCCACTCCCCTATCAGAGTTGCCTTTAATCGTCCCAGGAAGGGGCTTCTCATATTTCTGGCAAACGTAGTGCATACAATTTGCCAGACACCTTGACAAGGTCTATTTCGAAATAGTCTTGCCCTGACACTTGGGAGCGAAGGCTACAAAGAGTTGGTTTGATTTTCGAATCTCCTTAGTCCTTGAGACATAATATTTCCACATCCTGCGCACGTCAAGTGTGTGCAAGGGATACTATCCCCTGTTGGAGCATTCTGGGAAGAACACCGGCAGCTCTACATTCAATTCCGAAACCACCTTCGGAAGAAAGGAAGGTTTAGTCCACGGAGCCACCCGGTCTCTGTGGAAAATTAAATAAGGCTCTCTGCAAACTAGAGCATGAAGTTCTGAAACTCTTCGAGCTGAAGTGATAGCAACTAAAAAGAGCATTTTCCATGCTAAAAAACACATATCACAGCTTGCTGCCGGTTCAAAAGTGGGCAAAGTAAGCTTTTCTAACATAAAATTAAGATCCCGGGGAGAGGGGACAGTATTCCAGACTGGAGGTCTGAGGTGAAGGATCCCCTTCAGGAAAGTTCTGGAAACCTCTAGCTGAGCTAGGGTTTTGCCATCCACCGGAAAGTGGTGGGCCGAAACCGCAAAGAGATGGACCTTCAAGGAGGAATAACTGAGGCCCAACTCTGACGGGTGCAAGAGGTACTCTAAAACCTGGGAAGCCAAGCAGGAGATAGGGTCTAAGCCTTTAGCTGATGCCCATATGGAAAATCTCTTCCACTTCATAGCATACATGGACCTGGTGGAGGGTTTTCTAGCCTCCACTAAGACCTGAGTGACTCTGATACGCCATAGCGAGAAACCGCTAAGTCCACAGGTGCCACGCTTGAAGATGAAGAGACTTGAGGCTTGGGTGTATCAGGGTGCCCTGCTCCTGGGACAGAAGGTTGTATGACAGGGGAAGAGGTACCGGGGGTTCCAGTGCCAACTGCCATAGCAACGGGAACCAAATCTGCCGAGGCCACAGGGGGGCAATGTGAATCATGTGTGCCCCCTCTACCTGGAGCTTCAGCAGAACCTTCTGTAGGACAGGACAGGAAAGGGAGGGAAAGCGTACAGAAATCTCCCTGTCCAAGATAGAGATACAGTGGCAGCCACAGACATTGGCAATTATTTCCCAAAATTTCTGTGATATTTCTAGAGAAATCTCCAGCTTTCTGCATTACCACAGTAGGGGTAGCAGAGAGAAATTCTTTCGAAATTCTGTGAGATATCTGGAGATAGCTGACAGTGTCTGTGGCTACTACTGTAGTGCATCTCGCCAAAAAACACTACGCTCGGGAACAAGGGTGCAAAAGCTGGGTAGTTTTGCGCTGGATGGGGAGGCAAAGTTCTAGATCTGGTCGACCCCACTGAAGAAACAGGTCTTCTACTACAGCCTACTTTAGTTCTCACTCGTGAGCCCTGGCGACTTATCGGCTGAGACTGTCTGCCAGAATCTTGTGAATACCTGGCACTTGGACTGCTGTCAAGGACAGGGTGTATTGAACGGCCCAGTACCACACCCGTATTGCTTCCCTGCAAAGAGGGTAAGACCGGGTGCCCCCCTGTTTGTTTAAGTACCAGATAATGGCCAGGTTGCCTGTCTGGAAGAGAAGTGTTTCCGGAATCAGAAGGGACTGAAAAGCCTGACGAGCACAGAGTACCGCTCTCACCTCCAGGAGGTTCTCCTCCATGGGCAACCAAATGCCCAGAGTCCAATGGTCTCCCAAATGTGCTCCCCATCCCAAGTTCGAGGCATCCAATGTGAGAATCACGGAGGGTGGAAAGGAACCCCCACTGAAACGCTGGATAGGTCCTGCCACCAAAGGAGATCCTTCTGAAGGCTGTTGGAGACTAGGACCTTCTGGTCCATGTCGTCCGGACACTGGTCCCACTGGGCTTGTAGAGACCACTGGGTAACCCTCATGCGCAGTCTGGCCACAGGGACTGTGGGAATGGCAGCCGCCATCAACCCCAATAGTCGCAGAACCAAACGCGTTGTGGTCCAACGGGATGAAGCCACAAACGTCGCTTGAGAGATTAGGGTCTCTGCTCTGTCAGTCGGAAGAAAGGCCTTGCTCTGGATCGTATCCAGTACTGCTCCAATAAACTGGAGGTGGTGGGAGGGTAACAGCTGGGACTTGTGGTAGCTGAGCAAGATGCCCAGACTGGAAAACAGGTCCAGAGTGAAGGAAAGGGACTCCTTTAGACTGTCCAGAGATGGGGTTGAGAACAGCCAGTCATCCAGATACGGGAACATATAAATGTCCCTGTGGCGTAGGAACACCACTACCACCACTAGGCACTTGGTGAAGACCCGAGGTGCTGAGGAGAGGTCAAATGGGAGAGCTCTGAACTTGAAATGTTCCTCCTGAAAAGAGAATCTCAGGAAGTGGCGGTGAGCCGGCAGAATGGGGTTATGGAGGTAAGGATCCTGCATATCCAGGGAACACAGCAAAGTCTTGGGTTGGAGCAGGGATACAGTCCTTGGACAGTCAACATGCAGAACCTCTTGTACTCTACAAAGAGGTTGAGTATGCCGAGATCTAGGATAGGCCTGAGATCTCCCGTCTTTTTGGGAACCAGGAAGAAATGGGAGTAAAATCCCCTTCCTGTTTGTTTCGGAGGAACTCGCTCGATGGCTGATTTCTGCAGCAGAGTTTGAATTTCTTGGAAGACCAGATGTTGCTGGCCTGACGGGTAGTGCAGCCTTCCCAGAGGGTTGGAGGGAGGTCTCTACAGGAACTCTATCAAGTGACCTCTTGAAGAACCCATGCATCTGCAGTTACGGCCTTCCACCCGTCCAGGTGGAGGCTGAATCTTCCCCCCACTGGTTCCTCCATGGGAACAGGAAGGAGCGGGAGGGGGAGTTGGAAGTCAGGACACAGAGGGGAGGGGATCTTTTCCTCCCAGAGGCAGTTTTGGGAAACTTGTCCTTGGGGTTTGAGTGCCAGAACCCGGTGAACAACGCTTGGTCTGTCGCCTGCCCCGGTTCCGTTTATTTCATTTCTGCTGGTGGCAAAAGGACCCCTGGGGTTTTTGGACTGAACGGTAAAGGGAACAGACATCCTTCAAGGATCTGCCACTCTCTTGCTGCTCCGTAATAATGCCAACCCTGTCAGTCAAAGCCAAGCAAGGCATCTAAGACAGATGCCCATAGCCGCACCACGTGCCACCAAGTCAACAGAGTCGTAGGTGGCACGGAAGACATGGCGGCAGGATGATTTATTCATCCTAACCTTCTTTAGGAGTTTGCTCCTGAGCTGTTCGTCAGGTATCTCCTGAAGGTCCTTTTCCAGGTCAGACAGAAATTATTTCTGGAAAGCCATCATGTGGACTACGTAATTCAAGGAGCAAATGGCGCAAGTAGATGAGGCATACATCTCACAGCCACTCTGGTCCATCTGCTTCAACTTCTTGTCTGGAGGGGAGGCACTAAGATATTTTGGTTGTGCCGACCTATTGTGAGCAGCCGTGGATCTCAATAGGACGGGCCTTGGGTTGAGCAGTGAGGTGGGAAACTTCTTCCGGGGTGTGGGTCCTATCAGCCTTTTTTGAGATGTTTGGGATGGACAACGGATGCTGCCAGATTGTGGAAGTGAGATATCCGTGCAGCCCCATCCAGGGTGGAATGGGGGGGGGGGGTCCGCATTGACCAAATCCAAATGTTCAGCCAGTCTTCTATGTTTGGGAGGCCCATCCACAGGATTTTTGAACTAACTGGAGAAACTCAGCGAAGGATGGATCCTCTGGAGGAGATCTGGGGGATTCTTTTGGCTGAGGCTCAATGGGTGAGCGAGGCTCTGACTGGTTCCCCACATCCGAGTTCTCATCTGACTCTGATGATTCCAGCCTACTGGGTAGTGAGGCCTCTGGTACCGGAATCAGGAACCTATGCTCTGTGGTGCCTGAGGGCAGAACGCCCGAGCCTCTGTCCAAAGCTCGACTGGAAGGTGCCAGGCTACCAGGTAACATCCTGTGAGGTGGGGTGGCCCTGACCACCAGCTGAGGCTGACCCAACTCGTGAAGCAGCTGAGATTTAGCATCCTTCCACCAGGCAAGAATGGAATCCTGTTCCAACTGCAGAGGAGGACGAGGTGGAGGATAACCTGGGTACCCTGCAGGGTAAGAAGGGTAGCTAGGCGGTTGGTACCAGTATGGGTACTGGTATCCTTGATAATGGAAGGCCTGACCCGGCGTCTGGTATCCCAGTGACGGACCCCCCCCCCCGCATCAGGTACTGTGGATACTGCGGTGTGTAGCCGGGATAGTACCCAGTTGGGCCTGACAGAGGAATGTACGGCCCCACCGGAGGTGGCGCCAAGGGACGCTAGGTGAAGAGTCAGTCAGTGGAGTGGGGGGGGGGACCCCCGAAGGTCCAGAGGGAGTTGGATCCATACCATCCCCAAAAGTGTCTGGCGAGGGATCTGGCGTCAGATGGAGATCAGTTGGCAGAACGGAGATCGGCAAGGGGGGGGAAGGGTCTGGAAGAGTCCCTGCTGACAGGACTGGTAAGGTATCCGACAGAAGAGGGTCCTGGTGATCAGGCCCAAACAAGTCAGAAAAGGACAGCGAATCCCTGGAGGGGAGAGCCCCGGAAGGAAGAGGTGGGGCCTGCGAGCTCTCTCTGCCCATCATCGGGATCCATGAGGGAGTCCGATGGGAGAGAAATCACCATGCGGGTGCCGCGTGGTCCGGTGCCCAACTTAGAGGTGACAGCCTGGCGGGCGACAGAGGAGCAGTCTACCAGCTTACAGACTGTGGCTGGGATGACAGAAGCCAGGAGGCTAGAGTCAGGCTGATCAGTCCGGGCTGGGTGCCTGGCGGCAGAGCCGGAGGGTGACTTAACAGCTGGGCTCGAAGCAGGTACTGTAACTGGTTCCTCCGAAGAGGAGACCCCTAACTGCCCACTGACCTCGGCGGGGGGGGGGGGGGGGGGGTTTGGTCCACCAAAGCAGATGAAGGCCCTGGAGGTGGGGTACTCATAGGGGTGGAGGCCCCACCCGAGATGGCGTCAGCTGTCTGGCTGGATTTCCTCTGTGGAGAGTGGCTCCGCTCCTGGCGTCTCTCCTTCTCCTTTTTCTTTTTCTTCTTCTTCTCCGGGTCTGGCGATGGCAATCTTTCCCTGAGCTCCTGGAGCTCTTATTCCATCAATGCCAGTCTCTGGGTCAGTAAATGGGCATCGGGGGTCCTCTTGCGATGGTTGCGCGTGGCCTGGCTGAAGCCCTGGCAGATGAAACCCTGTGCCGTGTTTTGCTTAGGCCCCATGCAGAGGACGCAACAGGAATGGTTGTCCCCATGTGGGATCTGCGTGCCCCTCCTGAAGCACTTTTTCTTGAGCCGATGAGACGACATACACCGCTGTGAGGAAGGAAAAAAGGTTGATTGAATTAGTACAAAAAAACGCTGAAAATGGCGGGCGACTGAAGCTGTTCTACTGAGAGGTCAGACAACTCAGGTCGACGGCAGGAAAGAACTGGAGGAAGAGCGGGGGACTGCCCCTGTTATAGTCACGCTGACGTTCATCACCTGATGCCGGGGGTGGTCCCTGCCGATGACTGCTAGCTAAAATTTTGCCGTGCGGTCCTGACGCCAGGGGGTGCAGTCCTAACTGTGAACACCTACTGCAGGAACCATCTCAAAGTAAGATCAGACAGAACAATTGGTTATACCAAAGAGGTATAGAACGGAGTTGTTAGAGATAGCACATGATAGTCCGAGGCTGGTTACTCAGGCAAGGACCACACCCTTATCAGATTGCTGTACAGATTTTACTGGCCTGGAATTCATGAGGGTGTTGCTACCTGTTGCCGTTCTTCTGCAGAATGTCAGAAAATAACACTACCAACTAACAAGCATTTGTCAATGCCGAATGTTCATCGTGTGCACTGGTGTCATGGGAGGAAGGGGGTGTTCAAAAATTGCTTTAGTGAAGTTGTTTATGAGGTGGGGTCCCAAAAAACATATGTTGAAAATCTGGGGCAAAAATATTTAAAAATGGCCAAGTTATGCCACGAAGTTGAAAACCCTACTGAAATACACTGATGCGGAAAACCCTATTGAAATATATTGAAGCGCTTAACTCAGTTCGTGGTTGGGCTTTGAAGAGCGAAGACGTGCCTGAAGTCCAAGGTACATTATGGCAACGGACTTCCGGTGGGTAAGTATGGGGTACGAAGGGTGTGGGGTGGTGGGTCCTGAGTGGGAGGGTAGGGGGTTGAGTAACGGTGGAATGGACAAGGATGCATGGTTTCTTTTTTACAGGGAAAAAAATGACAAGGGACAGTTTTCTTTTTTTCAGGGAGTCTGCTGAACAGATGAGGACACTGGGGGATTGGGCACCCCCCGTATCTGCATACTGTTTGGGGGTGGTTACACAGTGCACAGCAATGGACAGACAGATGAGGACACTGGGGATTGGGCACGCCCAGTGTCTGTATACTGTTTAGGGAAGGGGTGTTACACAGTGGACAACGATGGACGGTTTCTTTTTTTATTTTTTTTTAGGATGAAAAACAAGCATTTGTCAATGCCGGCTGTTTGATGTATTGAAAGATGTCCACCTCTGCACCTTGTTTATGCCCTTGAGGTACTTGAACATATCTATCATGTTCCCCCACTCCCTCCTTTCCTCCAACAAGTACATGTTGATGTCCTTTTAATCTCTCCGGATATATTCTGTGTTGCGAGCCATGTACCATCTTGGTTGCTTTTCTGTACACTGTCTCCACCCTGTCAATGTCCTTGCACATTTGCAGCCTCCAGAACTGCACACAGTACTATAGGTGAGGCCTCACTAGTGCATTATGCAATGGCATCACCACCTCGTGTCTTCTGCTAGTGATACCTCTGCCTACGCATCCCAGCTTGCCACTGACTGTCCTTGCAACATAGTGTCAGTGGCTTAGTAGGTAGCACACTCGCCTCTAAGGCCGGGAGATCAGAGGGCTGTGGGTTCAGTTCCCACATCTGGCACTTGGGTTAATATCCCAGTACTGACACTGTAGTGCAGCATGAGAGGGGTGCTGCACTTCTGAGGTGCTGTCTTTTGGGTGAGACATTAAACCGAGGTCCCATCTGCCTGGATTGGTGGTAGTTCAGGTGGACGTTAAAGATCCCATGGCACTTATCGTCCTGGCCAAATTTCCCTCATTCACTAGAAGTACCACCAACAGTTTAATCTGGTTTAAGGTCAGCAGGCATTCATCTGTATCCTCCTCTCCCAGGTTGTGCCTGAAAAAAGGCAGGATTTGTCTAGTGCACTTACCCGGTCAAGAAAAACTAAATAAATAAAATAAATGTGTGCTCTGCTTTGACACCTTTTGGTCACTCCCAGGTCCCTTTCTTCCTTGGTGATCATCAGCACCTCCACCCCATCCTGTAACTCTCCACAGGTTTCCCTTTTCTCAGGTGCATTATTTGGGCTTCTTTGCACTGAACCTCAGTTGCCACTCCTCAGACCATTTTTTTAAGCCTCTCCATGTCCCTGCTCATTTTCTCCACCCCTTCTGGAGTATTCACTCTGTTACAGATGTTGGTGTCATCTGCAACCAGGCAGACAGACCTTTCTTTCTAGCCCTTCTGCAATGTCTAATGAAGACACTGAACAGGACTGGTCCCAGGACTTATCCCTGAGGTACCCCGCTGGTCACCCCTCTCCCTGGATTGGATTCCATTACCACCACCCTCTGCCTCCTGTCCATCAGCCAGTTTCTGACCCAGTTTATCAGCTTGTGCCCCGTTGCCAGACTACTCATCTTGTTAATCAGCCTTCTGTGTTGGATGTTGTCAAAGGCTTTGCTGAAATCAAGGTAGGCGACATCAGACGTCCCTCCCCAATTTACTTCCTTAATGAGGCAATAGGGTTTCCAAGCCCAAAGCTCCACCCCCACCCTCAGAGACCAACAGGCATTGGGGATGTCCTTTTGGGTTGTCAGCCGTAATGTACATGCCATTCCACCCCCACCCTGCAGACACTGACAGGCATTGCAGTGTGCCTTGAGATCTTCAGCCCTAACGCTCACCACATTCCATAATGAAATAAGTTGAGATGGGTGCAGTATAGGAGAATGGGGTGAAAATTTGGGCCAAAGACTCCAAGACACACCCGATGTTTGTCACTGGCTGCAGGGTGGAGGGATGAATGGTGTGAGCATTATGGTCGATGACCCCAAGGCACACGCCAGATGCCTGTCAGTCTCTACAAGGTGGGGAGGGGGCATTACAGTTGGAAACCCTAATGCCCCAGACGTTTGTTGCTACTTTCACTCCAAATTTTCAACATGGGCTTTTTGGGACACCACCTCATGAACAATGGCACTATCATTTCATTATTCAATCCCAAAAGGTGATTTCGCGCAGCGACTGCGCCATTCGACACCACAGGTGCTAAAACACATTTTGGGCAGGATGTGAAAAATGACAGTTGTACTGTTCATGAGAAGGTGTGAAAAAATGGCAATGGTGAAAATATGAGAAATTGACAAAGTTACGAGCGTGCATAGAAACTGTGCAACACACGCCCGTAAAGCGGTCATTTTTTGGAATATTTTCACCATATTTTCAACATGGGCTTTTTGGGACCTCCCCTCATGAACAGTGGCACTGTGATTTTGTTACTCATCCAGAAAGTTGATTTCGCATCGTGACCCCGTCATTCTGCACAACTGGTGCGAAAACACATTTCAGGTAGGATGTGAAAAATGACAGCTGTACTGTTCACAAGAAGGTGTGAAAAAATGGCAATGTTGAAAATCTGGAGTGAAAATATTAAAAATTGGCAAAGTTACGAGCGTGCACAGAAACTGCACAACGCATACTCATAACAGAGTCATTTTTTAGAATTTGTTCAAATTTGCAGCATGGGCTTTCTGGGACCCCCATTTCATGAACAGTGGCACTGTTTCTTTACTCAGTCCCAAACAGTGATTCTGTGCAGTGACATAAAAATCACCTTTGGGACCGAGGTAGATGAAATGACACTAACACGTTCACAAGGTGGGGTCCCGAGAACTCCATGTTGAAAATACGGAGCAAAAATTCCTAAAAATGGCTGAGATATCAACACAAGTCGAAACCCCTCCACCGATTCCCATAATATGGCTTACCTTGAATTCTTTCAGTTTGCCGGTTGGCTGCGAAGAGGGTAGACGTGTCCAACTCTGCAGAAGATTGCGTCCGCTGACCTCGGTGGGTAAGTATGGGGTGAGCGGGGGGTAAGGGGAGGTGGGTGCACAGAGGGAGGGTCAGGAAGGGGACAAGGGAGACAACAAGGGATGGTTTCGTTTTTACAGGTTAAATAAAAAAGACCGCGAGGGAAGGTTTTCTTCATTTACAGGTAAAAAAATTAAAATACATTTAGGCACACTGGGGTGGGCTCCCAGTGTGTCACAACAGTGATGGCGGGAGTATGCCGACACGGGGACTGGGCACCCCGATTTCAACTAGGGATATAGAGGGTTTTGGGGGGTGCATCTGATACCAAGAGTGGGCATCCCGGTGCTGGAAAGGGAAGGGGGAAAATTGTTTAACCAGGCAAAGACACATTAAGCGGCAGGAGGGAAAGGAGACATTCAGTGTGTTTATATGCATACTGGTTTGCAGAAAAAAGGACGTTATCCAGTGCAACTGTCCCATTTTCCGGCAACTAGTAGGACACAAACTAAACATCTCACCAGCATTACTCAGTCGGAAGCCTGAAACGTACTGGGCTACAGTTATCCGGTAACTTGTACTTTTCGTGTAAGTAGCTGCATGTATGAATATATTGGCAAAGTCCAATACAAAGGGAAATATCATGGACTGGGAATGGAGAATCCTGGGGTCAGCAAGGTCAGCTCCCTGGTTGGGGGCTGACTAAATGAACAGACTCTAAAGACATTTAGGCCTACTCTGCTGGCATTTTAGTACGTTAGTAAACACGGAAATTGTTTAACAAGGTAAGACACACCAAGCCGCAGCTGAAGGGCTTATATTTCAAAGGACAAAGCCTTGCGCAGCGTCGGCTCTGTCTTTTGAAATGTCTGTCGAGACCAGACCCCTCAACAAACCAGTGTTATCGGGACAGTGCTTGCTGATTTGCCAGCCACAGACTGGCCCCTGCAGCACCACTGGCCATTGGGCTGGCACCCCTCACACCTCTCTCTAGCAACTCTCATATTACTAAGTTCGACTGTGCTTGTGCGCACGACGAACTTAAAAAGACAAAGTGCACCTGGTACCCCTACCCTTGTCAGATGTTCCTTTTGACAGAACTGCAGTGGATGTGGTTTGCCCCTTAGAAAAAATTAAAAAGGATAATAGATTCATTTTGGTAGTATGTGACTAAGCTACTCCATACCCAAAGAAATTATTAAAGATCATGATAGCAATTTTGGTGCAGCATTACTGAAGGAGCTGTACCGACTACTAGGTATCACTTCCATAAGAATCTCCCCTTATCACCCTCAGACAGCCTTGATGAACATTTTAACCAAACCCTAAAATACATGTTAAACATTTTTGTGAAAAGAGGAAGAGAAAGACTGGGACCAATATTTATCTTACCTGCATTTTGCTTACAGAGAGAAGGCCACTAGATGTAATAAAAGAAACAAGGGAGATAACCCAACTCAGAAAAAAATCTATTACATGTTGTATGTGTGCCCTGAGAAAGAAACTGGCAAAATATGATGAAATCACCCACACTAACCAAGGAGAGGCCCAAAAACAGCAGAAGGTGTATTATGACCATGGGGTAAAAGAAAAAGTTTTTGAGCCAGGTGAAAAGTTTTTTTTTTACCGTTACCTACTACAGAAAACAAACTGTTAATGAAGTGGCAATGGCCTTATACAGTGGTCAGATGTACTGGTACAGTTAGCTATGAGATTAAGACCCTTGATAGGAAAAATCCTACCAAGATATACCATGCCAACCTCCTGAAGAAAAGAGCTGAACAAACACCATTGACTGCTTTGTCAGTGTTAACAAAAACTGATAAAAGATATTGATATAGCTTATGACAGACTGGAATAAACTAACTTCTGATGCTGTAAAGGTGAAGATTTTCCTTACTCACGGAACAAACCACAGAAATCCATAACTTGGTAAAGTCATTTAGAAGCACGTGTACTTTTACCACTCGGCCTCAAGGTGGTACCTGATACTATAGTCATTTAACTTCAAAGTGATGCACAAATCCAGAAAAGAGAATGTCAATGCTAATTTTCTGCCAAGATATGGTTCAAGAATTCAAAAGCTAAAAAAATGTGTGCTTAGCAGCAATGGTTGCTATAAATAGTATTATGAAAAAGGGATATTGCACATGCAAAGATCTGTACATGTTATAAAGTACTGTTAAAAGAGAAACAAAAGGTGGTTTTGAAAACCCTTTAAAAAAAAAAAAAAAGTTCCCTCTTCAAGAGGGGGGGTATGTGACAGTGTTGGTTAAGACCCTGCCCCATTTGTTATGCACAGAATGATAAAAGCAAGGATCTATTCCGGTCTCTCCATTTCTGTCACTTGTCTGTATCTGCTATATGACTGCGCAATCAGATTTTCCTGTGGCACCAAAGGAACTAGCCACTCCAAAGGTCCCCCTCACCTTCACTTGCGGTTTCTATCTTTTCTTTTCCCCTTGCTTCTCTGTGGTTAAAAAATATATGTGAATCTTTGTGTGAAAATGAGATCCCTTGGTTTGTAAATATATACAGTATAGTTACACTGCTGAAATGACTGCAACAAGCTATTTGGAACTCAGTGGGTTAACCTTGAGTTGCAGTTTGGCCTCCACAAGTTCATTTACAGATCATCAGTTCTGTGATACAATATTCTGTTTTGCTGTACCTGCAGGAAAGAAATTGACAAAGCTCTGATACATTTTGTGAGAAACAGGAGATGTATCTTAACGAGCTCAGGATGCAGAAGTTAATTCCCAGGAAAATACATCATATATAAAGAGAACAGTGTTTGTTTAGAAGTGGAGAGAAAGACTGAATTTTAGAATTAGAAGTAGTACCCTTAGATGAAGTACTTTGTTTTAACTGCCTGTATAAGAGCTATCCTGTACAATTTTACTGTTTTATTTTATTATTATTGATAATGAAAAACACTACTTGTAAATTTTATAACTTCATCTGGTTTGCCTATGCTTCCTGACCTGTGTCTCAATGAAAAGGGGTAGTAGATATAAAGTACAGTTACATAAAAACTTACCGAAACAGTAGATCTTCGAGAGAGGCTCTTGCAGTAGGTAACTACATATAGGACTGATGCCGGCCAGCATCAGGACCCGACGGAAACATTTCTAGCTAGCAGTCTCTGGCGGGGGACCGCCCCCCGTCAGGTGACTGACGTCATGCGGCGTCAGTATAAATGGGCAGTCCCCCATGCCCGCCTTCCATTTTTTTCCAGCCAAAAGGCAAGATGAGAGAGAAGCTGATATTTCCCATCCTGGAAAGGGAGCTGAAAAAGTTTAGGGGGATGGAGGGTGGGAAGGTATTACCTACTGCAAGAGCCTCTCTCGAAGATCTACTGTTACGGTAAGTTCTTACGTAACTGTACTTACTTCGAGAGGGCTTTTGCAGTAGATAATTACGTATAGGACTGAGCCCCAAGCAGTCTGGAACAAGGAGAAGCAAACACGAGGAGGAAAGCTACTCAGAAGTAGACCCTCTGGTTGTGAAGGCCTTAGGAAAGTAGGCCTTGCAAAACAGCCAGCCCGAAGTCTGCTCTACGGCGAGAGGCAAAGTCCAAACTGTAATGTTTCGTAAAGGTATGGACAGAAGTCTTAAGTGGCGGCTGCACAAATGTCTGCTGCTGACACATTCTTGAAACAAGCCACAGAGGCAGCGACCCCTCTGGTGGAGTGGCGTCTAACTTGACCTGGCAGAGTCTTGTTGTACTTGTCATAACAGAAAGTGATACAATGAACCAACCATTTCGATAGGCACTGCTTAGAAACAGCATTGCCTTCTCTTTTATGAGGAAAAGAGACGAACAGTTGATCAGTCTTTCTGAGATCCTTCGCCTGTTGGTGTAGTATCTCAGAATTCGGTGAACATCCAAAGTATGCAGGAGGTACTCTCCATGATTAGAGTGCTGCGTAAAAAAGGCAGGCAACTCTATGGATTGATTCAGTGTCAATTCCGCTACCACCTTATGGAGAAACTTAGGGTTGGTACGCAGAGCCACACGTTCCTTGTGAAAAAATCAAATATGGGATTTTACACATCAGAGCCTGGAGCTCGGAAATCCGTCGAGCAGAAGTAATGGCCACTAAGAAGAGAGACTTCCAAGAAAGGAACTTTAGGTCTGCTGAGGCTGCCGGCTCGAAACTAGGCAGAGTAAGCTTCTCTAAAATGAAATTCAGATCCCAAGGAGGGGCAGGGACCCGGATAGGGGTTGTAAGTGAAGGACCCCTCTCAAAAAGATCTTAGAGACCTCCAGCTGAGCAAACATTTTGTCTGCGAAGGGGACATGATAGGCCGAAATGGCCGCCATGTGAACCTTTAAGGATGAATGGCTGAGACCCAGATCGAAGAGGTGCTGCAGGTAATCCAGAAGTTGGCCGACAGAGAACGAGAAGGGTTCGACATCATTGGAGGCGGCCCAAACAGAGAACCTCTTCTATTTCATGGCATAAGTAGATCTGGTTGCGGGTTTCCTGGCCTCCACCAGAATCTCAGCTACTCGGGGTTGGGGTGGACCCCGAATCTGGCTTGAGCTACGTCTGCAGGAGCCACGCATGCAACTGAACGGACTGGAGGCCTGGATGGACCAGGGTCCCCTGATCCTGGGTCAGCAAAAGTATTTTTATTTATTTATTTATTTCAATCTAGGAATACAATACCTTTGAGCCGAGGCTCTTTTACAAAGGTTCCACGTCAGCGTGTGCAACAGTCTTCATTTTTAGTTACAAACATATAGCCATTGACTTACAGACATGTAATAACCAGTACAAAGACTTGCGCTATGAGCAAGACAAGGGAAGGGGGTGGGTGGTGGGAAGTGAGGGTAGAAGATCGAGGGGGAGGAGGTGTGGGGAGGGAGTACGGGGAGGTGGTTGGGGCGGGGCAGGAGTGGAGATCACGGGGAGGTGGGCGAGGTGGGAGACAGTGCAGCCAGGGGCCTTGTTGAGGGACAGAGGAAGAGGAAGTTCCTCTGAGTACTGTTGCAGAAGAGAAAACCAAACTTGCCTGGGCCAGAAAGGAGCGATCAGAATCATTCAAGCTCCTTCCAAACAGAGTTTCTGCAAGACCATCGTAATCAGAGGAATCGGGGGCATGACGAATCTGCCCTTCCAGTCTAGAGACAGAGCGTCTCTCAAAAAAATGCTGCACCCTGGAGCGAGCGAGCAGAAGACGGGAAGTTTTGCGTTTTGAGGGGATGCAAACAGGTCTAGCTGTGGAGTTCCCCAGCGCAGGAAGATGTTGTCTACAACCCCCTGATCCAGTTCCCATTCGTGAGCTTGAGCAGATGACCAGCTGAGCCTATCTGCCAGCGTATTCTCGACCCCCGGGACGTGAGATGCCATGAGGTGAAGATTGTGCTGCACGGACCAATCCCAGACTCACATCGCCTCTATGCAAAGGGGGTAGGAACGAGTTCCTCCTTGTTTACTGATGTACCAGACCACACACACATTGTCCGTCTGTACAGCTAGGTGACTGGGAGACAGATACAGATGCAGAGCCTGAACAGCATACAGCACTGCCCTTAGTTCGAGCACACTGATGTGAACGGACTTCTTGAGCTTGGACCAGGAAACCTGGGTCCTGTGAGGACTGAGATGGGCTCCCCAACCCTCGCCGGAGGCATCCGTAGCCAATGTCTGCAAGGGGGGGGAGAAAGACCGAAGGGAACTCCCCGGCAGAGGTTCTCCTGAACCATCCACCACTGCAAGTCCTGAGCCATGGAGGTGGAGACCAGGACAAGTTGATCTACGTCGTCCACTAGCTGATCCCATTGAGACCGAAGTGTCCACTGAGAGATTCTCATGTGGAGTCGAGCGCGAGGACTGTCGGAATCGCAGTCACCATTAGCCCGAGGAGGCGAAGGACTGACATGGTGCTGACCCGCCTACGGCTAGACAACAGGCTGATCTGGGCCTGGAGAGTAGCTGCCCTGTCTGGTGGTAGGAAGACCATGCCAGAGGTCGTGTCCAGGATCGCCCCAATAAACTGAAGCCTCTGGGACGGGATCAGATGGGACTTGGCCTGGTTGATGGTAATACCCAGGCAGGCAAGGACATGCTGGGTAAGGGAAAGGAAGCGCAGGAGTTCCTCCCTGGACAGGGCTGCAAGGAGCCAACTGTCCAGGTACGGGAAAACCTGCACCCCCTGGGTATGCAGGTAGGCCGCTACCACTGAAAGGCATTTGGTGAACACCCAGGGCACCGAGGAAAGACCAAATAGAAGGGCCTTGAACTGGTGGTGGTCCCCCTGGAACGCAAAACGCAGGTATTTGTGGTGGGAGGACGGATAGGGATATGCAGGTGAGCATCCTGCATATCCAAAGCACACAGCTACTGTCCCGGCTGGAGAAGGGGCAGGAGGCTCTGCAGCCAGAGCATCATGAACCTCTTGTACTCCACGAACAAGTTCAGGGAGCTGAGGTCGAGAATCGGCCTCACATGCCCAGTTTTCTTCCGGACCAGGAAGAAATGGGAATAGTACCCTGTTCCCTGAAGAGGAATGGGGACGGGTTATATCGCCTACTTCAACAGAAGGGAGGAAATTTCTTCCTGGACCAGAAGAAGTTGCTCCTGAGAGTACGACGACCTTGGGGGAGGGTGTCGAGGGGGTTTCTGAAGAAACTCTTTTGACTGTCCCTCTGCAATGAGTTGGAGCACCCAGGAATCTGACGTTATCCTCTCCTAACACGGGAGGTGGAGGGAAAACCTCCCTCCTACCAGTTCCTCTGGAAATGCCAGAGGCTGTGGGAGAGGAAATGAGTCAGGTGGTGTGGGGCAGCGTCGCGGCTGAAGCTCCCACTGCTTTTTTTGGGCAGCGGGGTCTTGGCAGCTGGAGGGGCCAGACATTTATTGGCCCGCTTTCCCTGTGGTTTCGCAATTTGTCGATTCTGCCTGCGAAAGGGATGACGCTGCACTGAAGGGGGATTGTGCATGGAGTCCACAGACTTCAGTGCAGTCCCCTTCTCCTGCAGATCAGTGATAATGGCCTTGACATCACCACCGAACAGCACTGAACCCTGGAAGGGCGCTTCCTGAATAGCGGACTGCACTTCTGGGACCAAACCTGACACACGGAGCCAGGCATGACACCGTAAGCCTACAGCGAAAGCCATGCTTCTACCAGCAGTGTCCACTGCATCGTACGTGGCACAAAGCATGTGCTGACTGGACGAATGAGCAGAACGGACAAGGTCAGCCACTTCCTGTTTAACCTGAGAGTCAGGAAGGGAGTCCAACTTGGATTCCACCTCACTAAGAATCGCCTTCTGGTAGTCCCCCATGTGACCGACATAGTTCAGGGCCCTAATACCCAGAGTGGAAGAAGTATAGATCTTCTTGCCGTACTGGTCCAGAAGATGGGATTCTTCATCAGGTGGAGACGAGCTCAAATGCTACAGATTAGCTGACCAGCCGTGAGCTGCACTAATCACAATCAAGCCAGCTCGAAGGTGAGAATCAAGGAAGTCAACACCCTCGGGAGCCTGGTGTAGCCTATTAGACTTCCGAGGAAGAGGGGTTAATGCTGACGGTTGCTTCCAAATGGTGGAAACAAGGTCGGCATGAGGCTCAATCCAGGGTGGCACCAAGGTCGGAGCGGTCCCAGGCAGATCCAGGTGCTCAGCAAGTTTCTTACGCTGTGGGTCCGGCTCCAAGGAGCGCCACTTATGAACTTCCTGGATTTTGTGCAGCAACTCCGAGAAAGAAGGATCCTCCGGAGGAGACTTCGGAGGAGTCCTAGGACTGGGTTTGATCTGACAGCGTGGCTCATCGTCCGGGTCGGAACAACTGTCGGAGTCATCCGAAGTGTCCGAGGAGGAGGAGGAAGAGGAAGAAGACTCCCTCTCCTGGCGTGGGGGAGGAACGGACCCCTTAGGAAGCCCTCGGGGAA
Organism: Neoceratodus forsteri; assembly: GCA_016271365.2. Taxonomy (NCBI): domain Eukaryota; kingdom Metazoa; phylum Chordata; order Ceratodontiformes; family Ceratodontidae; genus Neoceratodus; species Neoceratodus forsteri. The sequence goes on from CM028133.1 coordinate 539,422,739, forward strand.
GCGCATCCTGCCCCGCCCTGGAACCAGAAGGCTCGCCCCTGGTATCCGGAGGTGGGGAGGAGTCTGTCGCCTGGGGTGTACGGAGCCGGAACCATCGCTGGTGACCACTTCCACCTCTGGTGAGCTGAGCCTTGGCCTCAGCCCACCAGGAGGCCAGAGTCTCTCCAAGTCCACCGCGCTGAGGGGCGCTGGAGGAGGGGGATACAAATACTGAGTGTACCCGTAGGGTGCGATCTGAACCAGACAGCGGGTAACCTGCAAGTGGGCAGTGAGGCACCGAGTACTGCAGCGCCGCAAGACCGAAGGCCAGGTACTGGGCCGCGGATACTGTGGAGCCGGGTAAGACGGTGCCAGATAAGATGGGGTCAGATACCCGGAACCCGGGGGTCTGACGGAGCAGATGGCCGCCGGAAGCCCAGTGGCAGGTCTGGAGCAGAAGGTCCAGCGTCAGAGGGCCTGCATTGAGGCATCTGGGAGGGGATGCGCCTGCGCCTGTAGGACCGGCGCCGGAGCCGCGCCCAGGGAACTGACATCAGGTCATCCGCCCAGCGGGAGGGAGGCCTGACGGGGGCACAGCAGGAACCTTGGCATCGCCCGGGGTTGGGGGGGACCCCAGGGTCAGGCTGAGAAGACCCAGGGTCCCCGGAGAGCAGCGAAGGCTGCAGGGAGCCAGGAATGGTGGACGTAAGAGGGTCCAACGTCGGCTTAGCCGCTGCACGGACGTCGGGTCGGCCGACGTCCAACTTATCAGCGGAGTCCAGGCGGACGTCGGAGGAGCCGGCGTTCGACTTAGCGGACCGATCGCCTGAGGCAGGTCGCGATGGAGGGGCGGCCTGGTCAGGCGGGAAAGTTGCCGTGCGCTGCCCTGAAGGGTCGAGCGACTTATCGACCTTCTCCATGCGGGCGTCAGAGGAGCCGACATCTGGCTTACCGGAGCCGCTCGAACCAGTAGGCCGCACAATGACGACTTTACCGTGAGTGGAGGCCTCCAACAGCCCGGAGGTGCAGAAAGGGCCCAAGCGCGAGCCAGACGGGGAGCTGATGCCGCCCTGGAAACCTCCAAGAAGGCCGTCGTGGAGCGGTCCCCTGGAGAGGAAGTTACCTGGAGCACGGTGACTCCAGCCGGAGTCGTGGTGGAAGGGGAGCCCCTGTCCCGATGCTTCTCCTTGTCCTTCTTACGATGGCCTTCTGGGGAAGTGGACGCCTGCCGGAGCTTTTTCAACTCCTTCTCCATGGAGGACATTTTTTTTCTTGAGGACATGGGCCTCCAGGGACAGCTGCTTCTGTCTGCGGGTGACAGCGTTAAATTTAAGGCAGTGCTGGCACTTCTCCACCTGATGGTGTGGGCCCAGACAGAAGAGGTACTGGGAGTGGCCGTCCTTGTGTGGGAGTTGAGCGCCGCACGAGTCGCACTTATATTTGTGCTCGGAGGTTATGGGGATGACATACACCAACGAAAGGCAGACGATTAATTCGAATAATATCGAAAAAACAACAGTAAATACTACCGGCGACAGAGCTGACAAGCGTTGAACTTTACCACGAGGCACTGACATGAGTTAACGATGGGAAAGAACTGGAAGGCAGAGACTGCTAGCTAGAAATTTTTCCGTCTGGTCCTGATGCCGGCTGGCATCAGTCCTATATGTAAATTACCTACTGCAAGAGCCCTCTCGAAGTAAGATGTCCATTTACAGAGAAGACAGTACTGAAGGGACTCAGAAACCTGAAAGTCAACAAAGCTATGGGGCTAGACAGGGAATGCTCAAGGGTACTGAGGGAGCTCAGGGATGTACTGGCTGCAACCCTAATAGCCCGATTTAACAACTCACTTGAAGCAGGAGTGGTTCCAGAGAACTAGAGGAGGGATGACATAGTCCTGCTTCATAAAAGTGAAAGCAGGGAGCAGGATGGCAATTACAGACCTGTCAGTCTGACAGCAGTGGTGGAGAAGTTGACAGAATCACTGCTTAAGGAAAGGACTGTGGAGTATCTTGTACCCCATGGGTTACAAGACCTGAAGCAGCACAGATTCACGGTGTGGGGGGGTCACGCCAGACAAATCTCATAGATTTCTTTGACAGGGTGACCAGAAAAATAGATCAGGATGGGTGGTGGAAATGGCTACTTAGATTTTAATAAGGCATTTGACACTGTACCACACAGGAGACTCATAAAGTAACTGGACATCTTAGGGGTGGGTCCTAAGGTGGTAAAAATGGTAAGAAATTGGTTAATGAATAGGTGACAGAAGATGGTGGCAAACAGGATTCACTGTGGGGAAGAGAGGGTGACCAGTGGGGTGCCTTATGGCTCAACAGTGGGACCAATCCTCGTTAATGCCTTTATAAGTGACATTGCAAATAAGCTGGAGGGGAAGGTATGCCTCTTTACAGACACCAAAATCTGCAGCAAGGTAAACACGTCAGAGGGGGTGAAAAGAATGTAAAGAGACCTGAAAAAGAGTGGTCAAGATCATGGCTGCTGGATTTCAATGCAAAAAGGTGCAAAATCATGCACCTAGGGCACAGAAACCCAGAGGAGGACTATAAAATGGGAAAAGTACTGTACTGACAATCACCAAATAAGAAATAGACCTGGGAGTAATGATGACCTCAAGGTGTTGAAACAGTTCAACAAGGCGGTAGGCAGGGCCAGTGGGATGCAGGATTGCAGAGGGAGAGTTATCAGCAGGAGGAGGGAGGTGACGTTGCCACTGTATAGATCACTGGTGAGGCCCCACGTGGATGGAGTACGGTGTCCAGTTCTGGATACACAGCATGACAGGATTGAGGCTGTCCGGGGGGGTGGGGGGCAACTAAATGGTGCACTGGCTATATCAAAAACCTTATGAATAAGCGACTGAAGGACCTCAACATGCACACTCTGAATGAGACAAGGAACATGACAGATGTATTAATACTGCACCTCATGGGGCTGAATAAGGTACGGGGGGGAGCATCTTTCAGAGAAAAGATGCACAAGAACAAGAGGGCATGCAATGAAGGTGGAAATTTAGAAAAGATGTAAGGAAGTCCCTCTTCACTGAACAGGCTTCCAGTGAAGATGGTGGGGGCAAAAACAGTGGAGGGCTTCAAGCATGCATGGGATAGGCACAAAGGAATCTGGACAGGCTGTTGCTGTAAGTAACATTACAGGTATTAAGACCCCCTTAGAAGCCATAAAATAAGCATAATAAAGTATCACCACTGCTGCCATAATAAGAGCAGTGGTGGTAACGATGTCACTAAATGGTTGTAATACCCATGACTCCTTGCGCCCGCTCAATTGGGAACTGTGCGGTGCTTCCACGTTCGGACTAAGGTTCCAGCAGTTTGTAGAAAAATAACCAGTGGATTAAAAATTAAGATCAGTGCAGCCCCAGACTCCTGCAGCAGCTTTGTAAGGTATGTGGGGACAGGAGCGGGCTGCAGTGTTTCTTTTCGGGTCACCTTTAAATATGGGTTGTTGGTTTTGCTCTCATGTACAGGCTACACATTATGCAACTTTTTTGCACATTTTTAAGGGTGGAAGCGTGCTGTGCAAAGGTAGTGGCTTTGGAAGGTTTTGTGGAAAAACAGTAAACGGTTCTAGAGTTATATGGATTTAAAGTTTTGTTTTTCCTGTTCTGCGCATGCTCAGAAGGGTTTTTGGGAAAACATTTTGACATGACATGAAAAATTCCGTGTCACAAGACCGTTTTTGTTTTCTCACGACTTGCTTCTCCCAGCACAAGATTATTTTTGCGCCGTGACAGCCATCATTTTGTTTCCCCTCGAACTAAAAAAAACATGGAAAATATACATTAAACATGTAATTTAAAAAAACAAATACCTGAACATAGCTAAATGTATCTCATGTAACTAGATTCCTGAGGGTTTATTTTTTTTTTTATGCCCAGAAATACCTTTTCTGGGCATCCCAAAATCCAGGGTGCCCAGCTTAGTGAGAGGAACTGTTCACCTGTGTTCGCTGTATGAGAACAGCAGACCTTTATGAATGCCGACGCTGCTGGAGTCATGCTGCCGGCTTCAGTTCAAGCAGTGAGCCAGTGATCCCCTGTTCACTCTATTTATGTCCTTCTGCCTGCCTCCGTCTCTCTCTCTCTCTCTCAGATGCTGTCAGCTTTTAACTGACCGTTGACTCAGTATTTCAGATATGCCCCTGTAGCCCCCTGTAGTCTTCAATAAGGAGACAGAACTGTACTGTGGTCCCCAATTTTCTATTATGATTCTTTTTTTTTTTTTTTTTATTAGCTCCTCCAATCAGCCACTCCTTCGGGCCGCCAACCCCGCCAGCACTCATCCTGCCACCAGCCACCACCTCAAATTGCAGCCCTCCCCGGGAAACCCAGCATAACCCTTTGCCGGATGGGTGTCCCCCCCCCCCCGAGGGGAAGGTGCCAGTGGGGGTTGCCAGTGCACTCTTATGATTGGCCCAGGGTGCTGCTGAGGTAGTACAACTGTCCGGGGCTTTTGCTGACGACCGTCATCCGGTCAGTCGGGGAGTGTGTTTTCCGCTTTTCTCCCCATGGGAGCATGACGTGCCACTTGACATCAGGGCATATGCCGACGTCCATCATGCTCCTAGGCAATGGGCCATGGACGCATTGCTGTACTCCCAGCCTCCACCAGGAGCCAGCAAGCGCTGGGCCACAGACTCTCTCCACCCCCCCCAGGAGAAGGTGAGCAGTTGTCGGATACCCAAGTCTTCTCCCTCCCCGGCTGACCCTCCGATGCCAGAGTCCGTTCTTGAACCTGGGTCACCAGCACCACAGCGGAGAATCTTTCCACTGCGCCTGTGGGCCGGCCTATATTATGATCATTTTTTTCACTTTTTTTGATATTACTCTATTAATTCAGGTGACTCGCTCTTAGTGCGACTGCCTGATGCTCCAGCGCATTCACCCAACAATACGGCGACTGACCTATGCTAAACTCATGCATGGATCAAGTTTTGACTTTTCTGTCCTGCAAGACCTCAATACAGTTTCTAACACTAGACATCCACTCAAGCCTCTTGATGTATTTCTCGTTTAAAAATGAGCAGTATAACCATTTTAAATTTATGTTTGAAATTTCAAGATGCGACTCTGGGCATGAGCATCAGCATGCGGACTGTGTCAGCCTGACGCTCTACTTACTGCACCACTGGCTCCAGTATCACCTCCATCCTGCCTTCCCCTTTTTCTCCCAGTCCTTCACCCAGCCCCATAAAGAATGTAGCCTCTTGCTTATTTTTATAAGCTTAATTGCTTGCAACATGTTCAACTTGTTTTCTTCCCACAACCCAAATATAACCATGTAATTCTGTTTTCAACCAAATCACTGGTAAAATAAGAATTTGCCATTTTTTAACTGCACATGGTAGTCAGGTCTTGAAAAGTCTATTTGAACCACTTTATCATGCCAAAAAAAATGGTTAGCACCAGATTTTTGGACAAACCCCTCCACTCTGAGATAAGTTTTTGTTAAAAATATGACGATTTGCCCTCAACTTTTGGAAAAACCATATTTTATGATTGTGCCAAATGAAATTGGCCGTTTTCGAAAACAGAACACACATGCACACACCATGGCTCCCTTTACAGCTTCCTCTCTCCCTTCTCTTGAGGGCCAATGACTTCCCCCACCTTGCTTTATTTATCCCTAAGTTTTAGTATGGAACCCTCCCCCACCTATCTCAGCTCCTTACTTGTGTGTCCACTTGCCTCCTGGCACTTCCTCCACAACAGGGGCATTTGCAGTCGCTCGCTCTCTCCCTCACCCTCTCTCAATCTCTCCCTCACTGTCTCATTAGAAAATATCCATGGGTCAAACTGCTTTTACCTTCAGGTCCTTCTGACTCTGGACCAGACTTCTCTCTCCTGTATGTTCTGCTCCATCCCCTTTTACCCTGGAAGTCATTCTCCATGACCATACAACACATGTTTGCAACTCTTTCGCATAATTTACAATTCTGCACTCTCCTCATACTCCACTACTCTCTACCTTACGCAGTACCTTTTTATACATATTATTTGTATTTATATGTATAAACTAGCTCTGCACTTGTGTGGTAGGTTTATTTCACTGTTGTCATGTTTCTTTGCACGCATTTAATATCCACTATTGAATAATTTGTATAGACTGACTCATATTACTGTAAAACTGTTAATATTGACTTCAGCTTTATTTTGTGATGTCAGCATCCGCATAGAGAAAGCGTCATTCAAATTTCGAACCAGGCGGACAGTATTACCTCCAAGGTTTCGGTAGTGGGGAGAAGTGCACCTTGTCAGTTGAGAGGCGGCTATACTGTACATAGAAACATAGAATTTGACAGCAGATAAGGACCACTTGGCCCACCTAGTCTGCCCATTTTCCTATCTAACAGATAAGCTGCAGATCCTAGTTAACCAACAGCTTACTTCCTCCTACCCCCACTAGGACTGCCTTATGTCTGTCCCATGCATTCTTGAATTCCCCCACTGTTCCTGACTCCACGACCTCCTCAGGGAGGCTGTTCCATGCATCCACAACCCTCTCCGTGAAAAAATACTTCCTCACATTACCTCTGAGCCGTCCCCCTCTATCTTCAAATTGTGCCCCCTTGTTCTTGCACATCTCTTTTCTGAAAGATGCTACCCTCTTGGACTTTGTTGATTCCTTGAGGTGCTTGAGCGTTTCTATCATGTCCCTCTCTCCTTTCTTTCCTCAAGGGTATACATATTAAGCTCCTTTAGTCTTTCTTCATGATGTCTTCTGGTGCAGACCCTGCACCATTTTGTTGCCCTCTCTGGACAGCCTCCACTCTGTCTATGTCTTTGCAGAGATGGGGTCTCCAGAACTGCACATAGTACTCCAGATGGGGTCTCACCAACTGTCTGTACAAAGGGATAACAACTTCCTGTTTTCTACTATTGATGCCTCTTCCTATACATCCCAGTATCCCCCCAGCCTTCCTTACTGCCTTCTCACATTGCTTGCCCACCTTAAGGTCATCTGATATAATTACCCCCATGTCCCTTTCCATTTTTACCGTCGTCAGTATCTCACCCCCCATTGTGTACTCTTCCCCTGGGTTTTTGTTTCCCATGTGCATTACCTTGCACTTCCTTGCATTGAATCTGAGCTGCCATACATTTGACCATTCCTCCAACCTTGCCAAGTCCCTTCTCATCCTTTCCACTCCATCTTGTGTATCAACCCTGTTGCAGATCTTTGTGTCGTCTGCAAAGAGACATACTTTTCCTTCAGTTCCTCTGCAATGTCACTTATAAAGACATTAAAAGGACCGGTCCCAGTACTGAACTCTGTGGTACCCTTTAGTAACCTCCTTTCTTCACACTGTACTCAATTTACTATTACCCTTTACGTCCTGTTGTCTAGCTAATTTTTAATCCAGGCTACCACCTTGGGGCCCACTCCAAGGCTGGCTAACCTGTGTATTAATCTTTTGTGCGGGACTGTATCAAATGCCTTGCTAAAATCTAGATAGGCCATGTACACAGCCCCTCCCTGGTCTACTACTTTGGTCACCCAGTCAAAGAAATCTATTAGATTTGTCTGACACGACCTTCCCATCGTGAATCCATGCTGCCTTGGGTCCCGTGCCCCACTGGCCTCTAGGTACTCAACAATTCTTTCCTTCAGAAGTGAGTCCATCATTTTCCCTACCACTGAGGTCAAACTTACTGGTCTGTGGTTTCCTGCCTCTGTCCTGCTCCCACTTTTGTGAAGAGGAATCACATCTGCCCTCCTCCAGTCCTCAGGTATCACCCCATCCTCCCATGATTTGTTAAAGAGAGTAGTCAGCGGTATCACTAGTTCTACCCTTAGTTCTTTTAGAATTCTTGGGTGAATCCCATCAGGCCCCATTGCTTTGTCCACCTTCAATTTTATTAGTTCTTTCAGAACCCTTTCTTCTGTAAATGGACTGGTATCTGCCCCCGTCTTCAGAGTGTTTCTCTTGTTTGGTTTGTACCTCCCTCTTCCTTTGTGAATACTGAGCAGAAATATTCGTTTCAGTATCACTGCTTTTACTGTCCCCTCTACCCACATTCCCTCCCCTTTATTAAGCCTCAGTATCCCTCCTTTGGTCTTTCTTCCCTCCCTAATGTACCTATAAAAGGTCTTATCCCCCTTCTTAACAGAATTGGCTATCCTTTCCTCGGTTTGGGCCTTTGCTATTCTGACTGCCTTCCCAGCCTCTTTCTGCTTTAACTGATAAAGTTCTCTGTCCTCAGCTGAAGGAGCCTGTTGCAAAGTAAGTCAATCCCACCACCACACACCACCTCGTGCTTTGAGGCCAAGTGCTGTCTGACTGACTCAATAAAGCAACTGGCTGGGATAGCGACCGGACAAACGACTGGCATGGTACCAAGGAATCAAGCATTGAAGGAAGTAAGGCTCAGCTCTGTCTGCCTGTCACAAACACAAGGTTGGGGGGGGGGAGATCAGAGTAATAACGATCAGCTGATCAAACGTCTGCAGCTGTTACTCACTTTAAAACAAACTGCAGCGCTGCCTGCCACTACGAGCCATTTACCTGACTAGCATGCCACCACATCTAAGACTCTCTCTCTCTGATGACCACAGCCTCACCACTTTTGCCATGCCTCTCACCCTCTCTTTGTAATGCTTACTGACTAAATGTTGTATACCTGCTGTCCGTTCTGTGCATCACTACAGTGATAGTGGCTTCACAATCGCAGTGCCTTTCTCACGATCGCTGTCTCTCTATCCACACAGCCTCTTTAAGAAAACAATAATCTCTTTAAAATATGTATGACAATATTTAATGCAATTTTAATTTCGCTTGTGGTGTCCAACTCACAAATACAGTGAAAATAAAATGGCTTTAAACATTAACAGTTCTACAGTATTACTAGTTACCTTTATTACAATGTTAATTGTATAACTGTCATGCATCTAGAAATGAGCAGTTCCCATCTCAGTATGCCTTTCCTTGTAAAACAACTGAAATAAAAATAAATAATTTTGAAATGTGATCATTTTACTACTATAAACTGGATAATCTAAGAAATAAGAGACAAAATACCTGCAGGTACAGTAACCCCTCGCTATAACGAATGGTTTCAGAGTCACGACCACCATTCGTTGTAGCTCCTCATTCGTATTAGCGAGGGGCCCTCAGTGAAGTGCGGTCGCTAGCATGTGATGCAGGGAGAGGTTAGCAGTGTTAGTTCAGGGAAGGTAATACAGGACATACAGAGTTTGCCGAGTGTATTTTTGTGTGAAAACTTCTTTTTGATTTTATAAGCTACTGCTAGCCACTTCATTTCATGGAGCAGTCTCGAGCTTACAGTGTACGAGACATACAGGGGGAAGTGGGCTTGCTGGGCTAGATGCTTCATGACTTCAGTGCTTCAGGACTTATTTACACAAGTGTTAATGTGTTTTGTGTTGGTTACATTTTTTTGTTTTTTTATAAGCTACTGCTAGCCACTTTATTTCACAGGGCAGTCTCAAGCTTAGAGTGTACAGGACATATGGGGGAAGTGGGTTTACTGGGCTAAGTGCTTCAATACTTCAGTGCTTCAGGACTCAAGTTACACAGTGCGTTACACAATTACAAAGGTTTGTGAACCTTTTTTCTTTCCACAAACTAGCAACTTTATTTTAAAGGGAACATATGGACATACAGGGGGGAGGTGTGTTCACTGCGTTTTGTTCTTGGTAAACTTTTTTTTCTTATCTTGCTCATGCACTTTATTCAACATTAATAGAGCCATAAAAGATGACTAGCAGCTGACTGACTGAAAGATGGAAGCGAAATGGACTGTTTGCTATAGCTGAGAATTTGCTATAGGGAGGTTCGTTATAGTGAGAGATTAATGTATGTCAGACTTGTTTTATCACGTTGGTGCCGTGGCAAATGTGAAAAATAATGGTGGACTATTTCAAATGATTCTTAAAAGTGGTACAAATATTTGTTACCCCGGTAGTTGTCTCACACTGCATGGCTGCTGAACAATCAGGACGCAGCATTTTCTGTACCCATTTGAAGAAGTGTAATAGAATGGGATGGGGTCTGCTTATAACTATTTGGAAGTCGTACATTAAGCATAAAACTGCCCCTAAAAATTAAAGATAACCTGCTATGGTGCATGGCCCTCAGCAACTTTTACCTCTTGAAGGCCCATAACTCCCAAAATATAAAAACTCGGGATCCTGAAGCAAATCCTTAACATTCTGTCATGTTCCTCTACAGCCATGCTGGTGTGTACCATTGTAGTGCTGGTAGTTAACAAGAAGCAGTTTGTGCATCCTGAGAAGCAAGCAGCATGTCCTAGGGACCCTCCGCACTGATGAATGTGCGTCCAGGTGGGCCACCTAAGTATCAAGGGCACAAGACTACCATCGTAAGAGTCCTGATTGAGTGCAGTGACAACTCCCCCATTCTACTATACTTTACACTGCAACAATTTACAAGGTGGTCCTGTTAGGACAATTGTTATACAACAGTGTAGACTACATAGTGTTGACATACAATACAAATACAATCAATAGTATACAATGCAATTACATTATGGAGACAGCAAAACAATGGCATACAATACAGATGAATAATGAGGCAGTCAAACATTTGTAGCAGGCAAATAATGCAACACTACATCTGTACAATGATATTCTAGCAGATACTCGAGGTAGGAAGCAGGAAATGGTTAGTTGAGGACAAGTGCATATTGTACCAACTTTCTCATAGCTGGAAGTGCTAGCTAAGACGGCAATGGCAAGTTTCCAGAAGTGCTTTATTTAACAAGGATTTTAAAAAGTTTAGGGAAACTAGTTCAGAGATCTTGAGTGAGGCCTGTATGTTATTCCAGACGGTCAGGATGGTATGACTAATTGCAGCTCTACCACAGAGGGTATGAAATTTGGGGATGTCTAGAAGGATGTATGTGCTTTTCCTGAGGGCATAGTGGCTGCGCGACTGGGGATAAAGGAAAGTAATGTAAGGTGAAAGTTTGTTAGTAGGACTTTGACAGCCCAGGTGCCAATGTGAAGCAGTCTTCTTGTGGCAAGGGGATGACCAGCCCAATGCTGAGTAAAAGGTGTAGTGATGCATTCTAAAAGGCTCCTGGGTTATGAAGCGTAAGGCACAGTGATACAGAATGCCTAGTCTGTGTAGACTGGATGCCGTGCTACTGTTGTAAACAATGTCCACGTAATCCAACGGTGGGAGGAAGGTGGCTTGCACTAGCCTTTTCCTGATGTCTGTGGAGAATAAGGATTTATTTCTATAGAAAAATCCCAGTCTTATTTTTAACTTTTTGGTGAGGGATTCAATGTGCACAGCAAATGGCAACTTACTGTCTAGCCAGATTCCTAGATACTTAAATGTTTTGACCATCTCGAGTGAGTCTCCTAAGAGAGTTGTAATGGGCGCTGGTGTGGTTTGCTGGTGTAGAGGTGCTGAAGGCTGTGAAGAAAGAAAGTACATTACTTTAGTTTTTTTGGAGTTTAGTGGTAGTTTGGAGTTGACGAGGTTGCGTTGTAATAAGTTGAAATCGGCCTGCAATTCAATGCTAGCATTAGACAAGGAGGGTTTAGATGTATACAGCACAGCATCATCGGCGAAGAAGTTGAGTTTAGAATTTAGAATGGTGTTGCGGAGTGAATTTAAGTAGATGGTGAATAATAATGGCCCCAGGATGGAGCCTTAGGGGACCCCTCTTTTGAGCGGAAGTGGGGAGGATAGGAGCCCATCAGCTTTGATGCGTTATAGCCTGTCAGTAAGGTAGCTAGAAAACCAGCTTACTGCAAAGCTATTCAAGACACGTTCTTTAAGTTTCATTAATAGTAGACACTGATCAACTGTGTCCAAGGCTTTATTTAAATCTAAAAAGACAGCTCCCATAGAAAGTTTATTGTTGAGGGCGGTGAACCAGTTGCATGTTACCAAAGCTAGTGCAGAAACCGTGCTGTGATTCTGCCTGAAGCCTGACTGTAGTAGGTTGAAGAGGTCTGAATTTTCTAGGTGATCCCTTTGTTGATTATTAACTAGTTTTTCTAGAAGCTTTGATAAGACCGGTAGGACTGAAATTGGTCTGTAGTTGTTTAAGTCACATGGGTCACCGGATTTAAATAAGGGAAGTATGTATGCTGTTTTTCCAATACGTGTGTACTATGCCATATGAGATTGATGAGTTGAATGTGTGTTATGGGGCGGCTAGGAACTGGAACCCTAGTTTTAGGAAAGTAAGCTCGATTCCATCAGCTCCTGCGCTCTTTCTCATATCCATTTTTTCAGTAGATCTTCAACTTGTTTGTATGAAACCAGAGGGAGACAGCAGTAGTCCGGGATCAGCAGATCTACAGGAACATCCTTGGTTACAGAGGAGTTGAGGAGCCTAGCAGCAGGGGGAGGAACTGAACACTAAACACGCTGTTGCAAAATGTGTGTTTAGTTTTTCTAAAATCGTGCCACGATTAGAGAAAGTATTACCTTGCAAATCAATTTTGATGGGAATTGCCGGAAGAGTTCTGGGTACGTAAACTGCCAGTGAACCTCTTTTAAAAAATATCAATATGGGATCCCAGTGACTCACAGATATAAGTATTTCCAGGTGAGAGTCTTTGGACAGAGTAGATAAAGGGACCTGCTGGATGGATCAGTGAAGAACTACTACTTGGAGTAGGCTGTCTTCCGAGCCCACACAAACTCCCATGGTTTAATTGCACAGATGGCAAAACAGGATAGGGACATATTCCTTAATCTTTTGATAAAAGTTAAATGTTTACAGGAAAAGGATCTGGAGGTCATGACTGCAGATGACAACCGGGGGTGGTGCTTAAATTGCATATGGGACTCAATCTGTAAAAGAAAACAAAAAATGTAAAGAATCACAATTTAAATTTCTAAATAGGCTCTACTGTCCACCAACTACTGTCCATAAATTCCACCCCTCGGTATCCCTGTAGTGATAGTATAATATGTTGATTATTGTCACTCCATTTTGTATGCTATTTCATGTAATGTATGTCATTTTATACTCCATTTTGTATTGTGCGACTCCATTTTACATGCTGCTTCATTTAATTGGTGTTTTGCTCTTTAGATAGCCTCATTATTATGTTTTGCTTCAGTCAGTGTATTTTGCTGACTTGAAGGTCGATATTATCAGGCAACCTGTTTTTGTAGTTTTGTACTTCTGCTTAGCTCATAGTGTTCTAGGCACCGGCCAGTGTTTGGAGCACAGTGACCTAGCAGGTGTAGGGAATTTTGAGCAGTCCTTATGGTGTGAATTTGCAGCATCTCTGGGAGCCCGCCAGCTTCTAGAATGTGGCAAGACAACACTATGAAGGCTGCACGGTTATTTTTAGCATAGAATAAGATATAAATGTAGCTTTCTCAATGCCTGGTTAGAAGCCTCACCTGCAGGGTGGACGGATCGCTGTGGGGCCAATTCTCGTTCGTGAGACTCTAGCCAGGCTGACAGGGGGCTTCCCAGCCATTGGAACAGGCTTGGATGTAGCTTTTGGAATCGGTGATGTATAACCTTTTGTATTATATTTTGCTATAATAAAGCTTTGGCTTGCTGTACTTATTGTAACCTTTTATATTATATTTTGCTATAATAAAGCTTTGGCTTGCTATACTTATTGTACTGTTATTGTGTGTATGTGAGTGTGAATGGCAAATAGCTGCTTGGTTTGAGTTGGCAGAACAATCCCTCATCTGTGGTCATTGTAACAGTGTTTTTGGCACCTACATTCATTACTTCTGGGAATGCCTAGACTTCAGGCCACACTAGTTGTTAGTTGCGCAACAGCACTCCCAGATTTTCACTAAATAGATGGTGGACACGTCACTTTCCCTGCTTTCTGGAGTGGAAGACATGAGGGTGGAGGGATGGGCACCATGCTCTAGACCTATTAAGAGTGTTACTGGTGCTAGCCAAGCAGTGTATATAGAACACCTGGGTTTCCCATATTAAACTCACGCTACGCCAATGGAAGAGACTGACGACAGAAACTTTGGCCCTGGAAAGGATAACTTACCTATTACATGATAGGAAGGAACTTTTCTTCTGCAGCTGAGGGAACTATATTGACGCTCTTCTGGTGATGAGGCAGCTCTGCTGAGACAGGGCATAATTGGAGATGGTGGGAGGTGGTTTCCTGTGAGGTCCAGGACTTCTAGCTTTCCATGTGAAGTATGGAAAAGACACAAGGCCATTAACCCCTCACACCACCATTACTTTTGGCATATAAGTGGTGAAGAACTTAAGGAATGCTAGCAGAGGGAACACTGGTCAGTTACCTGTCTTGTTGGGTCACTGATCACTTGTATTGTGTAATACGTGTTTGGAAACATTTAATTATGACAGAACCTTTTCTGTTACCAATTATAATGCCATATGATATCTTTTACTGTCTGTATAGTCTCCCGATTGTTGTTTGTAATGTTTGAAAACTTTTAATAACTACATGAAACAAAAAAACCCGTGCACATCCATGCTTTGCTGCTGTCCATGTGACTGTACGTTAAACAAAATTAGTGCAATTGTCCTTTAAATAGGAACATTTACACAGCAGTACTAAAACAGAAACCAGTCAACAAGAGACAAAACACAAAATGCTGTGAGCCTTTTCAAGTATAACATTTAAAGTTTCAAAAACAAAAGCAAGCTTGTTTTACTGCTACTAACCGAGCAGCCCGAAAGCCAGCTGACTGCAGCTGTCTGCCTGCTGTTTCGCTGAGAAAAGTTAGCTGAAAAGCAAGAGTCAAGTTTTTATTAGCGGACTGCCTTGCAAATTAGCTGCCTCCTCCTTTTCTCAAAATTAGCTTATTAGTTTACTAATCAGCATAGTTGCAATGAGCAGGTAGCTGAATGCCTTGCAATCCAGCTGCATGTTGTACAGAAAGTCATGCTGCATTCCTCTGTATTCCTATTACAAGTCAAAAACTTTATACCATCATTTCTAAACACTTACATATAATGTACTCCCAGGATGCAAAATTTTGCACCAGTAGTGTGCGTTAAATCCTGCATTGTGCATTATCTCCCTTTATAACACTTCTGACCATTTTACAAATCTTATAAGTATAATAATCCACTCCAAGTGTAATAACCCACTCCGTCTCTCACTTCTTCGCAATGCTCCTTCCCTACTGTTCCTAAAGCCATTGCTAAAATCAACCTCCCCCTCACCCACTTGCTCCTGTTTCTCCTCCCCAGCCCCCCTTCTCTCTCCCCGTCAACCAACCCTATACCTTTTTGCCCTCACACTCCCGTTACCCTCCCTCTCTGCTCTAAAGGCTTTGCCTCACTGAATTTCTACCTGTGTTTTCCTGCCCCCCATCTCACCCTGGTAATGCTCAATTGATTCCAACTCAGAATTACTGACTTTACTACCTCAGTGTATTCATAACACCATGTTTTTGCTGCACTGTGTTTGCAGCTTAATTTATTGCTGTCTTTTGCACTGCTGTTGACTGTGCCTTGCTGCTTATCTTGTACTCTTTTCCCTTCCCCCAGGTTGCACCTTGAAACAAGCCTCGGCTCAGTGTGCCTTTCCCAGTTACCAAACTTTTAAATAAATAATTAAATAAAGGTGGGTATAAATGCTTTAATAACCTCATTTTCGGGGTGGCTGCAGACCCTTGACTGCGCCTTATGCCTCACAACTCACCCAAGTCATTCAGTTATTACTATATTGCCACACACCCAGTTGTGGATTGTACCTTACACAATGCATTTATTCCTAGACATACTAAACTCTTACTGAATGTGCTGTGGCCCTAACCCTAGTTTATCCTCATCAAAATACTGTTTTGAGGCAAAGCCACAAGTCGGCCCCACAAATGCTTTTATCTAATCAATCAATCGATCAAACTTTATTTAACCAGGCAGTTACATCATGGAGCGAGCTCATTTGCAAGATGGTCCTGGACACACAGAACAAATTTCATTTACAGTTTACGACAACATGTCAAGGCATATCATGCAGGAACACAGTATAATTATAAATAACATTACCGGATAGGTGATTTCGGTAACAAATCTTAGATGGCAAGTGTTGTATACATGCACAGATACTTCATTATAGAATGTCTGGGGACAGCAGGTGAGCGAGGCATGAGAGGATGGCAGAGGCACATAGGATAGAGTGGGAAGGGGGATAGAAACTACATACAGGGAGGAGGGGTAACCCTGCTATGTTAGCGTCCCCCAGAGGGGGTTGCCACCAAGAGAGAAGCAGGGAGGGAGCTAGGGGAGGGGTAATTAACCTAGGGGCTGCCAGTCTACAGGGGGAATAGGGAGGACAGGAGGATCCATGAGCTAAGGATATGTTCAAATTGTATATCAAAGATTACCCGAGACAATCGCACGCAGTTTTCAGGCATCTAAGAAGCAGTTGTTTGAATACATAATTCCTAATTCCTCTTATGAATTATTTTTAAACTGCTTATTTAGACCCAGAAGCGGGTAGCGCCCTTAAGTGACTTACCTACCCACACTGTGTCAGCTGCAGCAGATAAAAATACATACGTCTACAGAGACAAACTGATCCATCCACGAAGTAAGCAATCCAGGGTAATGAGGTTTCTGCATAATGTGTGTTTTTAGATTAAAATACCTTCTAGGGACTTATCTGAACTAGTTTCCGATAATGTAGAGGTTTGACACAATTCACACCCTTGGTACTGCAATTTTCTTCAAAAATTCTTACATTTGACAAGTACATAACTATTATATCTGATGAGACATACCAATAAAGAACAAAAGTTATAAAATAGTTGTAAACATTAAACCAAATATGCAATATGAGAAACCAAGAGAAACAAAACCGTTTGCTGAATAATCCCATGAAACACCTGCTGCCATTTGGCCAGCATGTCATTAAATGAGCATCTTAGGACTTAAACAGCTATTTTGTTCAACGGGGGTTTCCAGCAAGGTGCTTTCCCCATTAATCATTATTTATAGCTGATCAAGCAACATGCTCATGGGTCCCTGTGTTCATTTGCATTAGGTTGTGCTGTCTACAAACTGGAAAACAACAGACTTTGTGGCTGCAAAAATAAAGTGAATTCAGATAATGCTGCTGTTGACTCAGACATTTGAATATTGTATGGAAAATAGCCTAAGCCTGTCTGAAACCAAGACACTACATTACCAGTGCATCTCACTAAACTCTCGCAGTAGGCTAGTATGTGCAACCAACTTTTAGCTTCTGTGAGAAAACCAAATGGAAAATAAACACAACACAGATACATGCGTGTGAACGTGTGTGTGTGTGGTGGGATACAGATGATACTTTCTGATCCTGGTTGCAGACTAGGGAATATGCATAATTAAAAATACCAGTAATACCACAACAGCAAAATTCTAAATTAAGGTGCCTCGGAGGGACGTCTCATTGTATAAGAGACGGTCATCTTGTGAGGTTTGGGCAAGAGGGTCGCCAAGCAAAACAAAGCGAAACTTGAGCAGCACTGGCTGCCCAAACCTTGCAAGATGGCTTTCATATACAACAGAGACACTCCTTGGAGGAATTATTAACTTATTCTAAACCAGGCAAGTTAGCTAGATGGATATAAAGTATAACACTGCAAGTTTTACTTCAAATGTTTAAATGCTCCTTCCCCACCACAAGACAAGAACCGTACAGAGGATAAGCAGTCCTGTGGTTCTGCACTCTGATTGGCTGGAATCAAGGTAGCGATTTATATTTATCTGAAGGCAATAAAATGCAGTCTCCTGCCCCACTATGTGTTAACGCCCATTGCTATTAAAGCTGCTTCAACAGGATTTTCAAAATATTTGCTGTATTTGCTATATATTGTTAGTATAGTAGAATCCGCTTAAACAGGACGGCTCCGTGGCAGCCCAGTCATCCCATTTAATGGAAGTGCTATTAAATCAACTACAGTGCCCCTATTCTGTGTCTGTGTCAGTTGTATTTGCGTCCTACTGTGGGTGCTTGTGGCAGTTTAGCACAGCATACACACATAGCACACAAACAACAGTAGTACACCATTAACACACGGCACACAAACAACATTAACACATTAAGACAAACTCCTCAATGATTACAGTTCTTTTTTTGAAAATATTTTTGGTGCTTCATGTAGATCGCAACTTTATTTGCAAAGTGAAAGCAGTTTAAATGCAGTTAAAACGATTCACTTATCTGCCGGAAAGCAGAAGTCCGTGACTGTCTTCTGTCTGGATAAGTGATCGTCTTCTGTCTGGATCAGGGCTCCAGATAAGGGGAGTACCGACCTGTTTCACTCACCTCATTTTAGAAAATACTCTTCAGAAATTTTTTTTAATAAGTACCAGTACTCACCCAACATTCGTAAATACTCCACACTCCAAAGAACAATGCTTCATAACACAACTGATGATTCAACAGGAATAGTTATTTTCCAGATTTACAGCATTCAAATGCATCCCAGTTTTGTTTTTCTCACTGTATTTTAAAACTGGTGAGTAAAGTACTCCTACGTGCCAACATTATCTGAAGCATTGGTGGCACCCGATAAATTCTTATTTAGAACAAGCATTTGTCAATGCTGAATGTTGTCTCACTGGCATTGGTAGTGCAGGAGTTAGAGATGCATAATTGGAATGGCAGTCAAGTACTGAACTGACGCCAACCCCACCCCCCACCCTGCAGAGACTGACAGGCGTTGGGGTGTGCCTTTGGGTCATCAGCTATAATGCTCATGCCATTTAACCTCCCCCTACCCTGTACACACTGACAAGTGTTGTGGTGTGCTTTGGGGCCTTTGGGCCTTATACTTACCCTATACCATAAGGAAATACGCTGAGATGGGTGCAGTATGGTAGAATGGGGTGTACTTTATGGACGAAGACTCCAAGGCACACCTAGATGCCTGTGACTGGCTGCAGGGTGGGGGTGGGGGTGGAATGGTGTGAGCATTACAGCCAATGATCCCAAGTCACACCCGACGCCTGTCAGTCTCTATAGGACGGGGTGTTACAGTTGGAAACCCTAACAACGTAGGCGTTTGTCGGTATTTTCACTCCAAGTTTTCAACATGGTCTTTTTGTGACCCTACCTCATGAAGAGCGGTACTATCAGTTTGTTAGCGGAAAGGTGGTTTTGCACAGCGACTATGCCATTTGGCAACACAGGCACGTAAACACATTTTAGGCAGGGTGTGAAAAATTACAACTGTATTGTTCATGAGGAAGTGTAAAAAAATAGCAATGTTGAAAATCTGGAGTGAAAATATGCAAAACTGGTGACGCCATGAGCAGGCATAGAAACTGCGCAACACACGTCCGTAACCCAATTATTTTTGGGATTTTTTAACCACACTTTCAACACAGGCATTTTGAGACCTCCTGTCATGAACAGTGGCACTGTGATTTTGTTAATGTGTCCCAAATGTTGATTTCCCACAGTGACGACGCCATTATGTGCCACAGGTGAAAAACCACATTTAGGGCAAGATGTGAAAAATGACAGCTGTACTGTTCATAAGGAGGTGTGAAAAAATGCCAGTGTTGAAAATCTGGCATGAAAATATTGCAAACTTGCGAAGTTACAAG
Source organism: Neoceratodus forsteri (assembly GCA_016271365.2). NCBI lineage: Eukaryota > Metazoa > Chordata > Ceratodontiformes > Ceratodontidae > Neoceratodus > Neoceratodus forsteri. The sequence goes on from CM028133.1 coordinate 539,442,279, forward strand.
GGTGCATGGAAACTGTGCAACTCATGCTTGTAACACAGTCATTTTATGGACTTCCATCACTAAATTTTCAGCATAGGCATTTTAGGACCTCTGCTCATGAACAGTGCCACTGTGATTTTCTTAATCTGTCCTTAAAAAACATGTGACGAGGTACCTTTGATGTGACGAGGTACCTTTGAAAATGAGCCTCTGGCTCAAAGGTTTGTAAACTGATGTACAAATAAATAAATAAAAGTGTTCTCCCACAGAGACCGTGCTATTCTGTGCCAGAAGTGTGAAAACACATTTCGGCCAGGATATGTAAAATGACAGCTGTACTGTTCATAAGAAGGTATGGAAAAATGCCAATGTTGAAAATCTGGAGTGAAAATATTACAAATTCATGAAGTTATGAGCATGCGTGGAAACTGCACAACACATGCTCGTAAAACAGTCATTTTTTTTTAATTTTTTCACCAAATTTGCAACATAGGGTTTTTGATAGCCCATCTCATGAACAGTGCACTGTCGTTTCATGAATCGGTCCGGAAAGGTGATTCCGCGCAGAGACTGCGAAATCTCCTTTCGGAATTGAATAACGCCATGACACTGACTGAATTCATGAGGAGGGGTCCCAATAACCCCATGTTACAATGTGGTGCAAAAATTCCCAAAAATGACCGAGATATGCACCAAAGTTGAAAAAAAAAAACCCTATTTATGCCATTATATAGCTTACCGGCATTTCTTCAGTTTGCGGGAGGATTTGAAGAGTGCGGACGTGTTCCCTGTCCTCCAAAGATTGTCACACCGGACTCCAGAGGTAAGTATGGGGTGAGGGGGGTGTGTGGGGAGGCAGGGTATACAGAGGGTGGGCGAGGGGGCTGGAGAGACCATGAGGGACAGTTTTCTTCTTTTACAGGTAAAAAAAAAAAAAGAAGAAGAAGATAATGAGGGTCGGTTTTCTTTTTTTGCAGGTGTTTGTTTGGTACACTGGGGTGGGCTCCCAGTGGACCACCTGCATAACGGGGAGGGGGACCGCAGCCAACGGGGATTGGGCCCCCCGTCGGCTCAGAAACGGGTGGGGGGATGCATGATGCCGATGGGGATTAGGCACCCCCTCGGCACACCGCACACATCGGGGGCTGGGGACATTATGCCAATGGGGAGTGGGCTCCCCTGTCGGCAAACTAAACTAGGCAGGGGGGACTGAAGCCGACAGGGATTGGGCTCCCCATCGGCAAGAAAAGACTGTTGGGGGGCGCATGATGCTGAGGGGGGATTGGGCACCCCCCTCGGCACACACCTGGAATGGGAGGGGTGGGCATCATGCCGATGGGGAGTGGGCTCCCGTCTGCAAATGAAGTGGTGGCAGCCGTCAGTGCCGCCATGTTTACTGAGGTGCTTCACCAGGAATGGCAGTTTGGGAGGCATGTTATTGTGCCGCTGCGTGACAAGCTTGGCTCTCACTGCAGCGATACGTTTCTTAGATCTGGTGCCCACTTTACGTATTGCGGGTGTCAGCGCCTGCAACTGGCTTATTGGGGAATGAGGGACGCATCTACTGATGCATGACCTGCATTCGCCCACAGTGACCACACCTCCAAATCTACTACTACTGCAATATGTTGGCTGGCGCGCAAGCTCAAGCCAACATAAAAACTACATAGTTTTTCAAAATGTACTCCTCATTCCACTCTGTCCAGATATTTGTAGGCATCTGAATTTGGTTTTACTCACCTCTCCATTTCAAAATGAAGAGTACAAGTGCTCATCCCAAAAATCTTATCTGGAGCCCTGGTCTGGATGCTTCTGAAATTTTCTTTCCAGATCAAACAGCATGTCTTGCTCCCGAACCTGCCCTTGTTCTGTGCAACAGTCTCGCAAAATTGCGATGCAAGCCAGTGCTTACTTCCTTGTTGTTGACCGATCTTGGAGGAGTGGGGGGTCTGGATCACAGTCCTAAGTTTCGGCGCCTTCAAAATGCTCCAGTTTAAGTGAAACAAATTTGTTCGATAGAGACTTTGCCCTCCATCACCTCACTCTGATCATAATCGACAAATTCTTCTTCTAACTCATCCTCAGTCATTTTCGTTGGCCTGTCCACATCAGCATGGATGTTAGGAATGGTTGACAACTCCTCCTCCAGTATTCCTGTGGCATCACTCAAAAATCCAGCCTTAAGGAAACAGTTACGGATTGTTGTTTCCTTTACAGTTGCCCAAACTTGATGCATCATCAAAATTGCATCATACAAGTTTAAACTGCTGGAGATTTCATTAGCTAAAGAAGTGCTGCCATGGTCAAGGATTCCTACAATTCTTGTTGCAAATATTGCTCTGTAATGCCCTTTAAAGTTCTTGATGACCACCATATCGAACGGCTGGATTAAGCTTGTTGTGTTGGGTGGAAGGAACACTAATTTTATTTGACTGAATTTGCCTGCAAGATACAGAAGGTGAGCGCTACAGTTATCGAGGAAAAGGATCATTTTCCAGTGGTGGTGCTTCTGCTTTGTGTTCCACTCTGCCAGCTAGCTTAAAAAATCAATCCAGTCATCCATGCACTGGCGCTATAAGTGTATGGCCCTGTTTACATTACAGCACGGTATTCAGAAACGTTATCAGAGACAAATTATGTCTTACCGTGCTGTAGTGCTCGCATGTCTAATCTGTGTTAGGATCCGTTTATAATGAAATGTTTTCTACTGGTCACATTGTGGCCGAGATCCATGTTCAGTGCAGTGTCTTAGCAATCTGCTTACCATGAAGCACTGCACGGTCAGCAGTTCTCCCATAACACGGATGCTGAGTAAGCATGGTTAAAGAATGAGGAGCGTTCGTACTGTAAGTAGAATTGTTTTTCATTGGCAGATATTTTCAAGAAGCACATTTAAGCCTAGGTCTGATCAGGGTTTGAACGCGGTTCCTGAAAACATGTTGTAAAGCGTGATAGGTGCGAACACTAATCATGCTGCCATGACTGTGAAACGGTTCTGGCAGCGAGATCCATTTCAAACACTGCAGTGTGATCAGGGCCTTTGTGACTGAAAGTAAATTAAAATTCTTTGCAAGATAGCGAGGTTTGCGGCTCTTCCCAATGACAAGTAAAGCCAGCTTCTCCGTGCCCTGTAAATTGAAGCTACACAACAGCGAAACTCGATTTTTTTGCAGTTTTGCCACCAATCAGGTAGTTGTCCTTTTGAGTATGCCCCCAGTCTGGATACCCATAGTATAAGAGACCGGTCTCATCTGCATTCCAGATGTCAGCGGGGGCACAATCAGACAACAGACCTGGCAGAACCTCGGTAACCCACTCTGCAGCTGAAGGAGCATCTGCATTTAGCATTTCCCCATGCTCCTTTCTAAACACAATGTTGTGTCCTGCTTTCCAGCGAGAGAGCTAGCCATCAGTTGTCTCGAAGTTTTCATGTTCCACGTGCACTGCCAACTCATTAGCCTTCCTTTTTAACACAGAACCTGAAATCCTTACCCCACCACCTCACTGCATGGGAAAACCAAATGTGAAGGGCATTCTCCAATAATGTGTCTTTGCCTTGACATTTACACTTTTGGTTAGGATTTTGGTTATCGTTCCACTCAGTGAGAATTCACTGTTTATTTTGTGAGATTCGGCCAGCCTGACTTTTTTGAGATGCAGAATTTCTTCTCTACAGCTGACAGTGATGTGTTTGGCTCCAGGAGCGATTCAAGAACTAAAATTTTCTGGGCCAAAAGCAAATCCACATGTTTTTTGGCCGTTGTGTGCTGCAGGAAGGATGGTTTTACACCTGACAGCACTGAACAGCGCTGCACTTTTATGTGCTGAGCAGCTAAGTAGGTGAGAACAATCTATTAATTAGTCTGAAACATGTGCTTCACGGTCAATAATCGTCCCATTAAAATGGCCTGTCCATCCCACTTAAAGGGATACTGCTGCCACTGAATAACACTGCAGCAAAATCATTGCCCATCGGGACATCCTGATTAAGTGGATGTCCCAATTAAGTGCGTCCCATTTAAGTGGAGTGTACTGTACCTTGTGAGTTCTGAAGGTAAATACTACAAATAAGTTCTAGTCCACTATGATGCAAAAGCACTGCAAAATCCCAAAAAGTAGTCTGCATTCTTGTTCTGCTACTATTAAAGTGCACACAGTTGCTAACTTAAAAAGCTTAAAGAGTGCTTTCCCGGTGCTCACACCAAAATTTATTAATAACCCTCACCTGCCTGAACTTAAATCAGATTTTTTATATTCCTCTATTTTGAAAGGGCAGAGATCGTATTTTGGCTCTGTGGAGTTAAGCCACCAATCCCTTCCACTTCCTGGTAATGCGATCCGCCCTCACGCTTGCACATTTTGTGATGTCACATACGCACAGTGAGGGGGCACGCTCCATAGACATGAATGGGATAATTTTTTAAACTCCATTTTTTCACATTGTAGGTGGCCACTGAGATGAAATCAAGGTCTTTGTTAGCTGAGCAGTGCCCTTGATTTGTTTGCGATGGCCATCTACAATACAAAAAAACAGAGTTTAGAAACGGTCACATTCACATGTCAATGAAGCACACCTCTGCCCAGGCTATACAATGGCATCACAAAATGGGGCAGATCGCAGTATTGGAAAGTGGAAGGGATCGGCAAATTCGGCTCCACGGAGCAAAAATATGATCCTTTCCCTTTCAAAATAGGGGCATCGAAAAAAGTCTGATTTTGCCCCCATTTGACTATGGGGCAGGTAGGGGTTCTACATGATCTTGGTGGTAATGTCAGAAATATCGGGAAAGTGCTCTTTAAAACAAATGTGTAACTTCAGTTTTAATTTACTTTGCCTTTTTTTTTTTTTTATTTTCTCATTTTACTGGTTGCACTACAGTGTACAAGCTGCCACTAGCCAAATAACATTTGCTAAATGTAATCCCTTCCCTGGCGCTGTGGTCTAAAAGAGAGAAGGGCTACTACCCACGCCTTAGAAAATTACATTTCTTTCTTTGAACTGGAACACTTTCCAGGCATTGGAACTCATACTCCACTGAAAGTCTTGAGCATTTCTGTTTCTTTTGCCCTTCCAGATCAGAGAGCAAGGGACAGAAGCCCCCCCCAGGAGGGGGCTCCAGTCAACACACTGACAAAATTTAAAAACTCTCACTTCACGTAACTAAACGAACTAGAACAGAATTATCTCTCCTCAAGAGCTTCAGAAAAAGAACACAGTCTCTGATTGGTTTAGCAGAACAAAGGGGAAGCCTGGCAGCTACTGAATGGTTTATTCCAGCTGTCTGTCATAGAAAAGACAGTTAATGGGCTTCTTCAATGCCCTATTGGCTGACTGTCTTGGTGGCAAAAGCTGGCACCACCTTTCCAAGGAGCCTTCACAACAGCTCCTCGGGGTCCTGGAATTCTGATTGGCTGTAAGTGGTCACCAGGCTGGCAAAACATGGCCGCCAGTAAACCATTTTAAACAGAGTCCCACATTTAATATTCAAATACAGGCAAACTGTGAAGCTATACATTTATTTATAAACATACACTTGTGCCTGTTTATGTGCCCCTTTCTAGTGACTGCTTGAAACATTTAAACTAGGGCTGCATGAGCCCGTCGCTACCTCCATACCGTTAGCCTCCCAGGACAAAAACAGTGCTCATTATTTATTCATGAGCAGTCTTGGCTGCTCCTTAAAATAACAGGTGCCCAGCTGAATCAATAGTGCTTAAGAGCACTTTAAAAACATTTTATTTTACTTCTCCCCAAGTGCCTCCGGAACCCCTTTCATTTATTTTACACTTGGGGCTGGGGCACACAGAGACAACCTGCTTCACAGCTTTCACTTACGTGCGCCTCAGCGCTCTGCACAGTGTGAGAGGAAAAGAGTGTAACAGGCAAACGCGGCAGCTTTCGCACACTGAGCTGCACAGTATCGGCAACCCGCCCGCAGCATGCGGCTTTTACTTTTCTTTGCGTTCCGCCGGTCCCCAAGCAGGTAAACAGATAATGAGGCCAGCAGGAGCATTCAGGAGCCACACAGGATCAGGGAGCAAGGTGGCACCAAGTCGAGAGGCGACATTAGGTAAGCCCCCACCATGGGGGAGGCATAAATGTTAGGTAAAGTTAACGCTGTGCACATTTCACTTTGTCTTTGGAAAAGCATTTAGATGTTCACTTCTCAACTGACCTCAACTGCTATGTGCCATCACTGTCTGCTGCTACTGCAAGCACTATGCAGTTATCCCTGAACAGTCAAATGTACTTTACACAGATGTTTCGATAGGCTGCAAGAGGTGTTTTTAACCCTGGAAAAGCAAGCAGACAAATAAAACAAAACTGTGTTCTCTAGTAAACTATAACTGCTGCAATTCTGTTTTTATGACAGCATACGCCCTAGTGTACAGCTAGCAGCTTTTAACATCCTACGTTCCATATTTTTAGCTAATTAGAAACAGCATTATATGCCTAATTAACAAAGCATGAAAGGATGTACAGAACATTAAAATGTTTACTGTGAAGCCTAATGAAGTCTCCTGTAATGTACAGTATGCTCAAAATCCCCCCAAATTACATCTTGCATAACTGAGTAATAAATCAATATCCTACAATGGCTGGCCCGCCGGCGCAAAGGTAGCGCTACTGCTTGCAGCATTGACGACCCATGTTCAGTAGCGAGCACGGTACATCAGAGGATTGGCTGGGGAGAGGCTGGATGAGTGTCTCAGGTAGGCGCTCCATCTCCGGGGGGGGGGCATTTCTCAGCAAACTAGTGATACCTAGTGGAGTCTGTGTGTCCAGCAGCCAGGACCACCTGGCATTACAGAGCATCATCAGATATCTGGGGCACAGGTGTGGGAGAGCACCCACCCCGCACTGCACAGCCACGCTTCTGCAGGTAACCAAGGAAATCCACTGGTCACGGAGCATTGTGATGCCCCCAGATCACCTCCCAAATGACATCCCAGGTGTAACCCTTGGCTGAGGTCTCTGGGGGATCTCAGTCTCTCCCCTAGCCCTCCGAGGAGAGCCCCATCATAGGGAGCAAGATACAGTCCTCCCAGCTAGGCGGTCTAACAGGGTCGCCTGGGGAGCGATCTGGTTGCTGAATTGGGGTACATCCACCTGTGACTGGGAGCAGAAAAAGAAGTGGAGAAAAAAAGAAATCTATATCCTACAGTCACATGAATTTCCAGAGTACTGCAAGTAAAAAAATAACAGGAGGTGTACTGTGCTACATCGCTGCACACCTTGGATGCATTGTAAGGCATGAGGCTGCATGCTCATGCAGTGCACAGGAGATAAGACAACTTTTCTTATTATTTTGTGTGTGTCATCCCTTTAACTGCAGTACAAAATGCACACGACTGTTTTAACCAGTGCTCCAGATAAGGTTACGTATCAGCCTACTTTGCTCACCGTTTTTAAGGAAACGTTCAACATTTTTTTTTTTAATGAATATAGATATCCATCCTCACACCTGAAAATGCTATTACTGCTTCAAAATGAGCTTTTTTCTTCAAGATCCAAAGCACTTCTACTCACTAAAATTTCACTGTACTTACCCAATTTGAACATTTGGGAGTACATTAACCTTTCCTGCAAAAATTATCTGGAGCACTGGCTTTAATAGTTGTGTTCTTGACTGATTTTTATGTTTCTAACCTTTAAACATTTTGTTCATGTAGGATGTTTATTATCTTTTGCAAGGATTCTTTTACCGTGTTGGACTTAGAAAAATGTTGTGATGCTTTTCTAGTTAATTGTGAGTTACTAAGTGCACACACTATGCACACATGGTTTGCTAAAGTCTGCCTCAAGGATTTTTACACTAAATCATAAATACTCTTTTCTAATTAAAATACTAAATGTAATTCTCAAAAGTCAGCTCAGACTTCTTGTTAAACTGTACTCTGATCAAACACACAACTGTCATCCTAAAGTATTTTTGTTGAGTTTTTCACTTTTAAAGTTTTTGTTTGTGCCCAGTTTTAACTAGGAAAAAATGTTTGTTTTTAGTTATTTTATGGCGTACTGCCCATGCTCCTAGTTTTAAAACTTTAAAAACACAGAACTTGAAAACAAAATCACTTTGCATTTTTAAACCACTCTTTGGCCCTATTCTGGCATAAAGTCTTCTGAACCTCTAAGACATATAAGGCACTTAAACCCTTTTTTTGGGTGGCTGAGACTGAAAAATCCAGCTCCATAGTTTTGTAAAGAAGCCCCCCCCAAATTCCGTTAAACAGTCCAGCTCATTACCTCAAAAAATGAGCTTTAAATATTTTAAGCAACCCATTCTCCATGCAGAAGCTGGTGCTGAGAATTGTTCTTACAGTGGTGGGATGTCATACAGAATGATATCATTTGAGCGAGACTGCCGGTGAGCATTTACTGAAGTTCAATGGGGACTCTGCAGAAGTCTCTGGGCACGATTTTCAAAGGTGTTAGAATGATGCAAGGGACATGCATCACAATTTGTGTCAAATGTGATTTTCTAAAGCAGTGTACATCCTATCCAGACACCACTGCGTCGAAACCCCCTTGGACCAGTGTTGCGTCAAACAACCCAGTGTGCCAGGTCATGAGGGGCTTGTGCTGCACGGTGGGCTGTAACATCTCCTTTTAGAGGATTTTGCAAGACCCATCATGGGACTGTGGGAGGAGGGTCTACTACACCACCAAGGATCAATGTCAACATCGGGATGGGGGAAACTTGACTAATGAGGCAGAGATGATTACAGTATGGGCTCACTATGGACAGAACACGTATTACAGCACATTATGATGGCACCCTTGCTGTTGCCACATCCAGCTGACTCATGTCCACCTGTGCTCTTGACTCTCCCACTGCCTCCTTCCATCCCCCTATGCCCCAGGGCCCCTTCTGGCAATGTGTTTAATCACCCCCCCACCAACATTCAGGCCCTCTAGTGTTGCGGCGAAGGGCCCGCAGCAACCCGAGTTGGCTCAGCGATACTACATTTTATAAAATCTGGTGCAGGTCCCGCACAGCCAGAGTTTGCCGCGGCCTTTAGATCGGAGCAACTTGCGTCGATCTAAGGGCTCTTTGAAAATTGGTCCCTCTGTATTTCAGCTCTGTACTGGCCTCGGCATACTAACTGGTGCCAAATCGTGTATTAGCTTATAAAACACAACTCTGGCACCAGTTAGTCATACCAAGGAACACTGGAAACCGAAATAATTACTTCGAATTCCATTACAAAGCTCGCGGTCTCGCTTCAACGACATCATTCCACATGACATCCCAGATATTTTAGGAGCGATTGCGGTGCGGCTTCCACATGGAAGATGGGTTTGTTTACAAAATTTAAAAGCTACAGAAACTTGTTAAACCTCATTTTTAGAGGTAAGGAGATGAACTGTTTAACGGGTGTCTTTACAAAGCAATGGAGCTGGATTTCCTTTAGACCTCACGCACCACAAAAAATAAGCTATTTAGGATCCTTTAAATTCAGTGTTTTTTGCCAAAGGCAAAAAAATTACCAAGTTTGAGGATTTTTACATAATTTTACTAATTGGCAACTTCTGAACTGTCAAACCGATTAAAGGAAACCCCCTTAGGCACAAAATTGTCCCAAGTTTAAAAAACACGACTGTTCACATTCTGTAGAAACTGCTGATGTAGCCGGTTGTTTGATTTGGATTCTTTTGTTCTTGTAAAAGTGGAAAACAGACTGCTCACCATAGTGGTGTTACCATGCAAAAACGGGTTTGGGACTGGGAACAGCTCCAGCACAGTCTACACACTCATGATGCAGTAGGAGGAGAGCAGGCTATTGCATCACGAGTGGCTGCACTATCTGAGGGCATTCCTAATGTTCAAGAAGTGTGCAGTAAGAGTAGATCAAGGATCTGAAATCAAACATGGCTGGATACAATTACACCATTAGAATGCATTTCCGTTCTTTTAAGAAAGGCAGCAGATAAAACAACCAGCAACATTAATGAATTTTAGAGAAGATAAGCAATATTTTGTTTTTCAACTAGAAATAATGATACAATTAACACCAAACTTGCTAAACAGAATTAGCCCCTAGGACATGGCAGGTGCACACCAAATTTCACAGCAATACAAGCCAAGACTGTAGAGATACAAGTTGTCAAAAACCCCATTTTGATAGAAACACCAACTCAACCCCACCATACTTGGCTACCAGATCATAGGCTGATTAGGGCCTGCAGCATCACTATAGGTAGGGGAAACAGTGCAGACTGGGTGGGCCTGGAGGCCCTTATCAGCCATCAATGTCTATGTTTCTATACTGGTGCTACTCTGCCAGTACAATATACCATAGGTGCATAGTAGCGCCCCTATAGTGGTGTAACCACCCTACAAATGGGGGTTCCCGAAAAGTCTTCCTCGAGCTTGCCTAAATGCTCACTGCCAGGCTGGTGTCCTGAATTTTAGCAGTTAAACGTTACTGCCAGAGTGTGCCTGTGTACTGCCTCTTTAAGGGCTGCCTAGATTTGCAGTGGTGATTAATCTGGAAGGGGTCTGAGCGTTCTCATACTTGAGTCCCGCCCGGGCTGCCTGGTAATCACTCCATTTCTGCCATCGCTAATTACGCAGAGGGACCTCTGTTAGAAGATGTAACTGTTTACTGAAAACCTATTAAAGTGATAATGATAATGTAGTTTGTCTAACCTACCTTCTTCTCAGCAAAGACTGTCTTGTTTATCCCCACCATTTGGCCTGGGACTGCGAATTGGACCAATCAGTTCTGGTGGAACCTAAAATGGAGCTAGACTCCAGGAGCTGTCTGGAGTCAAAATCGGTAGGAACTGTAGTTTGGGGCTTTTGGTGTCTTTTTGCAGCTGAAGGGGGAGCCTTTGTTGTGACCGACAGACAAATCAGCCAACCAAACCTTCTGGATTCTGGGGAAGGCTTGCTGGCAGTTGCGTCAGATCTAAGTTGGGAGCTGAACAGGTTGAGACAGTCAAGCAGCCATCTGAGTAGTATTGCACGGGAGAACTGTGGAAAGGCCTGAGTTGTGGCCTGCATGTCTGTCTGCTGCCCCTGAGAGGGAGAGAGAGAGTTACCGGACTAATCCAAGTTGCTAGAGAACCAAGTGGGGCCACTAATTTTTTTTTTACCAGGTTCATACCTGAAGAAGACCAAAGATTTTGTTGAATGCAATTGGCCTGTCAGATTTCCAGCTGCTTTTGAATCCCTGGTTTGTGCAGAGACTTTGCGATCGTGACCAGAGAGCAGTTTGCCTGGTACAGTAGAATTTCCTTACACGTAAATGTGTTGTGTATTGAAAGTGGGCCGTGATTTGGTTCCCCACTGTGTGAATTGTGTTCTGCTTGCTGGTACCATAGAATCCTTTACATGTAAATGTCATGTGTATTGAAAGTGGGTCATGATTTGGTTCCCCACTGTGTGAACTGTGTTCTGCTTGCTGGAAGCTTTATCCAGCCTAATCGGACTGAATCCACGTTCATCTCCATTCGGCCTGAGCCATGCCATGCTGGCCCTGCCAGACTACCCCACAGGGTTTTAAATAATTGATTAGCAGTTTTTTTCTTGGGGCAATGCTAACTGTACAGAAAATATTTATATAGGTTTTCTAGAAGTATTATGTTTGTTAAGCACAGTGAGGCAAGTGCTATGCATTTTCACAAAGTTTTAGCACTTTTATGAGCAAAACGCTAATCAATTTTTGGAGTTAAATAAATCCCTGCCCCACTGCACAGAGAAAGCTACCGACGAGAGACCTGCATGGGGATCAGCCCCCTGCTCCACGCCTGAACAGAAATGACACCTCGGCGAATCATGTGGACCCTGCTTCTCCTGGCACTCCAGATCAACCGCCTGCTGTCTCGATTTTTGTCCCGCCTGTATCCAGTCTTGGGTATCATGACTGAATATCAGGGTAGCTCCCTGCAACAACAGCTTAATCTAAGTGTGTCATCTGATTTTTTTGTGGTTTCTCTTTCTTCATGAACTGAGCCATCCAGCTCCGGATTACAAATAGTGTGTATTGTGCATATTGTTTTTCCATCACAGGACCCCAACCAGCTGCGATGCCGACCTACCCACGCAATGGTCCTGGCTAACCCATCTCTTCTCCACCTGCGTACCCAAAAGGTGCGACTGTTTAGGGACTCTGAATGCATGCATAACTGTTTGACTGATAGACCATTTAAGCAAATTACCCTGATTATGCCCCTCCCTTGTTCAAGTCCCTTAAATAAATCAGATATAACTATTTTTGAATTTACCCTGACTGTGGTTCCAGTTTGTGCAAGAGTACTGTACTGCTGTTATTTGCTGTGTATAACCTTGTTTTACAGGGGGTCCCCAGGGCCAAGCCAGAACAAAGCCCTGGTGGTAAGTGCAAACAGTGTGGGTACTTGTGTGGTGTATCAGGGGTACTGTGAGAGTTATTATTATTGGTTAGCTGGACCACTACCAACCCTGACCTTCGGGTGGAGGCACCCGTTTCAGAACTCAGGTCCCTTAACCTGCTACTAGCCAAGCAGGCAGGGGTAGTAGCCCTTGGTATAACGCCACTTAGGGGTTACAGTTAAAGTTGAGTAGGCTATTTAATGTTAACTCCCAATTTTTGTACCTCAATAACTTTGGCATTGTTTGACGAAATACTCCAAAATTTGACATGCACAGTCAGGATGTCAGCGTCTCAAGATGTGAAAGGGTTTTTGAGATACGGCGTGCCACAAATTGGAAGAATAGCATGTTTAGTTTCCCTAGCAGTGCGTATTTTGTGCTCTCACCTACAAACCAGATGATGTGGAATTTTTTCATTAAACTTTCAGCACTGAAGGGGCCTATGCTAAGGGTGTGTCTTTCAAGGGTTTTGTGAAAAAATATTATACAGTTCTAGAGTTATAGGACTTTAGTTAACCAAGAAATGCGAAGTTAAAAAAAAACAAAAACAAAAAACATTGCGAGGGCTTATTTTCATGATTTACCTGATGTGCCACAAGACAAAATACCCATAATGACAGCCACCATCTTGTTCATTTAACTCAAACACTGAAAATACATAAAAAATGATATATTTTCAAAAAACAAAACCAGAGCTTAAGTTAACGGGAACTGTTTACCTAGATTCTAGTGTCTGATTTCTGAAACAAATTGACAGAAATACCCTTTCTGGGCACTCCAAAATCCAGGGTGCCCAGCTTAGCGGGAGGGGCCGTTCACCTAGGTTCTCTGTATGAAAACACTGCAACTTCCTTGAATACTGACGCTGCAGCTGAAATCGTGCTGGCAGCTTCAGTTCAAGCAGTGAACCGGCAATCCCTACTCTTTCTGTCTGTCTCTCTCTCTCTAGCCATCCATCTGCCTGCCTGTCTGTCTATCTAGCTATGTCTTTATTTATTAAGCGGAACAAGGGTCAGTCTATCAGGTAATATCTAGCTATCGGGTGCAGTTAACTCCATTTTGGATGTATTTTACGTCTGAAAATTAGGGGGAAAAGGACAAAAATAGACCCATTGGAGTCTTTTACGTCCAAACTGTAAAATAAGGAAAACAGATTGACATCTGTTTTTCTTGCTTTGGAAGTCTTTTTTGTCCCTCTCAGGTCCTGTTCCATGCCTGCCCTGGCCCCTGCCTATGACTAACAGAGTCTCTGTTTTTTGTTGTGTTTTTTTTTTTTACATAAAAGCAGGAAATATTGGATCTCTTGCTTGGATCTGGCTGTCATATTCACTGCAACAGCCAATAATATAACAGCAACTGTGTGGCAGCCACCCAGCAAACAAACCTCTGAACCCTCCCCATCCACCAAATAGTCCTGTACAGAGCGACGCAAACACCAGAGAATGAGACTGCTGTAGGAGGCAGAGCCAGGAGCAGCTGACAGCAGTTTTGACGGCAGGCTACATGGAGCCTTTCACGCTGAGGGTGAAGATGAAGCTCAAATGTGAATCAAGAAACTAAGTGGCTCAGAGAGGCCAAATGGTACAGTGGCGGCCTGAGGGTGGATTGGAGTGGTGCAGTAGCATGGACAATGAAGGGCAGCTTACAGGAGTTCAGTAGCACGGCACTGATGGGCGCCGGGCAGAGCCAGGCGACTGTGATTGTGGTTCGTCCATGTCGACTGTAGGGTTAGGACTGGCTTGGCGGCCAGGACATCGCCTCTCTTGCTGGCAGTAGTTCAATGGGCTAGGGTGGTGAGCCTGGCTGGGCTCTTCTGGAGGCTCATGAGAAGAGTTGGTCTGGAGACAATCACAGAGGACAGTTGGGCTGAAGCAGCCGAATGAACAGGGTGGTGTGCAGAAGCCAACAGCATGCCAGCAGCAGGAGTCCACCATGTTGGTGTGAAATGTATACTGGCGACGCGTCATTAGGGAGACACCAAAATTCTGAGAAGGTAGTAGCAGTGTGTGTTACTACAACACCGCCTGTGCCCAAGAACCGGGGCACATCTAAGCTGTTTAAGCACCCCCCTCCCCGAGAAAAATTATATAATCACCACCTCCATGGGGGAGGTTTCTCGGGGAGGAAGGGCAACACCCATTTGGCGGTCTCGATGCGCAGCACTCCGACAAACAGTTTGCCACTGTAAGTATCGAACTGGTTGTGGCATACCGATGGCCACTGCCCCAATGCCGCTGCTGCATTGACAGGATACCCAGCAGCAGTAACTTTGAGGTGAGTGATGAGCAAGCAGTGAGCTGATCAGCTTAACAACTTGTTCCCACTTGCTTGTAACTGAGTAAAGTGGAGTGTCAGATCAGTGATTACAGTCCTATGCATAACATGCAAAACAGTGGAATATTAATGCACATACTAGTTGTTCAGTATATTTTCTTGCAGATCAGACAGTACACTAATAAATTCTCCCCAAAGTTGACATGCTTAGCATATTAAAAAGCTATTCCATCCATCTAAAACAATGGACTGTCATGGCAAGCAGTGTATATATAGTGTTTTGTTCCTGCAGAAAAAAAAGTTGTCTTTTTTTTTTTAAAACAAAGCACGTAATCATTTAAGAAGGATATCATAGTTTAAAAAACTGCAGTGCATAAAAGTATTTGCCAGCTTTGGCTTGTTTAACTGATACTCGCAAATTGGAAGTGCAGAAACAAGTCCAGCAACCAGTCAGTTAAGTTACCTGACATGAGGATTGAAGTTCTGGGGTGTCCGCTTTCACTTGCTCCTGAGCGGACTGTCCAGTTTCTGGACTTGTATTTGCACTTACACTTCATAAGTACAGCCTGAACAAGCCTGATCTAGCATTCACGTAAATTTCTATCATTCAATCAAAATCTTTATTTATCCAGGCGGGCACCATTGAGCAAGGCTAATTTGCAAGGTGGACCTAGTCATGAATACATCAAAGTACAGTACAGAAGCAGGTATACAAAAAGCAATAATATACAAGGAAGAAAAAGTATATACAGTGTATACAGTACAGTACAAGGTTGAAATAAAAAAAAAAAAAAACAACAGCATTATTTTACAATTGAAGAAGTCAGCAGATGTACAAATCAACCATAGGCATACAGGGGTTATAAGCAGAGACCTTTTGAGTGAGGAAGCCGGCAACTACACCTATAGGGGAAAGAGGCCATGTATGGGGTGGCAGGTTAGAGAGGTAAAGAAGAGGAGGGATATATTACCAACGACTGGGGGAAAAATTGAGCTAAAACCACAGAAAGTGATGATGGCTGTCGTGTACTTGTTTATTATGATAATGACGGAGGAGGGGTAGATAACTGGGACACTACTATGGATGGGGTGGGACATTAGCCAGGCTGGAGTGGACAGAGAAGGGTGGGTGCAGCAAGAAGAATTAATAGGGCAAGAGTGAGAGCCAGGGGTAGAAACTTGGCGAGCGTCAGGATGGAAAGGGGGAGTTGCAGAATTAGTGGGCTAGCAGTGAGGAAAACATTTGCAAGGTGCTTTCATGTAGCGATTGTAGAGCGCCTTGAAAATATTCAGGCTAACAGGGCAGCTCAGCTTCAAGTTCCTTTGGAAACCATTCCACAATGTGGGTAAAGAGAAGCTTAGAGCAGCTTTGCCGAAACAAGTTTTGACCCTTGGAACTTGGAGGGCAATTAGGGAATAGCTCCTTAGAGCATAAGTGCCTAACACACTCCGGGGAATACAATCTGAGACATATGAGGAGAGCTTGTTGGTCACCACTCTGAAGGCCCATAGGGCAGCATTTCTATTCCTTCTGTAGTTAAGGGAAGTCCAGTCTAACGATGAGTACAGGGAGCACTGGTGTGTGGAAAGTGGAAGGCCAGTAATGAACCTGATAGCTCTGTGGTAGAGGGTGTTCAACTTAGCCAGTGCAGAGGCAGTGCTGTGGCTGTACAGCAGGTCTACATAATCTATTAAAGATAAGAAGGTAGTTTAAACCAGCTGAATCTTGGCCTCCTTTGTGAGCAGGTGGTTAATTCTGCAGAACAGTCCTAATCTTTGCCTTAGTTTCTTCTGTAGTTCATAGAAATGGTCGTCGAAGGAAAGTTTATGATCGAGCCAAACTCCTAGATATTTGAATTTAGCTACATACTCTAGTGTTTCTCCAAAAACAGTGGTAATTTGTGGGATAGCTCCCCCCTCAGTAGGAATTACTGCATGCAAGGAGAGGGAGAAGAGCATGGCTTTTTCCTTTTTCGCATTGAGTAAAAGCTTTCTGTTTATGAGCTGGTATTGTAGAAGGTTAAATTCAGCTTGGAGGTCTTCACAGGCTGCTTCCTGCGTGGGACGACTCAAGTACAGTACAGTGTTGTCTGCGAATAAGTGGATGTTGGCTTTTTTGATGGGGTCATTGCTGTTGTTAATGTAGACTGCAAAGAGGAGGGGACCAAGGATAGAGCTCTGGGGCACGCCCCTCAGCATAGGTTGTAATGGAGAAAGAGCACCTTCAACTTTAACCTGCTCTTTCCGTTCTACGAGGTAGTCTGCAAACCAGCACATAGATTTATGGTCCAGGCCTACGGTGCTTAGGGAAGAAAGAAGCAGGCTGTGATCGACTGTGTCGAATGCCTTACTAAGATCCAAGAAAACAGCACAGACATGCTTCTTGTTGTCAAGGTCTAGGAGCCAATCATTGGTCACCGTAGCTAGGGCTGTTATGGTGCTGTGCTTTGCTCTGAATCCAGACTGAACCAGGTTTAAAAGCCTTCTGGATTCTAAGTATACCCCTAGCTGGCCACACACTATTTTTTCTGTAATTTAGACAGGATGGGGAGGAGGGAGATCGGTCTGTAATTATTTAGATCGCAAGGGTCACCTGCTTATAATAGAGGGATGACATGGGCTAGTTTCCATTGAGGGAGGAGGCTACCCTGGGAGAGTGACATATTAAATAGGAGGGTGACTGGCACCTCAAGTACATGGTAGGCATATTTCAGATAGTATGGCTCTATGAAGTCGAAGCCTGCTCCCTTCCTGGTGTCCAGTTGCAGCAGTAGGTCTTCCACCTCTTTTAGAGAGACAGGCAGGAGGGAGAAGGCCTTCTCGGGTAGAGGGGGACTCGTGAGTTGGTGGGCCCTGAGCTGTGCGGAGGTCATTGGCAGGAGAAGTATCAAATGTTAGCCCTGCCATTGCAAAATGGTTATTGAGGGCTTCCAATATCTCCAATCGGTTAGCGATAACGCTGCCACCAGACTTAATTTTTGCTGGAATGGAATTACCAGGTGTGTGTCCAGACATGTCTTTTAATGTTTTCCAGAGCTTTGAAGGATTTCCTGAGGCAGAGGCTAGCTCCGAACAATAGTAGGTGGCCTTGGCTACTCTGACCAACTTGGTGTACTTGTTACGTGCTCTCTTAAAAAGACACCAATCCGAGTCATTCTTGTTTCTTCAGGCTTTTTCCCATAAAGTATCCCTTTCTAACAGGGAAGCTTTGAGCTCAGGTGAGAACCAACGGCAGGTGCTGCTCCTGACCTGCACCTTAACCAAGGGTGCATGCTTATTTAAAGCCTCACTTAAAATATCGTAAAAAATAGTATATGCCCTGTTAACCGTTTTTGCTAGGAAGAATTCCTGCCATCGCGGTGAATCTTTCAAGCCGTGGACATAAGTAAACAAATCAAAGTTGCGTTTGTACCTCTTGATAGTGAACTTTGCCATAAACTGTGGGTCGTGCACGGATCTAGTGGTGGTGATTATATAATGATCGCTAATGTCTGAGAAAAATGTTCCAACATGAGAGAATAGGTGTGCCTTGCTAACCAAAATTACATCTAAGAGGAAGCTGTTGTTAAGGTTCATTTTATTTGGGCGAGTAGGCTCGCCAATGAGTTGCACCAGCCCTAGAGTGTCACAAAAGGATTTTCAAGGAGCTGATGCATTGATAGCCAATCGTAGTTCAGGTCACCAAGAATAATGGTTTCCAGGAACTGAGCCCCAGTACGGAACTGAGGTGAGACAGGAGATGAGGCCCGGCAGAAGGGGGCCTGTGGCAGCCTATTACACAGAGTGCACTGGAAGGAGAAAGTTCGATCTTTAGGGTCCAGCACTCAAATTCTTTGGGGGAGGATGATGTGTCTATGCATGCGGCTGAGTATTTGTCCCTTATACAAATTACCACCCCACCTCCTCTTGATTGCCTATCCGCTCGGAAGAGTAAATAATTTGGGATTTTTATTTCATTGTCTGGGGTGGCTGACCTAAGCCAGGTCTCAGTGATCACTAGGACGTCAGGTACGGTGTGGCTCACCGAAGCTTGGATAAGGGTGAACTTTTTCAGCAAACTACAGGCATTAAGATGCATAAAAGGCATTCCTTTGATACCTGCCAGGTCTGATGGAGAAGCAAAGGTGTCGAATGGTCCTAGGTTGAATTCGACATTGCCTGAGCACAACAGTAAAAGAAGCAGGATTCTTTTTAAGGCAGCAAACTGTAATTTGTAAAGCTTATTTTTTGGGCGACAGGGGAGGCGGTGTTGATGGGTAGGCCTGTACACACTCCTGGTGTTATACTAGCCTAGTGTTGCAGCCACTAGTGTCCTGGCTAAAATTTGCCATGAGTAGGAAGTCTCGAGTCTGGATGGGGTAGTAATCTGCAGAGGCAGCTTGGGAGATGTCCCACTCCCCGGCAGAGACAGCTGAGAAGCCCAACAGTCCAGAATGGCTACCTGAAAGGAGCTGCTGGATGCAGGACAGGGAGAAGCGCAAGGATCATTCCACTTTGGGGAGGGATGAGGGTTCCGAAGAATTGAGCTGAGCGCTAGTAAAGTTAGTGACACACCAAGGAACCAGGTGTAATTTCCCATGGTAGATCTAAACGCCACAACAGCCGGCAGTAGACGCCACTAGAAGTCTAGACCAATCGGTGATCAGGTGTCATAAGTTCAAAATCCTTTTGTTGGCCGAGAGGCGTTTTTGGCGCTGAATGTACCTGTGGGGCAACTCTTTGCAGCTAAGCCAGTGAGGTGGTTCAAGGCTGCAATCCAGTGTGGCAAGATTGGTCTGTAGCTTTCGTTTCTGTTTCTGGCCCTGCTCCACCAGTACAGAATTATATAATTATTTATTTAGTTTCTGTTGACCGGGTAAGTGCACTAGACAAATCCTGCCTATTTTCAGGCACGATCCGGGGGAGGGGGATACAGATGAATGTCAACTGACCTTGAACCAGATTAAGCTGTTGGTGGTATTTTAAGTGAATGAGGGAAATTTGGCCCGGACACCAGGGAAATTCCCCTACTCTTTTCGATAAGTGCCATGGGATCTTTAACATCCACCTCAACTACCACCAATCCAGGCAGATGGGACCTCGGTTTAACGTCTCATCGGAAAGACGGCACCTCAGAAGTGCAGCACCCCTCTCATGCTGCACTACAGTGTCAGTATTGGGATACTAACCCAAGTGCCAGATGTGGGAACTGAACCCACAGCCCTCTGATCTCCCGGCCTCAGAGGCGAGTGTGCTACCTACTGAGCCACTGACAATATGGGAATGGGAGTGGGGGAAGGTGTTCAAGTCTTGCAGCCTTAGTGGATGAGCATGGTTCGGCCTGAGAGACAGGCACAAAAACCCCGGGGATGGTCCTCAGAAAGAGAGGTATCCCGGGTCCACTACAGCAGAAGAGGAAGTAGAAAATATAATGCGTTTCCTCTTTAATAGAAAAGACAGCTGTTGTAGTCCTCTAGTGGCTATGTAGCATAATTTGCAAATGAGAAAGAAAAAAAAAATTTAAATTCTTGCTTTACAAAAAAGAATAGACCCAGGGTCAGCAGCACTGATAAACATCTCTAATGAAGCAAGGTAAAACGGAGACCAGCAGGAAGAAGTCAGTGAGGCTGAGATCCTCCAATCAGAGTGTCGGCGCTGAAAATTCAGAATGTCCAAAGGCGCCAAATACCAACGTACCTGAGGGGGTATTTGGCTTTTGGCTGTTTCTGTAGATTGCTGGGCCCTGCAACAAACCGGAGTTCGGAGGATCCCAGGTGGCAGTTTCAACAGGGGAAGAAAGCCCCAGGGTCTGCTAATTTGCAGTAGCAGAATCGTGGGTTGCATCCCAGGACAGGCCTGTAGCTTTTCCTCTAGCGGCGAGGTGCGAGCCCCAGGAGGGCATGGCACATCTGAGGGGGAGAGGAAAGGAGATGGATTAAGTAGGGGCAGGCAGGGGAGGTGTGGTTAACTCAAACAAAGAAACAGGGTGGTCACTATTATTTGGAAGGAGGAGGCTAAACTACGAAGTGGGTAATAGAAACAGGGAGGAGACGTAAGTGGGTTAGAGGGCAGACAGGTGGCAAAGCGAGAGGCAAGGATTGGGCTTTAAATTTAGAATGCTAGGCAGTACACTGAAAAGTCTGGTCAATTTAAAACTACAGCTTTACACAGAAATTAATTCTAAAAAGGATTCAGCTGTGTGTTTGCAATAATAGACATTGCAGTACAGGTCTAATAATCTTAAAACTACAGTTTTATAATCAGAATTAATAATAAAAAGGATTAGGCTGTAGTTTTAGGATATTAAGAAGTGCATAAAAAGGTCAACTTAAAACTCTTCAGCCTTTCGCAAGAATTAATTCTAAAGAGGGATGTAATCACAGTGCATTCAGAGCAGGTTTAAATAATGGCAGATTAACACTGAATGGCCTAAACTGGATTATAGATGAGGAGAGAAACAGTGGGGGGGGGCTTTCATTCCATTCTAGCTTTACAAAAAAGATAAATAAATGAAATTCTTGCTTTACAAAAAAGGATAGTTTCCCAGGGTCAGCAGCGCTGATAAACATCTCTAATGAAGCAAGGTAAAATGGAGACCAGCAGGAAGTCAGTCAGTGAGACTGAGATCCTCCAATCAGAGTGCTGGCGCTGAAAATTCAGAATGTCCAAAGGCGCCAGATAGCAATGTACCTGAGAGGACCCCAAGCACACCCCAATGCGGTTGGAGGGGCGAGGCAGGAAAGGTGCAGGGGGGGGGCTCAACCTAACACTGAATATGTATGTGTATACATACATACATATACACATTATATATATATATATATATATATACACATACACATACACACACACACACACATTATGGTATGCGGTAGTGCTACCATGAATTAAGAGTTGAGGCCATTTCTATGTTAAACCCCAAAACTTTTGCACCTTAATAACTTTGCAACCGTTTGATGGATTTGCCTGAAATTTGGAATTTATGATCAAGAACCATAGGCCTTGGGATCTGCCAAGTTTCGTACTGGTCGGATATACGCTGCGAGTTATTAAGTGTGATCTGTCTTGCGTTTACGCTTTTCTGGAATTCTGTGGTCGTGCCTACAGGTAATGCGGTTTTGCGTGACCAGCCCGAAATCTTCAGGGAGCGTGCAGCCGGGTCCCCATGTGCCTTCGAAGATTTTTGAAAAAATATTAAGCAGTTCAAAGTTATTCAAAAACAGTTTCCATTATAAGTCAATGGGAAAAGTTAACAAAAGTTCAACACTTTCAAAAATGCATTTTACTTTTCGAAATGGGCCTGTTACTTTCACAAATCAGCCATTTTGTTTTCAGTTGGTGATCAGAAAAATGGTTGGCATTTAAATTTGGGACCCTCTAGCAACCTAATTTTTTGTACTCACCTAGTCGGGCCCTGAGGATGCTTGCCATGTCTTTATTTTGTGGTAAAACACCCAGAAATATGTTTTCAAATTTCTGGAAAAGTACTTCAGAAATTACTTTGTAAGATTTAAGTAAATGCGAAATTTTTGAAAGCCAGAAATTACGACAGTAATTTTCTAGTCTGTGGAAAATGACAGCAATTCTTTGGCACTGCACTGCAAAATAACCGTTCGAGTTTTGGCCTGAAATTTGGAGGAGCGCAGCCGACATCTCACAGATAGTGCCTTTCAGTGTTGTATTGAAAAAATATTACCGGCAAAGTTATGGCACTCAAAGTTGACAGTTTTTCCCATAGGATAACATTACGGCGTGACATTACAGAATCCTTTGGCACCCTGCTGCAAAATAACGGTTTGGTCTTTTTCCTGAAATTTGGAGGAAGACAGCCAACAGTACACAGATGTGCCTTTCAGTAGTTTGGTGAAAAAATATCACATGGCGGCAAAGTTATGGCACTCAAAATTGGCGTTTTTCCATAGGATAACATTCAGCGCCCAACACTTAACAGAAATCATTTGGAGCCCTGCTGCAAAATAACGGTTTGGTCTTTTTCCTGAAATTTGGAGGAAAGACAGCCAACAGCCACAGATGTGCCTTTCAGTAGTTTGGTGAAAAAAAACATTACAGGGAGGCAAGTTATGGCGCTCGAACTTTCTTTTTCCCATGGATAACATTCACGGCGTCGCCCGCGCCTTTCAGGGCCATTATCTGGAAGCGGTCCGAAAACGGACTTTTCGTCGGAAAATTTCTTAGCCCCATTAAAATTAGCCAGGACAGTTGTAAATAATATGACTTAAATTTTTCTCTCGTCAGACGGTTCCTGAGATATAATGTATTTAGTATTCAAGATCTCATTTTCTGCGCGATACTCATTATTTTGCATACATTATTTGTACTCACTGTCTTTCTCAATGCAGGTTTGGGGAAAACCAGCCTGTGCACTTACATTACTGTTACTGTTGCCCTTTCCGCTTGGAATCATTACCCGTTCACTTACCATTGGCGTCTGCGCCACCATATGCGTTATCCTTTGCGTTTTCATTTTAGCTTGCGTTTCTGTTATTTTTGCCATTTCTGTCTACAGTACTGTTTATCTTACTGTTTCACTTTACATCACCATGCCCATTGACATTTCTGTTTGCAGGCACCATGTTACTATGTGAACACATCATGTGGCAGACCATTCCGTCTACACCACCATGTCGTTACCTTTCTGTTCTCATTCGTGCTTGTGTTACCATATGCGCCACTGTTAGCATTTCTGTTTGCGTTGCTGTCCTGTTAGTATGCCACAACACATCATGTGGCGGGGACGCAGGCCCTTCCGTAAACGCATTATGCACAGCAGGCTGCGGGGGCCATCGCTGCATTACATTCCTATTTCTCGTTATTCTCAAAAGAAAGAAATTAGGGCAAAAACTCCATTTAATGCATTAGTTGGGGTTGTTCCACAGCGACAAAAGTGAGAAATTAGCTGTTAGGGTTGAAAACCCCTTGGACCCCGCCCACCTCCCCAACCGGCATTGGGGTGTGCATTGGGATCGTGGGTCCTAACTCTCACCCCATTCTCCTATACTTCTGCTGCTTTACACAGCGAATTTCCTCACTTTTGTCGCTGTGGAACAACCCTAACTAATGCATTAAACGGAGTTTTTTGCCTCTAATATATATATACATACATACATACATTATAGTGGCACGGTAGTGCCACTATAGTTAGGGTTCAGAGCCATTTCCATATTAAACCCAAAATTTTGCACCTTAATAACTTTGCAACCATTTGATGGATTTGCCTGAAATTTGGAATGTATGATCAAGAACCATAGGCCTTGGGATCTGCCAAGTTTACGTACTGATCGGATATCGGTTGCGGAGTTATTAAGTCTGCGATCTATCTTGCGTTCACGCTTTCTGGAATTCTACGGTCGGCCTACAGGTCGTCAGCGGTTTTGCGTGACTGGCCCGAAATCTTCAGAGCGTGTGGCGGGGTCCCCGATGTGCCTTCGAAGATTTAGTGAAAAATAAGCGGTTCAAAAGTTATTCAAAAACAGTTTCCCATTATAAGTCAATGGGAAAAAGTTAACAAAAAGTTCAACACTTCGCAAATGCATTTTTACTTGCAAATGGGCCTGTTACTTTTGCAAATCGGCCATTTGTTTTCAGTTGGTGATCAGAAAAATGGTTGGCATTTAAATTTGGGACCCTCTAGCAACCTCATTTTTTGTATTCACCTAGTGTGCCCTGAGGATGCTTGCCATGTCTTTATTTTGTGGTAAAACACCCAGAAATATGTTTTCAAATTTCTGGAAAAAGTACTACATAAAATTACTTCGTGCTCACGAAAGTGTCATTTGAAACTTCATAAATGCGACAGTAATGTTCTAGTCTGTGGGAAAATGACAGCAATTCTTTGGCACTGCACTGCAAAATAACCGTTGGGAGTTTTGGGCTGAAATTTGGAGGAGCATGGCCGACATCTCACAGATGTGCCTTTCAGTGTTGTACTGAAAAAATATCTACGCGCAGCAAAGTTATGGCACTCCAAAGTTGAGTTTTCCCATAGGATAACATTACGGCTGAGCATTACAGGAATCCTTTGGCACCCTGCTGCAAAATAACGGTTTGGTCTTTTTTCCTGAAATTTGGAGGGAAGACAGCCAACAGCCCACAGATGTGCCTTTCAGTAGTTTGGTGAAAAAACATTACAGGGAGGCAAAGTTATGGCGCTCCAAACTTTTCTTTTTTTCCCATAGGATAACATTACGGCGTTGCCCGCGCCTTTCAGGGCCCGTATCTCGGAAACGGTGCGAGATACAGACTTTTCATCGGAAAATTTCTTAGCCCCCTAATGGGGCTAAGATTCAAATTAGCCAGGACAGTTGTAAATAATATGACTTTTAAATTTTTTCTCGTCGTACGGTTCCTGAGATATAATGTATTTAGTATTCCAAGATCTCATTTTCTGCGCCGATACTCATTATTTTGCATACATTATTTGTACTCACTGTCTTTCTCAATGCAGGTTTTGGAGAAAACCAGCCTGTGCGATTACATTACTGTTACTGTTGCCCTTTCCACTTGCGGATCCGTACCGTTTCACTTACCATTGGCGTCCTGCGCCACCATGTGCGTTATCCTTTGCGTTTTCATTTGCACTTGCGTTTCTGTTATTTTTTGCCATTTCTGTCTACAGTACTGTTTATCTTACTGTTTCACTTTACATCACCATGCCCATTGACATTTCTATTTGCAGGCACCATGTTACTATGTGACAACACATCACATGGCAGACCATTCCCGTCTACGCCACCATGTGCGTTATCCTTTCTGTTCTCATTCGCGCTTGTGTTACCATGTGCGGCTCTGTTAGCATTTCTGTTTGCATTGCTGTCCCTGTTAGTATGCCACAACACATGCATGTATTATGGTCCCATTTGCATGTCTGCTTTTGAATATCGTGAATTTGCGCATGGCGCAATGGTACTTGCGCCACCGCAAGCTGACTGCTCACTCTGTCAACTTGCGCTTGCGCCAAGTTCCGCGCCATGAACAGTGGCTATGGCTGGGAAGCGATATTCAAAGGAGTTGCTCAATAGCGAACTCCTTTGAATATCGCAGAAAGGACACACCTCATGATCTATTTTGTATGTTGCGGACTTGCGCCTTTGAATGGCGCAGTTTGAATATCCAGCCCAGTATGTCTACTTAAACAATATGCAGGCAAAGAACATATCATTATTACATGAAACTCAAGAGAGAAAGCTAAATATTTTCAACTGCATATTAATGGATTTTCTTTTGTCTTTACAGAACAAGAGCATCAAGAGACATGCACTGTGCACTGCTGCTGTGTCCGCAGGCTTGAAAACAAAATAGACAGCATCAAAGCAGAAACTGCTGCGCTGCGGGAGGGACAAGAAAAATTGTTGTCCCTCTTTCGCAGCGCAAAGCAACAATAAGTTACTGTTGGAGCCTGTGGACACAGCAGCAGGTAGCAGTGTAACAAGTACCACAGCTTCACCTGCACCACCCACCAACTGTTGCTGAGACAGGTGATAGCCTCCACAGCTTCAGAGGTATCTCCCCTCGCTGATGCGCAACAGCTTCCACTTCGTTGCGCCTCCACATACTGTCCAACTTTCACCCTGGACTGCCTCGAGCAACTACACCTCTCTTCAGATTGGACACTGTGTTTTGTAAATAGTTTTACAGAGTACAAATAATTATTAAGTTTTATTTCATTTATTCAGAATAATGAATTTTTTTTTTTTGTTGTTACAACACTTTGAAGACTCCTACATTTTTGTATTTTTATTTTCTGGTACAACTATTTATTTTTCTATGAAAGACAGATTTATATTTTTTAAAAATGTTTTATATTTGACATGATTTTTTAATTAGAAAAATAAAATATTTTCTTAAAAAATTGGTTCAGTTTCATTTTGCTTTATGGGTAGTATCTATGGAACAGGTATGACAAACTATTGTTTTAAGAGATGTTAAAAAAAGGTGTTGAAGCTCAGATTGTATAGTTCAGTGAAAACTTACTTACAGCTTTATACCAATCTTTAAGTTCACATAGCTGTACAATTAAGCAATATGCTGGTCAATATTTATCATGTTTTCAAACATGTTAAGATAATTATAAAAACACATGACCACGACACATTATGTTGATGGTGAATTAGTAAAATGCGTAAGTAGATTTACACTTGGGCAAACATTGTGGCATAATAGAATGCTAGAAGGCCATAATGTCAGCGTCAACAGAATTGTTGACCAATCATTATCAAATTTAAAATAGTTACATTTCTTGTGCAGTGCAAGCTGAGGCACACATCAGAGTTGAACAAGTCTTTATTGTGAAATATAGACTATTATCACTTGTTTTCAGAAAGGTTTCGTAACATGTAGATAGTTGTTTGAGCAGTATCTTAAAACTTAAGCAAGTGAAGTTCAAGATGAAAAAATATGGAGATCTTGAACTGTGTATCAGGAAAACATGGCAACAGATTCTATGTGTTATTACAGTAGTAGCAGTTACTGCTAAATGGCAGAATGTTAAAGAGGAGGCAAACATAGTTTTCATGTGTCATTGCAACCCTAAACACATGTAATCACAAGCAGTAATAGTAATGCATAAGTAGATAGATACCAACACAAAAATATTATGTGGTCATTTGACAATCACAGTATTGATTTGTTACATTTCATTACTGTAGGTGTAAATGTGAGTTCTGTTTTTTTGTAAGACTTACCATTGATGTGTTATACATGAAATCAAATGGTGTATTAACAGCATGGCAAGCCTGTGCAGTACCACTACTGTACACATAATGGTAATAATTTGCTGCTGGTGTGGTGCGTGACAGTATGTGCTCTTGAACAGTGCAATGATACACCTAATGATGTGATGTAAGTGGAAGGCCAGAAGGGTATGCAGTAGTAGCAGTGCATCCATGCAGTAATGATCTGTTGATAGTGTATATCTTGAAGATCCTGTACCGCCGCACTACATCTATATGACAAATTACATGATGGTACTGTATGGACTGATGTACATATACTGCCAGCATAGTATACATGCACCAAATTACATGATGAGATCGTGGCAGGCAAAGGGTGAGTAGTACCACCATTGTATTGATACAGTAAATGATGTGCTGGGATTGCACGGTTGTAGTGATTAGTTTCTATTTAGTGAGTTTGACTTCTCATTCTCAAAAAGGAATTCATAGCAAAAACTACGTTTAATGCATCAGTTAGGGTTGTTCCACAGCGACAAAAGTGAGGAAATTCGCTGTTAGGGTTGAAAACCCTAACTCCGAATTCACCCCCAGCACCACACACACACAGACACACACACTCATTCAAGTATGGGGGAGGACCAAGTCAACACAACCAATGACAGACATCCAGCAGCAGGTGACAGAAATAACAAACAATTGTCTAAATGTACTATGAGACATCCCCACCCACCTGACCAGGTACTGCATGCTCAGTGGAGATCAACAGCAAAACTGAGGCCATGTACACCAAACGTACACATCCCTGATTGCAGCTGTACACAACGTACCACACTTAGTAGTTGCATGGCCTTACCTACCAATGCCCCACACCACACCACAACTGGTACTATGCCGTTATTCAATATAAATGCTGAAGGTGCATGATGACAGTTGTAGAAAGGTTTAACACTAGTGAGTATACATTAATTAAGAGAAGCACATAAATTAACTACAAGACACTAGCATGCTCAAGATAAAGTAGTGATACATTTAGTAGGTGATTTACATAGTAGTACATTTACTGCAATGGTTTACTCAATATAGAGAGGCTGATGTAAGCGTATGGAAAAGCATTGCCTGTTCAACGCTGTGAAATCGTACTGCCAGTATCACATGCATTCTTACTGATGAAGGTGTACTGCTGATGTACATACATAGACCTTCAGTGTGTTTCAATACTAAAGATGCAGTAAGTATTCTTTGTAAGAAACATTGTAATTGCATGGATCAGGCCAAGCAACTTCAAATATCCTAGCACTACTGAGCCAACAATGATGTACCTGTATCGGAGATGTATATAGGATAGATTTTCCTGTAGGCACTTACTGAGTATGTTGTACCTGATAAAGACAATCTCATTGCATCTGTGATGACTAACTTATTCAAATAGTAATACATTTACTATTGTTGCAATGAGTGATCTATGCCACTTATGGACACAGTGTGATTTTTTTTTAACAGTTGTTTCATACTCAGGCTGTATGCCTACTGTTTGGGTTTGCCACACTTCTGTCACTGATGCTATCAAAGTGATAACTATGTTAATTGTGGTACAACAGGAATCAAGTAGGTATGGTGTAGATATAAACAGAATGTCTTTTAGTATTGATTTAACTCACAATGGGGTAAGTGTACTAGGACAGCAGGGGTTATTCTCTATCACTGACTCTGTCAGTTATAATCACACTAAGGTTTCGATGACTGTAATGATCAAGTTACACTGTTCATCTTCATGAGTTCATATTCACAGCCATTCTCCAGTAACTAGACAGTGTATGGTGTAACTGGGTGGGACACTGTGTTGCACAGCTGCTGCAGTGCCTAGCAGAGGGACAGTATCTACTCATAAAGACAATTAAGCAATAAGGCATGACCAACAGTTACGTTAAATGGTCTGTTAATCACCCTGTAGGGGTTTCATGTTGAATGAGGCATAGCCAAGTCCCACATGTCACTAGACAGTGATAAACTGACCATTAACATAATACCTGGGAGTGGCTTATTGCTATCATAATAAAACTGTTTTTTAAACAACATTAAACCATGTTCATCATATGGTTAGGCTCTACATGTATGTTAATAAAAACTAAACATAAGGCTGTTACAATGTTTACAGTCAATTAGAAAGCTGCATTTCTCAAACCCTTATTATAATCAGAGATATTATACCTATACAACTCCTTGGTTTTGCTGAACTCTATTGCTCAGGTTGGCCACCACATGTGGTGTGGTCTGGTGTGGGGCATCGGTAGGTAAGGCCATGCAACTACTAAGTGTGGTACGTTGTGCGCAGCTGCAATCAGGGATGTGTCGTTTGGTGTACATGGCCTCAGTTTTGCTGTTGATCTCCACTGAGCATGCAGTACCTGGTCAGGTGGGTGGGGATGTCTCGTAGTACATTTAGACAATTGTTTGCTATTTCTGTCACCTGCTGCTGGATGTCTGTCATTGGTTGTGTTGACTTGGTCCTCCCCATACTTGCATGTGTGTGTGTGGTGCTGGGGGGTGGTCGAGGTTAGGGTTTTCAACCCTAACAGCGTTCCTCACTTTCTGTGAAACAACCCTAACTAATGCATTAAACGAGGTTTTTTGCCTCTAATATATATACATATATATAAAAACACGGTTAAGAAACTTTGTGTGTTGTGCCAGTCTTGACCTCAGCGGGTATGCTTTGTCATACCATGTCGGTGAGCTGAGTTGGGGGGCAAGCTCAGTGGCTCAGCGGGATGCGGTGAAGGGGAAGCACCACTTGTGCTCAAAACAAAATTCCCTGATGTCCTGCACAGCGACAGCACAACACTGACACCAGTATTGTGTCATCCCAAAAGACAGTGTTTTTTGTGGGGGGCTAGACCCCCCCGCACCCCCATGTGGGGAGCTCTGCCATCTACACTTAATTATAATCACCACCATGTCGGAGTTGTTCTGGGGAGGAGGCAAATCTCCGGGAGAAGCGGCATCTGTGAAAACAGACCATTACAGCAACTGTCGCTGTAATAGTCCACGGTGAAGATGGAGGGATAGCATTGTTATGTAAAACACATACCAGCCAGGGAATGAAAGCTGCAGGATGTCCACATGGATTTGGGTACCATACAGTGAAGACAACTGTCCTCTTGGCATAGGGCCTCACGCCTCTGCACCCGTGGGTGGCAGAGGGCCCTGTGAATTGGCTGACAGATGGACTCTCTGCCCTGTGCATCTGAGTCTACAGCCACATGAAAGTGCAGGGTCCAGAGGATCCTTCACTTCCACAACTAGACAGCCCCATGAATTCTTGACATCTGTCTCTGCATGGAACTGCAGGGCCTCTGTAGTTGGACAGACATTTTCCTTGGTGCAGGGCTCAAAGGGCTTTGCGTGAATGAGGATACAACTTTACTATCTCAAAAGGAAAGGAAAATCTTTCCCCAAAATTTTGTTAATGCACTAATTAGGGTTCAAGTTAATGTCACAGATGTAGGAAAATGCAGCATTTGGGTTTTCAACTGTAACTTCCCACGCCACCCCCCAAGCAGAAAAAGGAAACTGAGTTTTGGGTCTCCAGAGTCATGGCAAGTCAGTGGTGGGGTCCTCCAGGTTGTCAGAACTACTGCTTGCCCTGTTCCTGAGTAAACAAAGTCAGACATGATCTCCTAGCTTCATGCAGAGCCGCAAGAAAAGTACAAAAGATTGTGCTGGCAACATAGCAACAAGTGGCAAGACATACTTCTCTACCTTTGAAGAGTGTATCACTATGAGGCACTGGCTTGGAGCTGTACCCTGTGCTTGGGACAGGAGGCTATGGGTGGGGGGGGGACATTACAGTTGACAACCCTAAGAAAGACCCCATCAAGAATTAGCTAAAACTCCAGAGACCCAAAACCCCCTTTTTTGTTGATTTATCTACCTTTCCGCCTGCTGGGGTGGTCCTATAGTTCCCCCTATTCTGGCCCTGACCCGGCGGTTCCTGCATCGGGCGTCATGCCTAAGCTGCAACCTCCTCACCCTCACCCTCTCTAAGGTCACATCACGGACCCTCTCGCAGAATACCAAGGGGTCGGGACCAGAGGGAGCTCCTGGGAGCGTCCGAGGCAGCGCCGCAGGGCAGACCTTCATGAGCTGTGGGATCGGTGGTTTTGTCCCCTGTAGCTCCCCCCGTGCATGCAATGACGCCAGTGACGCTACTGGAGTGCCTTCCACTCACATGTCAGAGCGTCTGCCCGCACTGTCCCCTCTATCATGCATAGCTCATACTCTTCCCCAGCCACCGCTAGAGCCAGAACATGCGCAGGTACCACCTCCGGAGGACAGCAGTCCCACGGATGCTCAATCCTCCTCCCCCCGGTCCCGAATCCGCTCCCGAACCCAGGTCGATGGTGTAGCATGAGGTGTGGCATCCAGCACCTCAACCCTCAGCGCCACCGGGACGACAGAGACCCAAACCCCTAATGTTTTTCCCTTTTTTTTTTTTTGTTTGAAATTTATTTTATTGATTTCTGACATACATCAATCAAAGGCCACGTACTTATACAAGGCAGTAGTAATTCTTAGAGGTTTTTTTTTTTGTTTTACACAACTCTCTCTGGCTCCGCTGAGCCCCGGAGAAAACTATTGGGCATCCACTCGCCCCAGCTCTACCTCTGGGCCTGAAACTCACCAGAGTCCTGGCACCAGCCCAGATATCCCCTTGGCTCTAAGCCCTCCCGAGGTGGGGCTGCCCTATCCTCCCAGGGCGCTCTATCTGCAAATTCGGGCCGGGCTGGGCTCGGCCCAAGAGCTGGATGAGTCCAGCCAATGGAGTGTGGCTGCAGGGTGGTGTCGTCGCCTATCTCTGGGGGCGGGATTTTTCTTGTCGCCCTCCATCCGCCCGCCCGCCCCCAGAGCTTGGACGTGCAATGGCACAGGTCACCTGCCGCAGCTCTCGTCCCTACGTAATGCCCCTAGCATGTGCAGTACCACCGTCTCCATGCCTGAATCCCACCCCAGAGGAGAGCTGTCCTCGGATGCTCGAGCCTCTCCCCCCTAGCCCAGGCTGGTTCCGAACCCAGGTCGCTGGCATAGCACAAGGTGTGGCGTCCAACGCCTCAACCATCAGCGCCACTGGGCCGGCAAATTCTTAAAGTTTATGCACATAATCATTACCTAAAATCTTTGATAGATCATAAATGGTCTCCATGTTTTCTTGTACAGTAGGAACATGGTGGAATACCAGAAATTACCTTCCCCTAATACTGTTACCAAAAAATTGCCAGCCTCTTCAGTGGCTTTAGGTATTAACAAAGGTAGAACATATAGGTAATTTCCACAATCTCTGTAGATTGCTATTTAAACCTTCTATCTATATAAGGCAGAACAACCAGAATAACCTAGATCTGTTTACAGCAACTTTCCTATAGACACAGCACAGATACATCAACTCTTTCTTACTTATGTAAACTTTTTTAACATACAAACTTACAAAATGATGTACTTCCCTGTTTATTAAATTGGTAACAGCTATCATTTTATATCACTCCTGAAGGATAAAAAAATGGGGTTGGGGGAAGAACACACAAGCAGCTTGTCTGTTCATAATGGTGGTCATTCCCACATCAACCTCAAGGTCTACACTTTCTGAAGATACGTAGGAAAATATAGAAAAACATCAGTGCTAGCATCCCCCCAATGCCATCTCTCCCCATCTAAGAAAACAAGAAAAAGTCAATAGTTTTAAGCCATCGTTATAAAGATCTTCACAGTCCCTGTTCGAAGGTATTCCAACTTCTAATTTAAACTCAACACTGTTCAGCTTAAAGGACATTGTTAGCAACTACTACACCTTTAATAGTCCTCAGAACATTCAACCAGTCTCTGACTCTGATGATTCTGCCAGTTCTTCAGTTTCAACTGTTTTCTTAGCAAATTCTGAGTCCACTTTTTCCAGCCAGCGACCGGCATTTCTAGGATCACTAAACTGCCAGGTCTTGCCACCGTATACAATCCTTAATCTTGCTGGCAGGAGAAATGAGTGGATGATTCCCAGAGCTCTAAGACGCTGTCTTGTGGTGTCGGATTGCTTGCGGTGTGCCCTGGTTTGGTATGACAAATCAGGGTAAAGCTTAACATCCTCGTCGTTGATGTTGATGGGATAAGCTGCCCATGCTGCTGTAATTAGCATATCTTGAACTCTGATTCAGAAGTTTTCAACAGTATAGTCAGAGGTTGAGCTGGTAATGGAGGGCCTGACACGTGGGTTCACAAGATATGCCTTTTTAAGCGATCCCCAAAGTTCTCCAGAACAGCAACTGATTGGGATAGCCATTGCTTTAGATAGTCCAGCAAAGTAGGTCCCTCGACCCCCTCCGGTACTCCCACCAGTCTAACATTCCCCGATCTTATCTCGTTTTTCCAGGGCCTCCATTCTACCTCTCAACTGCGTGTTTTCCTTAGTCAAGGAGTGTACTGCCATAAGCACCTTCATGGACCTTTTGTCTACCTCAGCCACCGATCCTGTAATATGCTGGATCGCTGCATCATGCAACTCTAGTTTCTGCAGAGTACGCTCGATCTTTGCATCCATCGTTTTTATAGATTCAACCATGGCTTGCCATGGTGGTTCGGTTAATGCTGAGCTGCTTCCCGGTCCATGGCTTCCTGACGCCTCTGCGGCCTTTGAAGAGTTCTGCTGCGATTTAGTCACTCCTTGTGACTGGTTTTTTGGATGCAACATCATGAGTTTGGTATCCTTCAGTTCAGGAGATTATGCTAGTTATTTTTATTGAGCTTCGGTTTGTCTGTTATTAAGATAAGTGGAGTTATATATCTTATACCACACTCCAATGTGAAGAGCTGCAAAAGGTGCTGCCTGCCTGGAAGATGGCTCTCTAGCACCCCCCCCGTGTTTTTCTCCTCTTTTGCTGCTTGGGGCGGAAGGGGAATAAGGGTTGGAAATCCTAATACCACATTTCCCTACTTTTGTGGTACTAACTTGAACCCTAAGTGGTGCATTAAAGGTTTGTGCAAAGAACACACATACCCACACACTTACGTTATACAGGTACAGTACTGCATGTATATTAGGGTTAAGAAGGCACTTAACTCATTACCTCCAATAGCTCCATATGAAGTCTGAACCATCAATTGTTTATCTGAGACAAAATGGTGGCTAAGGAGGTAATGAGTTAAATGTTACACCCACATTTTTGCACCCAACAACATGCCTGTTGTTCAATAGGCTTGCCCGAAAATTAGCATGTATGAAGTAGGTGCCAGGATCCCTAGATCCTAAAAATTTCATAGTGATCGGTTCAATGGAGGCAAAGTTTTAGGTTAATAAAATGACCAAAATTAAGACATTTTTCTTTGCCCACCAATAGTTCACAAACTTTGGGGATTTGAAATCGGAAACTTCCATGTTTGACAGAGTTTGGTCTAAGGATAATTCTTTTCTAATTATTATCAAAAATGCTTTCTAGTTTTGTGCATGCACAGTAGCCAAAATTAACATTATATGGGAAAAAACAGTTGTGTGAAAAAAAAAAAGTTTATTTTTGAGAGTTAGCAGTCACAAAACAATAACAAAAAACATTTGTGCCAAGAAAACAGAAAACTGAGGTGGAGGGGTGGTCCGTGGTTTGAATGGTTGACATGCTAGTGTTAAAGGAAGATTCCCCTGGTACTTTTTGCCACTAGATATTGTCTTTTTCCTGGAAATATGTATTTTTTTTTCAAAAATCAAGAGTGATAAAACCACGAATATTTCTATGGTTTTGCCATTGCTTTCATCATTTACTTTTAATTTCAGGACAGACTGAAATGTCGGTAAATGGCTGTGTAGTAACAACTAGAAAACAAGGTGGATTTCACAGCAGTACTTGTGTGTCTTAAAGTTGAAGTTATGTTTGAGATTCTTTCTGATGTGTTTTATCGAAAAATTAAAATCTGAGTCACAAGTGACAGAACAAAAACAGATGAAACAGGCTTCATTACAGATAGA
Source organism: Neoceratodus forsteri (assembly GCA_016271365.2). Taxonomy (NCBI): domain Eukaryota; kingdom Metazoa; phylum Chordata; order Ceratodontiformes; family Ceratodontidae; genus Neoceratodus; species Neoceratodus forsteri. The sequence goes on from CM028133.1 coordinate 539,477,564, forward strand.
AATGTTTTTGACAGATTTTTTTTTTTTTTTCAGGAAGGTTTGCTGAGTGTTTCTGAAAGAAACTGTGGGAAATGTTTTCATCTCATGGCTGTAACGTGTGTGCAAGCGTGTGTGCCCCCGTGTTATTTGGGGGGAGTCTTTTTTTTTTTTTTTGATGTTTTATTGAGCAATGACCTTTATTTTAACCAACAATGAAAACTGGTAGAGTCACAATTAGCAAAACAAATCAGATTTATGATTTTGTGAGATAGGCTTTGTGTTATATGGAAATTTTTTGAGATTTGTTTTTTTTTTTGGTTTCGTGAGTGTTTATTAAAGAAATTTTGGGAAATAGTTAAATTTTATGGTTGTAGCTTGTACGTGTGACAGTTTGTTGTGTGGGAGATACTTTTTAATGTATTGTGTCAAAAATTAGATCTTATTTTAACTAAAAATGAAAATTTGCCGAGTCATAAGTGATGAAACCAATAAGAGATTTATGGTTTCATGAGATGGGTTTTGTGACATATGGAAATGGTTTTGTGAGGGTATTTTTGTTTTGTTTTGGTAGTGTTTCTCAAATGAACAGTAGGACATTTATTGATTGGATCACTCTCATATGTTTGTTGCAGTTTGGCAGTATAGGTAAGTTCATTTTTATTTAGTGTCCACAGGGCCCTGTGAGGAGTCACTGACAGCCAGGCTTGTTGTGTATGACGATGGTTAGTGTCTGGTTGTGTGTACCACACAGACCACTGTGTTGGTGCAGGGCCAAAAGGGCCATGCACATCCTGGCTTGAAGGTGGTTGGTGTCTGGCTGTGCACAGGGTTCGCAGAGCCCCATGTGTAGCCAGATACACTGTTGTTCTGGCATGACTGTGGTTCTGCACACCTCGGGCAGCACCAACATGGCCCTGCATGCAACCAGACAGACTGTGCTGCTGGTGTAAGGCCCAGAGGGCTCTGCATGCCCTGGTAGGAAATTATTTGTTGTCTGGCTGTGCACAGGCCCCACAGAACCCTGAACATATCTAGACAGAGGCATGCTCATGGAATCCTCACATGAAGGTGGTTGGTGATACAGGGCTCAAAATATGTCAAATATTCTTTCAATTCTTTTTCATGCAGGTCATGAGACTATGATTCCAGTATCACTAATGAAAGGAAATTCCACTGCAAAAAAATTACATTAGTGCAGACATTAGGGTTAAAGAACAAAAAGCGCACAAAGTAAGGAAATGAAAAATTAGGGTTTGGAGTCCCAGGAGTCTTGGCCAATCAGTGGCGTACTGTTCCTTGGGGCTATCAACCCTCACGGTCCCTTTCTTCAGCTCCTAGCTTTGCATCATTATTGCTGAAAATGCTCTCAAAGAATGGCATAAGATACATAGAAGTTTAGTCTTAATTATGTGCATATTAGTAATGAAAGATTACTTTGCAGTTCTGGATGATATGAACTGTGCTTCATCTGATGTATAAACTCTGCAGTAAACTGAAACACAGAATTGCATAGCAAAAATGAACCTCTTGACCAACATGGTCTGCACAGATGTTGCCTAACTATTTTGTCTCCGCAAACCCTTTCTGGTCTCCGTTGACCCTCCCCCCTCCCTGCCTCCTATCTAACATACCCCTATGTCTATCTCATGCATGTGTGAAGCTCCCCACTGTTTTACCTTCTACCACTTCCACTGGCAGTCTATTCCAGGCACCCACTAGCCTTTTAGTGAAGTAAGATTTCCTCAGATCACTCTTGAATTTCTCCCCTCCAGCTTCACTGCATGCCCCTCTGGACCTATTGCCTGTTCTCATTTGAAAAAGAGTCCACACCTGTACTCTTTTCACCTCTCTCTCCGTCCTCTTCTAGGGTGTACAGTACATGTTGAGATCCCTCAAGCTGTTCTCAATCGGCTTCTCATGCATACTGTGCACAATTTTAATTGCCCTCCTCTGCACCACCACTAACTTGTCTGTGTCTTTTTTTTTTTAGCTTGTAGTTTATTACATTTTGCAGGCAATCAACAACATACAACCATAACAGTGTGAACTGTATGGAGGTTAGGGACATAGAATACATATAGTAGGTATCATGCACAGTGGCTGAGGTAACTGGACATTGAACAAGCTGGTATCTCAATCAACCAATCAATCAATCAAAATCTTTATTTATCCAGGCAGGCACCATTGAGCAAGGCTCATTTGTAAGGTGGACCTGGTCATGAATACAAAGTACAGTACAGAAGCAGGTATACAAAAAGCAATAATATGCAAGAAAGAAAAATTATAAACAGTGTATACAGTACAGTACAAGGTTGAAATAAAAAAAAAAAAACAGCATTATTTTACAATTGAAGAAGTCAGCAGATGTACAATCAACCATAGGCATACAGGGGTTATAAGCAGAGATCTTTTGAGTGAGGCAGCAGGCAACTACACATATAGGGGAAAGAGGCCGTGTATGGGGTGGCAGGTTAGAGAGGTAAAGAAGAGGAGGGATATATTACTGATAACTTGGGGAAAATTTTGGCTAAAACCACAGAAAGTGATGATGGCTGTCATGTACTTGTTTATTATGATAATGACGGAGGAGGGGTAGATAATTGGGACACTACTATGGATGGGACTTTAGCCAGGCTGGAGCGGACAGGGAAGGGTGGGTGCAGCAGGAAGAGTTAATAGGGAAAGAGTGAGAGCCAGGGGTAGAAACATGGTGAGCGTCATGATGGAAAGGGGGAGTTGCGGAATTAGTGGGCTAGCAGTGAGGAAAACATTTGCAAGGTGCTTTCATGTAGCGATCGTAGAGCACCTTGAAGATATTCAGGCTAACAGGGCAGCTCAGCTTCAAGTTCCTTTGCAAACCATTCCACAATGTGGGTAAAGAGAAGCTTAGGGCAGCTTTGCCGAAATGAGTGTTGACCCTTGGAACTTGGAGGGCGATTAGGGAATATCTCCTTAGAGCGTAGGTGCCCAACACACTCCGGGGAATACAATCTGAGACATATGAGGGAAGCTTGTTGGTCACCACTCTGAAGGCCCATAGGGCGGCGTTTCTATTCCTCCTATAGTGAAGGGAAGTCCAGCCTAACGATGAGTACAGGGAACAGTGGTGTGTGTAAAATGGAAGGCCAGTAATGAACCTAATAGCTCTGTGGTAGAGGGTGTCCAACTTAGCCAGTGCAGAGGCAGTGCAGTGGCTGTACAGCAGGTCCATGTAATCTATTAAAGATAGGAAGGTAGCTTGAACCAGTTGAATCTTGACCTCCTTTGTGAGCAGGTGGTTAATTCTGTAGAATAATCCTAATCTTTGCCTTAGTTTCTTCTGTAGTTCTTAAAGATGGTCGGCAAAGGAAAGTTTATGATCGAACCGAACTCCTAGATATTTGAATTTAGCTACATACTGTAGTGTTTCTCCAAGAACAGTGGTAATTTGTGGGGCAGCCCCCCTCCAGCAGAAACTGCCGCATGCAAGGAAGGGAAGAAGAGCATGGCTTTTGTCTTTATCGCATTGAGCAAAAGTTTTTTGTTTATGAGCTGGTATTGTAGAAGGTTAAATTCAGCTTGGAGGTCTTCACAGGCTGCTTCCGGCGTGGGACGACTCAAGTACAGTACAGTGCCATCTGCGAATAAGTGGATGTTGGCTTTTTTGATGGGGTCATTGATGTTGTTAATGTAGACTGCAAAGAGAAGGGGACCAAGGATAGAGCCCTGGGGCACACCCCTCAGCACAGGTTTTAATGGAGAAAGATCACCTTCAGCTTTAACCTGCTGTTTCCGTTCAACAAGGTAGTCTGCAAACCAGCACATAGATCTATGGTCCAGCCCTAAGGTGCTTAGGGAGGAAAGAAGCAGGCTGTGATCGACTGTGTCGAATGCCTTACTAAGATCCAAGAAAACAGCACAGACATGCTTCTTGTTGTCACGGTCTAGGAGCCACTCATTGGTCACCGTAGCTAGGGCTGTTATGGTGCTGTGCTTTGCTCTGAATCCAGACTGAACCAGGTTTAACAGGCTTCTGGATTCTAAGTAAACCCCTAGCTGGCCACACACTATTTTTTCTAGTAATTTGGACAGGATGGGGAGGAGGGAGATCGGTCTGTAATAATTTAGATCGCAGGGGTCACCTGCTTTTAACAGAGGGATGACATGGGCTATTTTCCATTGAGGGGGGAGGCTACCCTGGGAGAGTGACATGTTGAATAGGTGGGTGATTGGCACTGCAAGCACTTGGTAGGCACATTTCAGATAGTATGGCTCTATGAAGTCGGAGCCTGCTCCCTTCCTGGTGTCCAGTTGCAGCAGTAGGTCTTCCACCTCTTTTAGAGAGACAGGCAGGAGATGAGAAGGCCTCCTCGGTAAGGGGGGGGGGGGACTCGTGGGTTGGTGGGCCCTGAGCTGTGCAGAGGTCATTGGCAGGGGAAGTATAAAATGCTAGCCTTGCCGTTGCAAAATGGTTATTGAGGGCTTCCAATATCTCCGATCGGTTAGAAATAATGCTTAATTTTTGCTGGAATGGAATTACCAGGTGTGTGTGTCCAGACATGTCTTTAAATGTTTTCCAGAGCTTTGAAGGATTTTTTGAGGCAGAGGCCAGCTCTGAATGATAGTAGGTGGCCTTGGCTGCTCTGACCAACTTGGTGCATTTGTTAAGTGCTCTCTTAAAAAAACACCAATCCAACTCGTTCTTGCTTCTTCGGGCTTTTTTCCATAAAGTATCCCTTTCTAACAGGGAAGCTTTGAGCTCAGGCGAGAACCAACAGCAGGTACTGCTCCTGACCCGCACCTTAACCAAGGGTGCATGCTTATTTAAAGCCTCACTTAAAATATCATAAAAAACAATATATGCCCTGTTAACCATTTTCGCTAGGAAGAATTCCTGCAATCGCGGTGAATGTTTCAAGTCGTGGACGTATGCAAACAAATCGAAGTTGGGTTTGCACCTCTTGATAGAAAACTTTGCCACAAACTGTGGGTTGTGCACGGATCTAATAGTTATGATTATACAATGTTCGATAATGTCTGAGAAAAATGTTCCGACATGAGAGAACAGATGTGGCTGCTAATCAAAATTACATCCAAGAAGGAGCTGTTGTTAAGGTTCTTTTTATTTGGGCGAGTAGAGCTCGCCAATGAGTTCACCAGACCCTAGAGTGTCACAAAAGGATTTCAAGGAACTGATGCACTTGATAGCCAATTGTAGTTCAGGTCAGCAAGAATAATGGTTTCAAGGAACTGAGCCCCAATCGGAACTGAGGTGAGACAGGAGATGAGGCCCGGCAGAAGGGGGCCTGTAGCAGCCTATTACACAGAGTGCACTGGAAGGAGAAAGTTCGACCTTTAGGGTCAAGCACTCAAATTCTTTGGGGGAGGATGATGCGTCTATGCATGTGGCTTTGTATTTGTCCCTTACATAAATTGCCACCCACCTCCTCTTGATTGCCTATCCACTCGGAAGAGTAAATAATTTGGGATATTGATTTCACTGTCTGGGGTGGCTGGCCTAAGCCAGGTCTCAGTGATCACTAGGACATCAGGTAGGGTGTGGCTCACCGAAGCCTGGATAAGGGTAAGCTTTTTCAGCAAACTACAGGCATTAGGATGTACAAGAGACATTCCTTTGATACCTGCCAGGTTTGATGGAGAAGCAAGGGTGTCTAAAGGTCCTGGGTCGAGTTCGACATTGCCTGAGCAAAACAGTAAAAGAAGCAGGATTCTTTTTAAGGCAGCGAACTGTAATTTGTAAACACTATTTTTTGGGTGATAGGGGAGGCGGTGTTGATGGGTAGGCCTGTACACACTCCTGGTGTTATATTGGCCTAGTGTTGCAGCCACTAGTGTCCTGGCAGGAATTTGCCATGAGTAGGAAGTCTCAAGTCTGGATGGGGGAGTAATCTGCAGAGGCAGCTCGGGAGATGTCCCACTCCCCGGCAGAGACAGCCGAGAAGCCCAATAATCCAGAATGGCTACCTGAAAGGAGCTGTTGGACGCAGGACAGGGAGAAGCCCAAGGGTCATTTCATTTTAGGCAGGGATGAGGGTTCTTAGAATTGAGCTGAGCGCTAGTAAAGCTAGTGATACACCGAGGAACCAGCTGTAACTTCCCATGGTAGATCTAAATGTCACAACAACTGGCAGTAAAAGTCACTAGAAGCCTAGACAAATCGGCGATCAGGTGTCATAAGTTCAAAATCCTTTTGTTGGCGGTTTTGGTGCTGAATGTACCTGTGGAGCAACTCTTTGCAGCTGAGTCAGTGAGGTGGTTCAAGGTTGGAATCCGGTGTGGCAAGATTGGACTGTAGCTTTTGTTTCTGTTTCTGGCCCTGCTCCACCAGTACAGAATGGGAGTGGGGACAGGCGTTCAAGTCTTGCAGCCTTAGTGGATGAGCATGGTTTGGCCTGAAAAACAGGCAGAAAACCCCCGGGGATGGTCCTCAGAAAGAGAGGTATCCCAGGTTCATTAGAGCAGAAGAGGAAGTAGAAAATATAATGCGTTTACTCTAACAGAAAAGACAGCTGTTGTAGCCCTTTAGTGGCTATGTAGTATAATTTGCAAATGAGAAAGAAAAAAAAAAATAGAATTCCCAGTAGGTAGATCTGTATATTGGGGGGTGCTGTATGAGGCAGTATGATACCTTCTGGGGTTAGCCGAATGTATGCTATAAAAATGTCATTAACTTCCCACTCAATGGCTGTCCAAAATGGGGTTTGCATAGTGCAGGACTAGAACGTGTGCATGTGTGGCCACAACAGGTCCACATCCTCTCCAGCAGGATGTGTCCTGTATCTGGAGAAATTTAACCTTAATTTGTTGAGGTTGGAAGAAGTGAATGTCTGTTTTCCAGCCAGATTCTCTCCACTGATGTGACTTGGTGATTCTGCGTTGTCTGTATCAGACTTGGGACCACTCTGTTCATGTAAGAGTTGGTAAGTTCCACCTCCAAGTGTTCATGGTACTGTCTGTGTTCATCGTAATGCCCCCCAGGAATGCCTGATAGCAGGCAGAGATAAAGTGTCCTGGTCAAACTCTCCACAAGACACTTTTTATGACGTTAATTATGGGGAGAGGGGAATCCAGTCATCTATACTGAGGCCAAGAGTTGTCTGTAAATGGTGTTGGATTTGTAAATTTCTGTAGCAGTCTCTAGGTTCAAGTTGGAAATCTGTAGATAGTTGTTCAAATTTCTTAAAGTAACATGAAGGGGGGAAAATATGGCTCAGACCCTTACGACTCCAGATTCAGAACGTATGTCCTAACAAGGCAGGGAGAAAGTTTGTGTTGAATGCTAGCATCATGGGCCACTGTGCCTCTGGACAGCAGTGCTGAAGTGAGAAAAGTATATGCCATGCTTGCAGAAGTCCTGCCATGAGAAAGTCTGTAAAGGTCGCTGTGTGTATATGGTCTCTGGAACCAAACAGCTGGGCATGTACTGGGGGCTGAATGATGTTCTTTTCCAGGACCGCACAGCTTGGATGTGGCAGTGGCTGCATTCAGGATAGAACATATTTAAGTATAGCTGCTTGTGCATATAAAAATAAATCCAGGAGGGTTAGCCCCCCCACCTTGTATCTTTGGTAATTAGAGCTTTGTATACGTTATTCTAGGGCAAACTATACCCCAGATGTATGGAGAAATCAGTTTATGCCATTTCAATAATTCCTTCTGCTGAAACAAAAGTGTTAGCGATTGAAACATATAAAGGAATGGAATGTATTCTGTTTAGTAGTGTCATTGGTAAAAGACCCCAACGTTGGAGGTCATCTCAGATCCCTTGTTCCAATCCAGGGAAGCTGCAGTTATACAGATGGTTAAGTATGACCCTATGCAGACAGTTACATAGATTGGTTAAGTATGACCCTATGCAGACCCCGAAATACTTGATGTGTGGCCTGTCCCATCTAAATGGGTACTGATGTTGTATCCTTAATTCATGTTGAAAATGGATTTGAAGGACCTGTTTTGTCCTCACTAATTTTATACCCCACAAGGTCTTCAGTTGCGTTGAGGGAGTTCAATAAATGAGAAAGCAACTAGTATTTGTGATATACAGTATCAGACTGCCTGCATAATAGGCTACTTTGTGGTTACGGCCATCTAGTCCATGTCCTTTCTGAGGTATGGTCTCCAAAACTGAACACAGTACTCCAGGTGTGGACGCACCAGTGAACAATATAATGGCAACACCACCTCCCTTCTCCTGCAAGATACCCTTACGCAACCCATTTCACTAGCCCTACGTACTGCTTTGTCACACTGTCCTGCCACCTTCAGGTCCTCTGATATGATTACAAAGGATCCCTTTCCTGTGTAGTGACTGTAAGTACCTCCAACCCCCGCATCCTGTCCACATCGCTAGGGTTTATTTGCCCTAGGTGCATTATGCTAAACTTTTTGACACTAAACCCAAACTGCCATGCTTTTGACCATTCCTCAAGTTTCCCAAGGTTACTGCACATTTTTTCCACCCCCTTCTGAGTGACCACTCTATTGTAAATTTTGGTGTCATCTGCAAAACTTCTCTTCTAACTGTTCTGTAATGTCCCTTATGAAGATATTAAACAGGACTGGTCCCAGTACCAAGCTGAGCACTATATATCTATATACAGTATCTCTGTCTCTATATCTATATATTACACAAGCAAGGTAGGGCCTGTATATTAGAACTGAGTAAGCACTTTAATGTCAAACCCTGACGTTTGCACCTTAATAACTATGCCCCCATTCAACTGGTTTAGTTGGAATCTGGAAGCACATAGCTGATGGCTGGATCCACTTGGGATCATGAAAATGTTGCTGCAATCAGTTCACTTGGGGCAAAGCTGCAGAGGAGAAAAAGCAAAAAAAAAAGACTATAATCAAGATCTTTTTTTACTCACCTATGACAAAAAAAAAAACAACAAAAAAACAGGGTGATTTGAAAACTAACTTGCAGGTTTGATAAGAGTTTGCCCCAAGGTGTGTGGTTTTGTGGCTTTTATCTCCCAAACTTTAGTAGCTTTTGAAATATTTAAGATAACAGTTCCATTACCGACTATGTACAGTTAGAAAAATCAAAGTTCTAAAAAATAACCAAATGTTTACGACCACATTGCTTAATGTGGTCGTTTTACAATAATGTGTTGTGTTTTGAGTGGCAGGGCTAATTCCAGGCATTTGCATTATCTTCAGCTGTGTACGCTCAGCAGGGACAGGGCTAAACATTAGTGTGTAGCCCTGTCCCTGCTGAACATAGCTGTGTGTGGATGTCAGTTTTCTTCCACTGACCATCTGCCATCAGCTACATCAGCAGCTTACTGATTTGAACTGGACACCGGGGGGGTGCTCAATCCCCAGTGCCAGCTAAATGTGAATAACTGACATTGAGGTGCAGTTCATCCACCTCCCTAGATATCATCCCCCCACCACCACCGCCTGACACTTCAATCTCCTGACACTGTGGTGCCCAATCCCCGGGGTCAACATAGTCCACCCCCCCCGCCTAGCAGTCTGGGACACTGGGATTCCCACCCCCAAGCTGACACTGGGATGCCCAATCCCCAGTGTCGGTAGGTACCTGCAATCAAGAAACCCATCCCTCGCCATCTTTTTCTTTTTAATCCGAAATAAAGAAAATGGTCCCTCGTCTTGTTCCGCCATCCCACCCACACCCCACCTGCCTACCTCTACCACCCACCACCCCAGAACCCCCCCAACACTCTATATATACACTCTAGAGGTCTAAGCTAATTCTCTGGATCGAGACCGTCTTCACTCTTCAATTTCGGACCAGGAATTGAGGAATTCAGGTAAGTGCTGTTAATATATTTCAATGTGTTTTGAACTTTTATTCATAACTTGGTCATTTTAAAATATTTTTCTCCCAAATTTTCAACATTACCTTTTTGGGACCCCACCTCATGAACAGGATACTGTAGGTGGAATTTTTCAAATCCAGCCCAAAACGTATTTTGCATTCGGTCTATGAAATCACCTATCGGGTGTGATTTGAACATTTTCACCTACCAGGGTCATGAAGCAGGGTCATAAGAAGAATATGCTGAAAATGTGGGATCAAAACATAAAAAAAATACTAAATTGACTTCCGGTGAGAACACCACCTTAATGGCAGCCTGAGTTGGGAGCGCCGACAAACCGCTAGTTTAATTCACCGAAATCTACAAGATACTCAAACCATCCAGCCTCCAAAAATAAAGAAAAAGCTACTAAAATGGCATCTAGACACAAACCAAAAGAAAACTCGAGCGGGCAGACAGCTAAACAGACCAAAACTCTTTGTGACTATACCCAACCAACACCAGCATGCTCACCCACGGCCTCGCAGTGCTCAACCCAGGAATCGGACACATTGGAGGAGCCAGAATGCACTATTACTTCAAAGCAGCTGTGTGCCACATTACAAAAAATTAATGCTACGCTGAAAAGACTGGAAACTTGGACCACAGAAGATCGCCATAAATTAGACTCTAGTGAAAAAAAAACAGACCAGCTTGAAAAAGGACTCTCCGACTACTCGACCACCACAGATGTCCATAACTCTGCTTTATTGGACCGGCACAAAAGAGAACAACGAGAGCTCAAATTGGAAGAATTAGAGAACCACAACAGAAGAAATCATATCCGCATGCATGATCTGCCTGATGGTCTCAGTGAAATTCTAAACTGGCCAGCAGAAAAGCCCTTAAATATTATCAGAGCACATCGCTCCTTAGGGCCTCGCCTGAAAGATCCTAAAGCTTGCCCACGTTCGGAGGTCATTGCTTTTTTAGATTTCCGAATTAAAGAAGAAACACAGAAATTAGCCTAGGCAAAAAAGGAAGTAATTTTCAGGGACACAAGGCTATTTTTTTACCACGATTACACACTTCAACTGCTGGCCCAGAGAAGAAAATTCCTAAATTGTCCAGCCCGTCCAGCAGAAAGACATCAAAGCATTCATGGAATATCTTGCCAAACTGAATGTACTCACAGAAAACGGACTACGTAGAGTTCCCTGAACTGATGGCTGCAGAACAATTTATTTTCTCACTAGAAGTGTGGTGCCCCAAGATCCTATCCAACAGCAGAAGGCTCGAGTATTGAGCAGGACCTGGCAAATGAGCTGGAACTAAAAGAAGAGGGATGAATGACTGCCAGGACACATCTGGTGTATGGGACTCAGAGCACAGAAGGAGCCTCTGGCATTGCCAGCTTCGCAGAATGGGAAACAGACAATGGCAGCTCATCTTCTCCTGCAGAGAAAAGGATTTGGAAGGCGCCCCACCATGAAATACCATTGCTCCATACAAAACTGCTATGAGGAATTGCCGGGTAGTGAGTGACACTGACTGAAGGTCTCTGGGCTATATTACCTTGTGTTTCTAGGTAAACTATGCAGTTTGAAGGCGGGGGTGTCAATGTATATACACTCACAATACTGCATCCAATTACTAATAAGGTGGATATTGTGGAATTGAGCACGGGGAGGGATGAAACTTGGTGAAGAGAGATGGTGGGTGGGTTTCCTGACACCCAGACATGCTCAGGCGTTTGGGGGGTGGGTTCTGACTCGGCAGCCAGGTGGAGCCGTCGGATGGTGGTGCTATGCAGGGAGGGCCGTGGGGATCTGCCAGGACCAGGTAAGCTAAATGAATGACAGCTCCTGAAGTAGGTTTTACTGGATTGATTGGATTCAAAGGGGCCCTAGTGACTAGATTGCTAACCTTATTGGTGGGCACTAGTGATGGACCCCTACTCAATAAAGTTCATACCAAGGATAGTGACAGTAGAGGACTCCGGAGGCTAGCTTGACCCATCCTCAGGATGGGGCCACTGGTGATGAGTCCTGTAAGTGATATTTACTCTTTGAAGAGGCATACCTTAGGAGCATAACATTCTGAGCCTCAAGAGGCGATCTTTTCAAGGCTTCCTAATTTGGTTCTGGTTATCCCAAGGCCTACCCACGGATGGGACTGCTGGATGGGCCACCTGAGTTAGAGCGACTTGATCAGAAAATATATACCTTACACTCAGTGGTTGCTCAAGACTGCCTGGGGGAGCCCCCCGGTCGTGGTAGGGTGCATGGGCGGGGGATGTGGTGTTACTGCCTCCTTCATCAGTGGGCTGCTCTTTAAAAAAGAAGGGAAGATTCTTCCCCCATTCTTTGTATCATGGGGAAATAACCCCCTCCCCCCAGAAGACTGTATATTTAACCTGTAAACAGTGGCAAAGTTGGGTTAACTTGTAGCTCAGTCTAGTCACTGCTCCAGATTACTGTACATCTCTATTTTGGTGCACTACCTGTTCGGTGCCCTTCAGGCTTGTGGGCATATTGGTAGCCCAAGCCGGACAGAGGTCTCAACTACTAGTGGGTCCTCAACCACACCTCAAAGGCCAACTTACTGAAGAGTGTGGAAGTAGGGCTTATACACTTCGAAGATCAAATAATTTGGGTTGTTAATGTTGACTGTTTGGTTGTTGTTAATGTTTCAAGTTAATATTTGGATAGTTGAGTTACATAAACACCAGATGTTCTTGATTTGTTTTGAGCGCACCCCTCTGCCCCTCCCCTGTAGATCTACCTCCTGGTTTCCCCTTCATGGATATGGCTGCTCTTAAGATTGTCACGTTTCACATGAGGGGGATTAGTAATCCAGTCAAGAGAGCCAAAATACTACAGGATCTCCAAAGACAAAAAGCCACAATAGCATTTTTGCAAGAAACCCATTTAATGGCAGCCGAACATCTTAAGCCGAGACGGTTATGGGTTGGGGAAGTGTTTGCATCCCACTATGAGACCAGCCTACACCACAGAGGTATAGCAATATTAGTACAACGTGATGCCCCTCTGGTCGTCACCAAAATAAAAACAGACCCAGAAGGACGGTTTATCTTGGTCCAGGGCACATACAGAGGCCACAAATGTATATTAGTTAACATATATGCTCCAAATGAGGAAGCCCCCCCATCTCTCCTTCTTAGAAAAAACAATTAAAGAAAGCATAACAGATACACAAAGTCTGGTGGTAATAGGAGGAAACTTCAACGAGGTTGTACATCCCGCGGTGGATCACTCAGGGAAGAACTTGGGAGGTGCAACTAGAACTGGTAGGCTCCTTTTGAGATTAGGCCAAGAGCTGGGTCTGGCGGAGAGTTGGCGCTTTATGCATCCAAAAGATAGAGACTATAGGTACTACTACTCTTGCCACAAAGGGTACTCTAGGATTGACCATTTTCTGGTTTCAGACAATTGACTCCAGAGAATAAACAGCTGTGATAAAGGATCAATCACCCTCTCTGACCATGCCCCAGTAGTGCTGAAGCTATCTATCACTCCAGCTTCCCTGGAATCTTCCTGGAGACTAAACGTGAGCTTACTCATGAAGAAGACTTTAAAGAGATGGTCACTGGTACCATCCAATTATTTGGTCGGGACAATCCCCGGGGAGACACACGGGACGGCATCAGGTGAGATACCCTGAAGTGTACTTTAAGAGGTGAAATAATCAAATACTCTGCTAGAATTAAAAAAGAAAGGATACAAACCAGATTACAGTTAGAACAGCAGATAGCACAGTTGGAATCATCTCACCAGAAAAATTCAGATGTACATATTAAAGAAGAATTAGACAAGAAGAGACAAGATTTGAACCATCTATTAGATACATAGATAGAGGGACAGCTGAGATACGCCAGACAAAAGTACTACGAAAATGGGAATAGGGTAGGGAGATTATTTGCCAGACAACTACGTAAAGAGGCAGCAAGTAGAGCCGTGGTACGAATAAATTAAGGGAAAAATGATCCCCCTACTACATGTCCTACAGAGATTGTAAAGCGATTTGCTAAGTTCTACTCAAACCTATATGACTGAATACCCCCAAGACCATCTATAGTAACATAGTAAAAGCCAGCAGAGTAGGCCTCTTGGTCTATCGTGTCTGCTCGGTAGCCAGCTCCCTACTGGGAGCTCGCTCCTTCCCCTCCCCAAACCCAGAGGGCTTCAGTATCCCTCTGTACCTATCCCAACCCTTCTTGAAACCTTCCACTGTACTCTCTTCCACCAGACTCCTGGGCAGTGCATTCCATGGTTCCACCACCCTCTCAGTGAAGTAGTGTCTCCTGCACTCCCCCTGTACTTCAGCCCCTCCAGCTTCCACTCGTGCCCCCTGGTAGCTCCCCCCTTCTTAAGCCAGAACACCTCCTTGGCTTCACCCTTATTTATCCCCTTTACATACTTTAAGACCTCTATCATGTCCCCCCTGCCCCTCCTCTCCTCCAATGCACACAACTTGAGTTCTTCCAGTCTCTCCTCATAGGGCCTACCCTCCATGCCCTGAATCATCCTTGTCATCCCTCTCCAGCAGTGCTATGTCCTTCTTAAGGTGAGGTCTCCAGAACCGCACACAGTACTCAAGATGCGGCCTGATCAGGGCATTATACAGAGGGAGTATCACCTCCCTCCCTCCTCCTGGAGGTAATCCCCCTGGTTATGCAGCACAGTATCCTGTTTGCTTTTGCTGCGGCTCTTCGACAGTTCTCAGTGTTATTCATTTTGATGTCCACCACTACCCCTAGGTCCCTCTCGCCTCAATCCAAAGTGCAACAATTTCTAAATAATCTCCCTATCCCTACTTTAGATGACTTGGCAAAAACTGCCCTTAATGCTCAGATTACTAAATAAGAGGTGCTCGCTAAAATAAAACAGCTTAAAAATGGGAAAGCACCAGGGCTAGATGGCTTTTTAGCCAAATTTTATAAAGCATTTCACCCCCAGATAATCGAATTACTCGTGGCAACATACAACGAAAATTTGACAGAGCAGGAAGTACTGCCACCCTCAGGAACCTAGCACAGATATCAGCCATACTTAAACCAGGTAAGAACCCAGAAACTTGTAGTTCATACTGCCCTATTTTGCTGCTCCCATTAGATATGAAGATTTTCACTGGAATCCTAGCAGACAGACTTCATGGTTGCATAACTAGTTTAATACATCATAATCAAACAGATTTTATCTCTGGTAGGTTCCTCCAGGACAATATTTTTCACCTGTTAAACATTATCTTGGCCCAACACCACTCCACTTCTTTCCAATTAGCCATAAGCATGGATGCCGAAAAGGCACTTGACAGGGTGGATTGGAACTTTATGCTCTCCACCCTGTCTAAAGTTGGGTTAGGGGAAAGCTTTGTTTCAGCAATACCTGCTCTTTACCACAGACCAGAGGTAAGGGTGAGAGTAAATGGTTTTATGTCGGATCGCATACCTTTCAAGAGAGGTACTAGACAGGGCTGCCCCCCCTCCCCCTTACTTTCTGCCCTATCACTAGAACCGTTGGCAATTTCGATTCGTAACAACCTTGACACTAAAGGAGTAAAAGCGGGAAGGGTCGAACAGAAAGCTGCTCTTTATGCAGATGACGCCTTGTTCTTCCTGGGTTACCCCCAGACCTTCCTTCCCTATCTTTTGGAAACGCTGCAAAGATCTGGTGACCTGGCAGGGTACAAAATAAACCTCTCTAAATCAGAGGCCATGGTCCTAAGTGGCACACCCTCACAAAGGTTTAAAGAGGATTTCTCCTTTATGTGGGCAAAAAAGAACGCTTTTAGATATTTGTGTATCCAAATCTCAGCGGATATATCAAAGCTATTTAAAAATAATTATACTAAACTATACGATACTCTTCAGTCAGGTTTTGCATGCTGGAAACTTCTACCTCTCACTTTATATGATGGGATACACACAATAAAAATGATTGTGCTTCTGAGACTCTTGTTTCTCTTCCAGACTCTCCCGATTCATATCCCCACTCACTTCTGGAATCAGTTGAACAACGATATACAGACTTTCCTTTGGGTGGGGAAGCGCCCTAGGGTCTTGGTTAAGATCTTGAGGAGGTCTAGGGAAGGAGGGGGCTTGGGCCTCCCCCATTTGTACCATTATTATCTGGCAGCACAGAGCACCCAGCTATGTACCTGGGCGAAGCAAAGGATAGACTCAGGCTGGTACCCTATAGAAGAAGAAACCCTGGTGGGAGGGGCGCGGTGGACTTTGCCCACAAATGTCATTGGTTCCCATACCTGGTCCCTCACGTCAAACCCTTGGGTTAAACACTCTTTAAGAATACTTCTTCAACTCCGTAAATTAACCCATACCCCAAATACTCTGGGCCCCCTCTCTCTCTTATTCGCCATGAAGATCCGTTTATCTCCCCTAGACTACATTATGGATACGCCTACTGGGAACATAAGGGTCTCACCACTTTCAAGCAGCTAAAAAATAGATTAGGGTGTCTTGCTTTCACTACACTTCAAGAGCGGTTTTCTCTTCATAGAAAAGACTTTAGATATCTACAGGTTCGGAATTTTATTAACATAGCTGATAACTTACAGAGGATATGTAGAGAATTTATGCCGCTAGAGACATATTGGTGGGATTCCAGCAGAATATGGGACAAGTTAAGATACATATCGATATTATATACTGTCCTATTCCCCCCCCCAAATATATGCCTACACTGGAGGAGGTTCGGGGGAGGTGGGAGACGGAGTGTGGAGAGGTACTATCTAGGGCAGATTACGCTGGTAGGTTCAGACGAGGTTGGCAAGTTACATCCTCTCCAGTTTGGAAAGAGTTTAATTGGAAAATAACAACTCACTTTTTTAGAACCCCTACCATCACAAAGTATTTTAAGCCACAAGCCACTGAAGCCTGCTGCTCTGTGGCGAACCCATAGGTAAGCATTACCATATATTTTGGGGATGCGCTAAACTAAAGGCTTTCTGGAACCAAGTACACAGAGTTATACAGCAGATTGCGGGTTTCCCCCTTCCTTTTACTTTTTCAGATCTAGTGCTAGGTCTTTCGACCCCATCTTCCAAAATAAGAAAAGTAGTAGAATTAAGACAAATTCTCAGGGTTGCGGCCCTAAAACGTATCACCACTAAGTGGCTAGCACTAGACCCCCCCCCCATCTCAGACCCAATGGATATCTAGGGTGGAAGAGCTAGAAAGGATGGAGAATATTACATATATGATTCATTTAGAGAAAGAGAAATTCTTGGACTTATGGGGTTATGGCACCCTTGGCATGTCTGCTGGGAGACTCAGGTGAGAGAGGAGGATATTGATGGAGAGAGGTGCAGAGAGGGACAGAGATTTAGAAATGACTGGAATGAGGATCCAGAGATAATAAACTAGGTGGTTTCAACCCAGATAAGATATTTATTAGTTCTTAATCTATGAATGAAGGAGGGGAGGAGAGATGGGGAGATAGGAGGATGTGCCTAATAATTTATGTTTGGAAATATACTTGAAGAATGACTTGATTTTTAATATTACTTGTTTTCAAAGTTTTTCTTTTATTATTCCGTTGTTCCAATTTAACTGCTTCTTCCCAATTGAACAGTTATTTTCATGGACTACACGACAGAGACCATTAAGTCAACACGCATAACTGTATCCATCGTTTCAAAGTCCTGGACTTTTTTTTTAATTTTTTATTTATTTAGGGATTCGGATCATACTTTTGAGCTCAGAGCTCTTTTACAAAGGTTCCATGTAAAACAGTGGCAATGACAACAATAACAAACAGTTTATATACAATACTCAAATAGTATGTAGCTAGTATACAATAAGGTTACAATGTCATTCATAGTACCAATGGTGATAGTACAGTGTCAACAACATTCAACTAGGGTAAAGGACAGTGTTTATATGTAGCGAAGGAGACAGAGGTGCGACATCTAGTATGAGTCTGAGAAGGAGTCAAGGTGGGGAGGAGGCGGGGGAGAGTGGGCAGCCAAAAGAAGTGGCATTGTCTAGGAGGTTGGGAGATAGTGGTAGTAAGTTGGTTTTAAGGTTGATCCAGTGGGGAGAGGAAGACAGAGGGATAGGGCAAGGGGGAAGAGTAGGGGTAAAAGGAAGGGGAAGGAGAGTGTGGGTAAGTGGGCATTATGGGTGTTAGAGTCCTAGTGGCAGTCAGAAACTGTCCTAGTAAGAAGGTGTTGCCTTAGGCCATTTTTGAATTGCGAGATGCATTGGGAGTTTAGAATGTGCACTGTGATTTCACTGAGCCATTGGGGGGGGCCCAATAGCTGAAAGCACGCTATCCCTGCACAGTTCAATGGAAAGGTGTTGATAGGGCCCCCCTCATCTTATGCAGTGCAAGGTCTCCAGCAGTTGAAAAAGTGGGAATAACATTTAATGTTAAAAATATCAAAGAACCTGGTTGCTTGTGATCATTTGTATTGATATCTTTAACGATCTGTCGTACAAAATCTACTTGTTGGATACATTTTTAATCAATAAAAGATGCTAGAATTAAAAAACAAAATACTAAGTTATAAAAGGTACATTATGATTTTTCAATCCTTGCTCCAGTGACAGTACTGGGGGGTTTAAAACATGGGTCAAATTGCACCCATTGGTATAAGAAAATGTTGGTCTAAAGAGGAGCCTGCTGGGTTAAACCATAATAAACTGCAGATTCTGAACAGTTCACATTCCTTTCTTTCAGATATTGTTTTTGAGCAGGTGCATCAGTTTGGACCCACTGGCAATGAAACAGGGGTCATTTCTCAGTAGAATGCAACTTTTGCCCTTTTGGTGCATGTTAGCACTGTCCCCCGACTTGCTCATAACTTCGGTAATTTTCAGTATTTTGACAGCAAATTGTCAATACAGCCATTTTTTCACATCACCTCATGAAAGTGATGGGTTTCATTTTTCAAATCCTGGTCAAAATGCGTTTTCGCACTTGTGGTGTGACATGACATTTCGTCCAGTACTTTTATAAATGACACCAGTCATATTCAGAAGTTGGGGAATAAAAAGACTATGGTGAAAATTTGGGGTCAAAATGTCATACAAAAAAAATGTATGAAGTGACAGTGTTTGCAGGAACAGCCATTATCCCAATGGGGACCACTCTGCCTTCCCGAGCCAGTGACTTGAATTTGGGTGCAAGCTCAGTGAGACAGGGAAGGCGTTGCAGCATGTAGCACTGGTCCCAGTCTGGAGACAGACCCATGCTTTGGCACACAGATGCTATCGTTGTCACAAGCCAGGGAGCCTTCACTCACAAGGGGTTGACATGCATGTCGAGGCCTTTTGGGCTCATGTACTGCGTGAGGACTATCTCCAGTATTCTATTTATTTCACACAGGTCCTGAAGTGACCTGCACAAATGAGGATACAATTCCACTATCAGAAAAGGAAGGGAAATTAATTACGAACATACAAACATGCGAAACTGCCAGCAGAAACAGGACGTAATGGTCTACCTAGTCTGTTTGAGCATGCAGCTTGGTTAATAATTGCAACTAACTGCAAAAACAAGAACTGCATTAATGCAGACATTAGGGTTGAAGAATGCACAATGTACGTAGTAGAGAAATAAAAAAACAGGGTTTTAGGTCTCCAAAGTCTTGGTGAATCAGTGGTGGGGTCTTCCTTAGGGTTGTGAACCCTAATGTCCACCCCCGAGCAGACCTGATCTCTTTTCTTCACGCAGGGACACGACTGATTCTGTTGGCAACATGTAGCAAGCCATACTTCTGTACCACTTAAGAGTGTATCACTAAGGCCCTGTCCACACTATGCCTCTGTAATGTTACAGAGTGCCCAAATCATAACCACAATGGTTTGTGTTTACACCTGTAACGTTACAGAAAACATTTTTGTAACCGTTGTTGAAACCACATATGAGGTGGTTTCAACAACAGTTATGAAACCGGTCCCGCCTCGGTAACGTTACCGGCGGTAGTGTGGACGGGCGGTAACGGTCCCCTGTAGGGCCCGTAGCGCAGCGCAAGCTGCATTGTGGGACTGGGTGCCACAGTAACGGTCGCCCGGTTCCCGAGGTGTGGACTGGTGGTACCGGTCTCATACCGGTCACCGCTGCAGTGTGGACACACTGTACCGCTCCCCGGCTGTAACGGTTTCTGTCCGTTACGGGGTCTGAGCGGTGTAGTGTGGACAGGGCCTTAGAGGCACAGACTTCAAGCTGTACCTTGCGCTTCCAACTGGAGGCTAAAGGCTGAGGGGGGAGGGGGATAGGCATTAGGGTTGACAACCCCAAGGAACTTTCCACTACTGATTTGCCAAGACTCCGGAGACCTCAAATCCTAATACTTTTTTAAACTTCTCTACTTTCTGCACTTTGCGTTCTTCAACCCTAATGTCTGCATTAACGTAGTTTTTTGGCAAATATATCTGTGGTTTCTACTAAAAATGTAATTTGCAGGTCCTCCCTCTTGGTTTAACAGTGTTGCTTTTTTTATGACAGTTTATATTCTGATTAAGTTTTATAAATGCAGATACTGTACTTCAAACACAGAAATAAAGAAAAATCACATTGTATTATAGTAGAAAGAATCATGTGCTCATTTGTTCATCTTTACATAAGTTATTCTGTATTCTTCCCTTCATGTCAACTAATAATTAGCTGAAACAATTCTGCATACACCATAAGCTTGCTTGTTCTGTGTTGAAGCAAATGTTACAAAATACTTCAGATGTCAATATACCTACAACTATGCCTTTGAAGTCAGACTGCATATGGGTGGTGTCAAAAACAATGAACTATCAAAACAAAAAAAAAAAAACGTTAGCTTAGAGGAGGAGGAGAAAACAGCAGGTTTCATGCATATGCTTCAAGCCACATAAGAGAATATGTGCTTTTCTTTACAGATTTTAAAAGATAAAGAGCAAGTGATGTTCTCCAACTGCAGCACACTTGGAATGACGACCTGCTAATAAACATACAGTGCACACACACCACGAAACAAGGCCTCAAGCTTGTAGAGAAACTGGTAGTCTTTAAAGAAGACATGAGGAAAATGAGCATTTGTCAATGCCAAAAGTTTGCTTGCAGTGCAACATGGCTTTAAAGAGCCCCTGATGTTGTTGGGAAAACTCTGAAAAACATACTACCTAGACACAAATTAGGTTATATTTCACCCTTTCTTGTAATGGTTATCCTTGTTTGTTTATTACCGAGGACATTTGCAAGAAAACAGGATATCTGCCTTATCTGCCCTAGCTGCTGGTCTACTTCTGCAGTAACAACTGTTTATAACATTCCAGTCTGTTGCTGCGGGGATAATTATGATGTCATAAACAGGGTAGTATGATGTCATGTGTAGACAAGCAGCCAAAGCTAATAAAGACCAAGGGACAGTACTCTTGTTTTTATGTCACTTCCCTCAGTAATAGAGAAAAAGGAGAAAGAACTGCAAAAACATAGTTCTGGCTAAATGGTACAGAGGGTAAATGCACAGAACTATAAAACAGTGGGTTGCAGGTTCAGTCCCCTCAGGGCCACAAACAAAATTGTCTAAGAAATCATTGCTACAGTAAACCTGTAGCCGGCCCAGTGGCATGGAGGGCTGAGGCGCTGGATGCCTCATTTTCCAAGACACCGGCACCCTGGGTTCAGGCATGGACCAAGGTCGGGGGGGGGGGGCTGGCGAGGAAAGGATCGCCTCCATCTGGTGTGGAGGGGCACTGTGTACTGCAGCTGGCTGACATCTAGTGGAGGGTAGGTGGCACAGGAGCCATCACCTGAACTGGAAGCTGGAGGCCAGCGTTGAACGCATGCACTGTCTTCGTGGTCTGCATGTGCGCCATTGGACACTGCCAGCGCAGACTCAAGCGGAGTACAAGAACCCCTGTCTGCAGGATGCTGCAGAGACCCTGAAGGTGCCACATCACCACCATGCATGGCACCCACTCACACAGTAACGTAAGAAGTAGACTAGGTAAGTCCTGGAGGTGGGGTAAAGGGGCTGGGGGTCAACAGCACAAGGGAGCCAATGGGGAGAGGTAGGAGGATAAAATCCATATGAAAAAAAAAAGGATTGCAAAAATATTTGAATGATAAACTAAACTATGTCTAGCTCTCACATTTTTCAAAGTTATCCAGCTGGTATCAGAGGCTCTTTAAAGGGAATATAAACAATATTTGATTTAAATCAACTATTGCTGGTGTTTTCTGTTCATTATTGACATGCTGCTAACATATCTGAAGCTATCATATTTGCATTCTACATGCTGTTTTTCCCCAACTCTGCTTAGTGCTTTCAAATAGGACGGGTGATTCTGGTCTGTAACTAGAAAGAGGCACACACACATACACACAGTGAGGTTTGACGCTCATCTACAAAGACTGATGAATCCTGCTAGTCAGCTAATAGGCGGAAAATCAGTTTGGTTAGTGGGGCTTAATCCTTTGAACTACAAGAAGTTTACGCTCATCATCCAGCTGTACATGGCCATCTTCAGCCTTCTCAAAATTGGCTTATGAGAGGCAAGCCTCCTGCATTTCTACATCCATTGGATTATACATATACGCCTACACATCCCATTACACTACAGTAACAATATGTTTGCTTTGTGCATGCATGCAAGCAAGCATAAAAATCACTTAACATAAAGATGAAAATGCCCAGTTTCTGCCTATTTTGGTAAGTTATAGCTGCATGACATAAGCAAATGACATTACTGCGGTAACAGTTCATACAATTTAAAACTTCTGCATATTCAAGTCTTCAGCTTGGTAAATTTAACACAGATTATTACACAAACTACCAAAAGTCAGCAGTCAGATATCTGACCCCATCCGTTCCCATTGTGTTAGACAAATATCTGAGTGTGATGATTATCTGAATGCAGATTCTGTAATACACAGCAAAAGGCAGCTCAGTTACAGGGACCGAAAATGAGTGATGAAGCGAGGCAGATAAACAATGCTGACTGCACACAGGTACAAGATTTCTAGCAGTCTGCAAAGCTAAGACAGTTTACAACTCCATGATTCTCAATTCACTCCTTTTAGCCTTACTGTAGCCAAGGGAGGAGCACAAAACTGAAAGCCTAGCCTGCAGTGTAATGCGATCCAGTGCATGACATCAAACACAGGCAAATCTGGGATTGTTTATATGATTTATATGACAACGGGGGTGGGGCAATCACAGGACATATTTATTTGTGCCTACTTATATAATGCAGAGGTTTTGGACTCGATAGAGCTATAATCCTCATAAACCCTAACTTACTGTGTTACTATGTTTATAAATACACATTAGTAACAGAAGCTATCAACAGTAGCCTATAGGCGCTAACAGTGAACATCAAGAACAGTCCCACACATATTAGGGGTGGGCTGTAGTAAGGGTTGTTACACGAGGTCCCTGCACCCTGATTGGTACCCTCAGAGGTACACCGTAGCCAGCTAGTGCTTAGGCATATGTTATTTATTTTATTTATTTTATTTGCTTTTGGTAACCGGGTAAGTGCACTAGGCACAAGGATGCCTATTTTCAGGCACGACCCGGGAGAGCACATTTTAGAAATACAAAATTGTGTATGTGATGCAGCACATGAAAGCAGTACAGTACAGAGTCAAGTCAAAACTTCAGGTATGGGGAGACAAAAATTTTGGCAACAAACACGAATAGGTTTACACAGTATGATGAAAATACAGCACAGCAGGACACGGATCACAAAATAAAGTAAAGCAAGAACATAGGTGTTGCAATAGTGGGCATTCACAGAGACAATATATCAAGTAATAAAGAGGTGGTTGAACTGGGAGGAGAGGAAGAGAGAGCGGGAGAGGCAGAGAGAAAAAAGATGAGAGAGAGTGAGGGAGAGAGAAAGCAGAGATAGGGAGGGAGAGGACCAAGAAGATTGAAACAGAGCAGAGGATGAAGAGTGGAGCTAAGGCTTATACTAACATACAGGGCTAAGGGAATCTACCGTATAAGACTAGAGGTCAGGATATGTATGCATGTTATTGTTATACACTTTGTTTGCTAATACATATATATTTTCTATGTATTTTCTGTGTATTTCTTGCTTACAAGATGATCAGGACATCTGTGTCCTTGTAATGATTATGATATATAAGTCGGCATTGCCACCTTTTGGTGATTTGTACTACTACACTGAGTTATGTAAGACTCTGTAAGAACTGTACTCTTTTGTTTCACAAAGTGATGACTACTACAAAATTGTATAATGTTATCTTGGACCGTGGAGCCACCTCTGATTTAGCCAATAGGGCTCATCTCTGTAACTAGAAATGTTTCCATCTTACAGTAACCATAGTAATTATCATATGTATATAATGTGAGACACTGAGTCTTATACCTCGGAGACCCCAAGAGACATGAAGAAACCTCGAGGTATAGGGAACCCTTAGCATTGGCTCCCGGTTCGTATTGGTAAGAACTGCTTAGGGCAACTGTGATTTATCCTGTTGGTAGTAATAAACAAGTTTATTACTCTTATGCAACGTGTTTGTGATTCCTTGCATTCTCAATATTGCCAAGAACCCGAGAGTGAGGTTTAGACCTCCTGACAGGGTTATTGACCATCCCGATCCCCCACTCCCTCAGAGAAACATCTGGGGTCTAGATTTTAAAAAGTTGAAAAATCATGCATGTGCTTTAAAAAAAAAAAAGTTATGCAAGGGTTTACATGCTCAGCCCAATTTTTCCCAACGTGCTCAATTTTTAGAAAGGTTGCCTTTTGCAACCTTTTCCACACCATAAGTAGCTCGCATTTCTTGCACACCAGAAAAAAATGCTCAGACACAGCATTTTCCCCCTCAGCTGCAGAAAAAAGGAAAATGCCTCCGCTAGAACATGCTGAAAACAGCATATAATGCAGGTGCGGGGTGTTTTCCCTATACCACGACGCTGCACACAGTGACTTAGTTCCAGGGCCATGTCAGCATACCTCTCAGCATTAAAAATCATAGCACGAGCCTTCAAAAATCATAGCAAAGGGCCAGAATGTGTAGCACTTTCTTATTTTAAACAATAATATGTCTACAGATAGTGGGCCCCACATAGTTAGTGATAAGGAATGTTTCTACCTACTTAATTCATTGATTTCATAGTTTGTGTGTCCAGAAATAGCTCTAACATTATGAGGAACATCAGTAAACCTATACGAAGCATGAATAAATTTGAGCGTGAAAATCACAGCGCTATGCACAATTCATAGCAGTTCAGAGGTGTGCATGTCAGGCCTTTTGAAAATCTGGCCCCCGATGTTTCTTCAGCAATTCGAAGAAAAACTATAAAAACTGAAATTTAGTAACTATGTTTTTAGCAGACATATACTTTGAAGAGTAAAGGGAAAAGTTTAATAGTTTGCTTGTGTGTTATTTTTATGCTGCATTTTGTAGATCATGCAAGTTAAAAATAAAGTTTGAATGCTCCTTGAAACTTGAAAGCAATTCCATCAATGGCTATAAAATGGGGTGTGCTGATTAAGCAACTGAAGATACACTGATCATTTCCCTAGTATTTGAGAGAAACGAACAGTAATCGAAAATCGAACTGGCCAGCTAGTCATAATAATTGCATTCCAGTACACCCAACAAATTTAGGAAGTTAAAAGCACAATGTTCCAGTTTTAAAAGAATAGCATATTACATGGCTCTAAGGCTGTGTCATAGGTAGGGGCAGTAGAAGGTGGCCATTGGCAAATTAGGTTCGGCTTTGATTCTGGACCCTTTTCTCTGGTTCAGATTTGGGAATTTGTTCCCAAAACACTGGCTTACACTGTATCAGTTAGCACGGAGGTAATGCAGACAACAAATAAGAAGGTATAAAAGCCCTGAAGTCAGTATAGGACTGGCAGTATAGTCGCAAAGGTTAGAATAATAAGCTGCAAATAAGCTTGGTACATCCAGTAGACCTGGGTTTGATTCCCACAAAGTTCACCTGCATACTGTGCGACTCTCGGCAAGTCATTTAACCCCCCCAGTGCTCCTGGGTCGCCCCTGAAAACAGGCACCTGTGCCTAATCGGCCTTACCCGGTTACCAAAGAATGAATGAAGAAATATTTATTACTCTAGCTTCTTACAGCATGTGTTGTTGACGTGGGGTGGGGAGCGAGCAACACTATTTATGGCTTGCTAAACAAAGTAATAATATTCATAGCTGATCTCAAGTCTTAATCCCCCACAAACAAAAGGGGTGCATCACCATACAAAAACAAACAAAACAAATTTAGGCATGTATATTACTGCTCGCCCACGTAGTATTTACGTAAGTAATAAGACGACAGGGTGGTTGAACAGATATTGACCTAGCCGGAGTAAGGCACGAGGCCCCGCCGAGTGCCTTCAGCCCCTGGAAGTGCGGTAATATCTGTTCAACACACACCCTGGAGTGTTTTATTGCTCTTATAAAATGGAGAAATGTAATTGTAATTGAAAAAAAAAAAAGAGAAAATATTGTATTTCCATTCCTTTATTTGAACAGTGTTCCTACGCAAGGAAAAATAGTCCCTTTAAACTGAGACTTTGTAATGCAAACAGTCTGTCTAAAATGACAGTTTCGTTGTTTAAGTAAGCAATGAATCATGTAATAACCTTATAATGCAGTAAAACTCACAATAAACATGACGTAACTGAGAATGAGAACGTGAATTTTTTTTTTTTGCTCTGAAACGGCTGTTTCTAAGCTGCCTAACAAATTTGCGTACACTAAGTGCCTATTTTGCACCAACTGCAACTGTCTATTGAGCTTATGATGCATTTCTGCGGGGTCACATAGATTCTATATTTGTTTGGAAACGTTCACTTACTGCTCAGCACACACACACACACACACGCGCGCACGTGTTCCACTGCAAGAGATTTAAAACCGGCTCCATGGTCATAACAGCCAGTCACTTACCCCTCGCTGCAGTGCCCTAACTGCCTGTGGTTGTGTCCTCTGCTCACTCAATTGGCTGGGACCTTGCTGGGGTCTCTCCTGGTCATCATTCTCAGACTCCCCCTCACTACTGCTGGAGGAAGAAATATCCTTAAGTCTTGCCAGCATCACTACACACCGCCGCCTGTCTCCCTGATTCTGACAGCACGACAGCCACCAGAGCGTAGCAAGAGCATACTCAAACAGCAATGTTGAGAACTCATGTGGCGCTGGCTGCGTGCACCTCCGCTTACGACTAGGGAAAGTCACCGGGAGTGGGGAGAATGCCACCCAGGCCAGTTCTGCTCTACATAACAAAGATCAAACAGTTAATGCACTGTGATTATCTCTGGAAGTATTTTAACTCACATCGTTGTATCTATCGCTCGGGGCTTATCATGTACTTTCCATGAAATAGTTTGCACTGTTTCTATTGCCCTTTTTTCTATGTTTTTAAATATTTCGACAAGCTCGTCTTCTGGTATGCTAATGTTGAAATTTACTAAGCTGTCACCTGCCATGGTTTGGTATCTGTGTTTCGCTATGCGAGGAAAAAAGATGGCTAACTTGGACTTTATCAACATTCTATTTTATTTGTCAACATTCTATTTTGAGCATTGATTTGTTTGCCTGCTCCTTTTTTTACCTATGTGTAACACACATATGGCACTGCTTTTTGGACCAATCACTGACGTTTATTTGGCAATCCTATTTTATAAAAGAAAATAACTCAAGATCGTACTATCAATTAAATTAATGTTTTTATACGTACATAACGTTTTTCTATTTTGTGCTTATATATATATAACAGTTTGGTAAAGGAGGACGTCTACCAACTACAATCATAATTGTTCACAGACACCACATCTCGTGCTGTGAATTGAAGTGGGCAATAGGGCCCTACCTGCTAGCCCATAATACACCCCCAAAAATGCATCACATGGTACTTCTGAGAAAATTACTTGTAGCATACATTCATAAAACTGAAAGGAAGAGGTGATATAGACTATAACAGTGATAAGTAGTCTAGCCATGGTAACTGGGAGGAGAACAGTCTATGACTGTCAGCAACATCTGTCAAATAAGAAGGGGGTTCAGTGACCAGGCTGTACCATCATCGTGGTCTCCACTACTGACACTGGAGGCAGAGATGTGTCAGCCACCACCACCAGTAGCACTGCTCCACTGCGCCATCATCGTGTTCTCAACTGCCAACATCGCAGGAAGAGATGTGTTGCTACCACCACCAAAAGCAGTACTTTACTACACTGATGTTGCAGTAAGTCTGCAAAAATAGCATGACTGTGCATCTCATGTAAATTTACCAGGCAGTGATCATGCCAAGGCCAGGGTTCCAAGTTCTGCACCAAAATCATTTGTTACCCATCCATATGATTGGAGAAATAAAATCAGCTTTGTAAAATGCCCAACAGCACCCATATATCCATCACAGTAGACGGTTTACTACCACTAAATTTAGTGTGTGCACTGCACAAATAAGAAGTACACGACAGAAGCCACCGTGATTCACAGACACCAGGAGAGTCATACAGTGGTTCAAGGCAGACCAGCAAGTGTTGCCATGCCCGCAGTGGTATGGTAGCTGTTGTCATATTCACACAACCCAGGAGGGGGTGGGAGCTTGATTTTCCATTTACAGAGGAAGCTCATCTCTGCCAGGGAGAGTTCTTGCAGCTGGCACAGTGGGTCAGCCAATGTGCCGTACTATGAGATGGACATGTTACCATAAGAGTATCATTTTATACAATTTGTGTGATGGGACCACGAGTGAAGCGGTAGGGTTTTTATGCTTTTTAATTAAAGATGAACTACCTCTGTACAGGAAAGGCCCCCCTAGTAACTTATAGCTACAGTTGCAACTACTCACAGCACAATTGCCTTTTAGTGGAAAAATCCTAGTGGACACATCCAGCAAGCTACCTCATCACAGCACAATGGGATGTGTTCATCATGAAAACCTCCAGTTCACTGGTGTGTACCAGAAAAATTCCTGAATCCAGTAGCCATGCATATGCTGTTTTTTGTAATTACTGCTACCATGGCCAGTGTTCTTTGCAGGCGTTCCACACCTCATTTTGCATACCTGCAATTTATGCATTTGGCCACTGAGATGTAATGTAAAAGAAAGGCTCCAAAGGGCATCACGACTATGTGGGCAGAAGCAAGCCACAACAATTGAGTGACCAGAAAATGGCTGTAAACCATTCAGCTCAATGAAATCTAATAGAGGAGTTCAACTTTACTTTTAAATTAGGTCCCTATGACAGCTCCCATCGCCTCTCCAGCAATCAGGGCTATAAGTTTCAGAGTTCAGGAGAAGTTGTGTGATGCACAACTATCACATGTAGGAAAAAATCTGCATCAGTGACCCAAAGGCAACGGGTTATTTTCAGCAGTTTCTCTGAAGAGGAAACTATTTCCCAGCTAATACCAGGCATAGCAACAGTGTGGAAAAATGATCGCAAGCTGTCGTAAGGCAGGGAAGAGAGTCACAAAATGGCACCTTGTTGGAAAACTGCACACATGCGAAGTACAACAGGACCTCTGATGTGCAACTTTTCCTGCTCCACGTGTGAGATATTTGGGCCTTTGAAAATCCACAGGGACCCGATACTGTCATAGTTGGTTGTGGCAAAAACATTGTGTTGCTAAAGGATCCCCATTGGTCACACCCAAAATCTGCCATACACAAAAGAAAAACAAAGTTGTCAGGGTGAAGACGATTCCTCCTGACGGCTAAGCTGCACTGCAAAGGATGGTTGCCAGATGTTAGCAGATGCAAACAGAGTTTTTGACTGCTAACTTTTTTTTTTGTTTACATGTATTTATCCTCCGTCTGGGGGGTGGCTGCTTCAGCCCAATCCCGGGCCCCTCCAAGCTAGCTCTCTGCCTCCCCTGGTGTGTGCCTGGTCATGGTTTCTCCTGTGTTCACTTCTCGTGGCAGGGTCAAGGGGAAGGGCCATCCTCCCCCCTCCCAAGTACATCAGATCAGAGGCAGACCAAGTCACTCACCAGGTGGTGGTGCAGACACGGCTGGGCCAGGTTTCATGAACCCCCCCCACCCATGTCCATTTTCTTCCTGGTTTTTCTCCCATTCTATCCTTCCTTTGGAGTGTAGAACTCACACGTGGAGGCATGCCATTCCTACGAATCCCCGCAGGTCCTTCCCATACTTTGCCTCCTTGACCTGCTCTACCCTAGGCCTCCACCTGGGGTAGCTGAGGCCAGGATGACAAGCTACCCCTTCCCTGAGAGAGGAGAGCAGTCCCTCAGACACTCAGTCCTCTTCCTTCTCAGCTGACCCCGAACAACTCAAATCCGTTCCTGAACCCGGTTCACCAGTATGACAGGAGGTAAGGCACTCTGCAGCGCCTCAGCCCTCCATACCACTGGGCCGGCTTCCACTAACATCTTAAATGAGACCACCACAGACACATGGACATTATATAGCACCAGCTGCATGCTGTAATGCCAGACCAAGAGGTTGTGGTGTGAGGCACTGCAGCCTAAGTCACCACCCTCCCACACCCTCCTGACCCATACCTCTTGGCATGCTTAAGGGTTCCCCTTCCCGCTGTTAGTACCTCATAGGTTCAGTAGCCTACCCCCTTCCACACGCTTACCCAAGACAAAGTACAGTCCCAGACACCCAATGGAACCTTACCTCCCTAGCCACACTACCCCCTACAGCTACTGTCCCTCGACGATTTCAGTCCCCCAATTCTTCTTTTCCCACCCCCAGTGCAGGATGCCTGCTTCTCCCCTTAGAACTGCTTGCAGCAACTCTTCAACCTATAAGACACTGTGGCTCATGATGGGGCGTGGGGGTCAGTGTGCATCTGTGCATATGACAGTGGCTCATCTGCACGACAGCCGTGCCCCTTTCCCTGTGTTCAAGGGAAAAGCCTGCAACCCTGTTCTCCATATTACAATAAGATGCAAGGTAGAGCAGTTGTATAAAGTGACCACTGCAAGCACTTTGCACCATGTAATTATGACTGTGTATCTGGCCCCTATATCTTTTATAGTTGGATTTTTTTGCAACTTACAATGGAGCTCATTACTGCAACTGTTATGTCTGTCACCAGAGAAGCTCACTGTGGCAGACCCACAGAGATTTTAATAGGAAATAGGCCATTTGTTTATTACAGGTTGACCTGGCAACAGTGCAGCGCTCATATCCTGTTGGGAAGCATTAGATGAGATTGTTTAGATGGCAGGAGGATTGATTTGGGGCCCACAGCGACAGCGTGGGACACTGTTGTTCACACTTAATTTTTCAGACAAAGCCTGGTAGTGAATGGACATTTATTTTTCAAGTAAACCTAGTTTAGTTATAAGGCCGTTTTAAACAATTGGTCTTTTATATGGTGTAAATGTGAATCTGAGTACCAATTTATATCAGATGTATTTCTGTGTGTGTTTGTGGTACCACAGTGATAGTCACATAGAAATATATAATCTGTCGGCAGAAAGGACCGCTTGACCAACCCAGTCTGACCTGTTTTAGCTGCTAAGCTCCTCTTACTTACTTATACGAACATCTGGTTTGGGGAGTTAATTTTCAACAGGTGTTATTTCATATAGCCAAAAATGTATTTACTGGTTGACAGTCTATTCTGAGCCAAAAGGATTTCAAACGCTCTATGTGACTGGAGAAAATGACAAGATATCTTGTATAGTGCTAGGCTACAACTTATTTTTATAAATCTCCCAGCAAATTTACAGTGCATACAGAATAAAGTCGTAGGTGTTTTCACTGTTACTGTATGTTGGGGAATCTACAATATTGGCCATCTTGAAACATTACACGTCTTGCTTTTTCTGTTTATATATATTGTAAACACATGGAAAATTTGCTGCTAGATTATAAAAAAATAACTTGTAACCTAGCGTTACACTACATATTTTGCCATTTTTCTCACAAACAGCCTTTAAAATCCTTCTGTCACAGAATAAACTGTCATCCAGTAAATATATATTTTTGGCTATATAAAATATCTGTTGAAAATTACTCCCCAGACGACATGTTTATACAAGTAAAAAAATATATTGGTAATGCCTGGTATCCTCACTACACGTCAACACATTTGTGCTTTCTTTATATAAAATTAACAAGATTTCTTAAAATCCCTATATTCAGTTTTTCCCTAGTAAGCGAACAAGTAGCAGTTAACAATGGATTAATATTACGGGGTTCCTGGGAGGATTAAATAAACCAACTGGTTTATCAAGGTATGTTATTGATTTTTTGTATTCTGATATAACATCTGCTTTGAGATGCTGTGACTGTGACAAATTAGGATTTTTGTAATCTACAGAGCTGTTGAACCCTAGCATCAAAAGGTACCAAAACCAGATTTAAATTAGAAAAAAAAAAAATCACATTTGAAAAAGACACTTCATTCCAGTGAATGGAGCGCGCTCCCGCACTCTACCTATAAACATGTCACAAAATGTCTGAGGGTGGGGGCTGACTGAGGAGTAGACAAGTGGAAGGGGATCGTGTGGCCAGCCCCTCGGGGGCAAATTACGGTCCCTTCCCTTCCTTTGAGGGCTAAATACAAAATGTGTAAGCAGCCAGGAGGAGCTTCCGATGAGATAAGGGAGTTCCGTTTCGAGTTTTTAGAATTACGGTTCACTTTAAAATGGTTTAAGAGATTACATTCTTTATTCATGTCTCTAGTTGGTTCTAAAGCAGAAGATTCATAGTACAGGAGTACTAATCAGAGTCTCGGGTCTGGTTTCTATATGCTGTATTTAACAGTCTAAATGTAATTTGTGTTCTATTCTTTATAGTTAGTTACCACCAAAGTCCTGACAAAGTGACGACGGTCATAAAACGTCAATGTACTCATTCAGGTGGATGGAATAAGTGACTTATTTCTATTACAATGAGCCTCTGTTTGCTTGGAACTTTCACAGTTCTGTGTTTAGAAATGTCTCCTAACTGCACCTATCTGTAGACCCAATTAGGGCTGTGGCCATCCTGGAACTGTTCTGGCTGATGCTTGGAAGGACCGATTCTTCCAGCCCTAAAGGAGAGTTGGCTGGGGTAGTGGACAGAGAAGAGTGAGCTACTTGGGGCATAATTTCTTTTTAAAGGCTGAAATTAGAGGGAACGAGGATTAACATTATTCATGGTTTTCAGTATGTTTTTTTTTCCCCACTTCGTTAAGTCAGAGTCACCGAATTAGCTCAGCAAAAAAAAAAAAAAAAAACACGTTATACTTCTACTGAAAACCATAAATGATTCTGCCATTCATTCAACCTGTTAAGCTCTCATTTCAGCTTTTACCAACATTTTATGACCCGCTATGATATCTAATAGAGGACATAAACTCTGGTTAGAAAAAGTGTGGATCCTGGAGCTCTGCCTACTATTTCTAACCACTGTAATAGGGCAGAGCACTGGTGTTATGTGACTTTTAGTCTCCCTCTGGTCTTTCTTACATGGAATTCCTATGATTAGGACTTCAGTTCCGGAATAAGCATCAGCTATACATGGACTGTAAGCTGCAAATGGCAGATCTCTTACCTGGAAGTTCAGCTTCCCTAACGTGATGGATGGATAAGGAAACAATTGGACAGATCCAGTTTTCATGTATGTACCTTAACAATGAACAGAATGGAATTAAATTCTAATTTTTGTGAGAGGAGTTGGGAAACTGAGTTATACTAATGCATGATGTGTTTTGGGGGTATTTTTGCTGGTGTCTGGGCCATCTTTTCTTTCCTTTCTATAGAAACACAGAGCCTGTCAGCAGAAAAATTAATGTTGGCCACTGTGTCTGCTCATTCCTAACCAATACTGAATAAGGCAGACCTACAGGCTTCTCGCTTCCCTCTTTCCCTTTCTGGTGTGGTTTCTAACAACCCACTGTATCTGTCCAACGCCCCTCTTTTGAATCACCCCACTGATCTTGTAAAGACCACCTCCTCCAGTAACCTAATCCACCTGTTCATCACACTCTCTGTGAAAAAAGTATTTCCTGGTATACTTCTTAAACAAACAAAAATATTTACAAGCAGCAGCTTAATACACCAGTAATTCAATCAGATCTGTACTATATTAGGCAAGTGGTTACAAATCCCTACGATTCTCTACTTTTAACTACAAAACAATGAAACAGCTGCATTTTTACAGTTTGAAACCAAAAGCCTAACACTGTAGATTCCACTTCTGATTAAATATATCAGTAAGCTTTCTAAACACAGACTGCAGGCTTTCATTATAAAGACATTTAGCTTGTAATTTGCCAGTCATAAAATGTCACCCTTGATACTCTTTCTGCCTATTTCTGTCGAGTGTGATACAGCTTGTGATCCTGCATCCATTTATGGTTTTCAACTTAACACATGTTTAAACACAGTTACTACAGATGACAGTAACCGCAGCATGGAGAATGTTACCCTTTTGATTGGTTTTAGCATTTTGGAGTTTTAAAGGGGACGACTCAGCACACAAGGCCCCACACCCAAGTTGGGGGCTGGTACCAATGTACACTTTGTGTGCAAAAACATTGTGCTTTGCTTACTGTTTACTGTAGTACAGAAGATTGCATCAAACTAATTTTATTTCTAGGCTGACATCTTCTGTAACTACAAATCCCCAAACCCCCTGCAGCTGGCATCAGAGCAGGACTGCAGCAGCAGGATATCCAACAGCCTGCAGTGCCTGCTCAATTTTATCCAAGTCTGATCTTTAGTCTGCTGGTCCTGCTGTCCTCCCAGGACTAAGTATAATCAATGACACTGTACTTGGTCCCTGGAGAAAAGCAAAACCAGGAAACATCTGATCAGAGCTTATAAAAGTTTCAGCATGCGTCGTCGGCTACTGAATTTCCCACTACTGCAGTCCTGCTCTTATGTCCGCGAAGGTGGATTCTAGGATTTTTAGATACAGAAGATGTCAGCCTAAAAGTAAACAAAAACAGTCTGATACAATCTACTATACTACAGTAAATAATAAGTAAAACAAAACGTTTCTGCACTCAAAGTGCACTTTGGGACCAACCGCACACTTGGGTGTGGGGCCCTGTGTGCTGACTGTTCCCCTTTAAATAACCAACATCAAATGAAACATTCTAAAAAACATTAACTTGCAACAAGTGTAGGTAACTTTTTATCATGGGGCTTCCTTCTCATACATTTCAATATCCTTTCATCCAGACTGTAAAGATGAGAGGACGAAGAACTTAGTTTAAACAGCTTTACTAAAACACCAGCAACACACTGGCCTGGCACAATAGCTTCTATACTGTAACTGGCAGGTTCTCAGCCTGCCAAGCAATATTAGTGTAAGATTCAAACTACAGTGATGTCACGCAGTGCACAAGTCATTAATATGCATGAACTTCACATCATCACACAGATAAGCCAAGGGTGTGAAATTCCTATACCTTAGGTGCCCCAGGGCAGGCACTTTTGTACTAGGACACCTACTGCTCTTCAGTGCCTGCCCCGCGGGGCACCTAAGGTATTCCTGCTACATTCTGTTTTTCCCGATGTGCTGTGGCTTTAAGGGCAGCTTGAGCTGGGACTGCGCAGACACAGACAGCCAACACTGGGACACGATCACAAGGTACACCTAACTGCTCATCCCGGTGTCAGCTGACTGCTAAGTTGCAAGTGCTTGAGGGGGGTCGTTGTTTTCTTCTTGACTAGCCAACCACGATGCAGCAGAGGCGGGTTTACACAATCAGACGCCAATCGCGTACTGTCTCTTGACTGCTTGCCTGCCCCCCCGTTCAGTGCATTTCAGACAGACCTCTTGAAAGCGGCATTCTGCGCTATAGTGTGGAACTGTTAGGAGTTGGACGTTCCTGCTGTGATTGCAGATTGGAGATTGCTTAAACTTACAGAAAAAAAAACAACAAAAGCTCTTTTAAGAGCTACTGTGCTGCACTGCTGCCTACTGCCTACATTACTCCACTGTGAGGTGGGGGGGGCCCGGGGGGACTCTGATTTAAGCAGGAGAGGCGGGTAATGCAAATAAAAAAAATACCCTTAACATTTAAAGCTCTTTTAAGAGCTACTGCCCAAATTACTCCACTGTGAAGTAAACTGGGGAGACTTTGAGCCGGGTGAGGGTGAAACTGTACTGATTCTGCAACCTCGACCAGACGGAGCAGATATAAAACAATTTACCCTTACCACTGAGTTACCATTACCAACTATGTTGTACCATATGGTGTTTTCTTTTATTTCTGGGGTGAAAATAGTAAACTAAGAAGGAGCAAAACAACAGCTCCGGAGGGAAGGGCTGCAATCTGCAGTGGAGACAGGGAGGGACTCTCAAGTTAGACTGTCACTCAGCTAATTAAAACAGCTATAAATTAGCTGATCTAAAGTGCAGCTAGTTAATCACAGTTTGTAGTCTGGAATCTGGACGCTACTAGACTAGATCATCTTGGTGTTGCTGCCTAGCTGCCATACATATACTTTTCAGGCTGCAGTAGCAGTCTATTTGTCCCTCAGTTGCTGCTACCTGACAGTTTCTTGGGAACTTTACCACTAAAACCTATCTCTCCTTCCTAGACATTCCTCTGTCTCCATCAGTAAAACAAAGGCTAAGTGTGAGACTGAGGCAAGGGTGGCGTCACATAAAAAATAAGCAAAGTGATATTGGAGGGAGCAGAAAGCAGGGGCTGAGATTGTATTTTAGAAAGGCGTGGTGGGAGCTCACTCAGCTAGTAGAGCTATTGCCCTCCCTGGCCCTAAGTTGTAAAGTACATAACCTAAATAGATAAAGGTTGAGAGGGGAGTGTTGCTGCCAATCTATAAAGTTGAATTAATGCTCCTCTAACCTCTGTTCCCTATAAATAAAGGGATCTGAAATAAAGCCTGTTACTTAAAGTTTAAAGCCGTTTTACAAGCTACTCAGACTACCCAAAATCTGAATACTGTTATAAAAAATCTTTTAAGCTTTTTTACAAGCTGCGCTATCTAAAATCTGAATACTAGTCTGTTGTAAAAAAATATATATATATTGTTAGCGTTTTACAAGCTACACTAACGCTGAGCGGACTAATACTGAATACTGTTATAAAAAAATATGTTACCCTTTGACAAGCTACGCTATGTGTGTGTGGACTAGGTAAAATCTGAATATAGTTATAAAAAATCTCTAGCTTTTTACAGGCTACACTATCCGTGGACTATCTAAAATCTGAATACCTGTTGTAACAAATCAGACAACACACAGTCAGGTTTTCTTGTTAAGTTTATTATAAAAAAATAAAAAAAGACAAGACACGCTTTTTTCTTTGTTGCATTTATTAATACTGAGTAACACAAATAAAAAATTCTTAAAATCAGTTTTCACAATTTCAACTCCGAACAGCCAGGCAGACACCATGAGTCTTTTTAAATTTGGATTTAAGAGAAAGCGTTTTGATGAGACTGCGGGAGCTGACTCGGATTCCCTAACACCAAGTACTAGTATTACTACAGGCACAGCTATAACCCCACCATCTCCTTGCCCAGACAGTGAAACTGTTGTGACCACTGAAGTTTCCTCAAGTGCTACTGCTTGTACTGAAAGCCAAGTTAAGACCCCCGAAAGTTAGAAAATTTCAGGAATCCTGGAAAAAGGGCCGGAAGTGGCTTACGTATGACACAGATAAATGTGCCATGTTCTGTACATGGTGTCAGAGTTATGATAAAAGCCAAAGCAAAAATAATTTCAGAACTGGATGCAGTACTTTTAGAGTACACATTATCTCAGCACATGAAGTGTCCATAGCACACAAAAATGCTGAGATGGCATACATTGCAAATAAAACAAAAGTTGGAGAAAGACCAATAGAGAAATCCATACAATTTATGGAACAAAAAGAAATGGATCAAATTTGTAAATTGTTCTGTACTGCATATTACGTTGCTAGGACTGAAAGGCCTTTCAGGGATTTTCCTGGGTTGATAGATTTACAAAGAAGAAATCATGGGGATGATGCTATGAGTCACAGTCACAGTAGTGACAAGCAATGCCGTGTCTTCATTCACTATATTGCCCAAGATATTCAAAGCACTACTGCTAGTCTACTACAAGACAATGACTTCTTTTCTTTTGTTGTTGATTCCTGCACAGATAAAAGTGTGACTGAGGAGGAGGGCATTTATGTACGTGTTTCTGAAAATGGCCTACCTGTAACAAGATTTCTTGCACTGAAACCAGTCAGTGTCCCTAATTCAGAAAGCATTTTAAATACTGTGATTAATGCTTAGAGGTGAAGAGTGGTTTAAAGGATGGTGGTTGGAAACATAAGCTGATAAGTGCAGCATCTGATGGTGCTGCTGTAATGTTGGGGAGCACTTCAGGTGTCCTTAGTCGAATAAAGCAAGATTTCCAGTGCCCACACCTCACTGACATAAACTGCTGTGCACAACGTTTAGAGCTTGCTGTAAAGGATTCGTTCAGAGACTGTCCCTTTTACAAGTCATTAGAACAACTTCTGCTGAACATTTACTCATTTACCACAGGTCACCAAAAAGTTGGAAAGGCCTACAGGAAACGGGATCCCTTTTAAATATTAATGTGGTCAAACCAGTTAACACTGGTGGCACTAGGTGGCTTGCACACAGAGAACAGGCCATTTCTGCCCTTGAAAGGAACTGGGCTGCATTAGTGCCTCACCTCGAACATGTGTCACTGACAAACAAGCAGGATCATGGCCAAAAAGCACTAGGAATACTTAAACTGCTTAAGACTTTAAAATGAACTTTCTGAAAGTGTATTTTGGTTACTTATCTGCTCTTAGTCTGTGCTTTCAGCAAGAGGATGCCACTGTTGAAAAAGTTCACAGCAGAGTAGAAAGCACAATTCAAAAACTAAATGGTCTCCCGAATCAGGAAACTCTTCACTGCATAACACTTAAATCTGTAAATGAGAACCTAACTCAGTACAACAGTGTTGACTTAACTAATGAAACTAGAAGGCACAGATCAGGTTCTCCTTCAGACACTGTAGAAGCCACAATTTCAGAGATCAAAAATTCTTCAGAAGCGTCACAGCACATTGAATCCCGCTTTCAGTCCTTCACGACCAATAAAGTGCTACTAGCTGCAAGAGCTTTAAATTTTCAGTCCTGGCCAACATCCACAGAGGCACTTGAAACATATGGAAATGAAGCAATTCAACAATTGTTGATCACTATAAAGTGGTCCTAGAGTCTCGTGGAGTTGATGTTACTTTGGTACTGCTGGAGTGGCTAGACTTAAAAAAGCACGTACTCCACTTGCTGTCTACTGAAAGTTGTAAGTCTCCGAAATTGTGGAAGAAAGTGATTCTTGCGGATGTGCAGGATCAATAATTTTGAAATGTGCTGGCCACTGTCAGAATCATTCTCCTGATTCCTGTTCACACTGCTGCTGCAGAACGAGGCTTCTCTCTGATGGGAAGAATAAAAAATGACTGGAGGGTTGAATTACGCCCAGACACCCTACACAACCTAATGTCTATATCTCTGAATGGACCCCAGCTTACTGACTATAACCTTCAAGGTGCCATATCACTGTGGTGGAAAAATGGCAAAAGAAGGCCCACTACCAAAGCTTATGGCTCCAGAACACTGTCAGTGCATGCTGCTTCTGCCAGCCCTAGTGGTGGTGATGAAAACGAAAGTGCTTGGTCCAGTGAAGAGGACATCTAAAATTATGTAAACTAAGGGGCGGCATGTAAATAGTTTGTTGGGCATGTACATTTTCTTTTTATATGCCCAAGTGGGCATGTACTTTTTTTCACGAATTTCATACCCTGGATGAGCCACAACAATACATTTAACCACGCACAACCATAGAGACAGAGGCACTTCCCAACAAACCAGGCGGGACTTGCTCCGCTGGTTATATTCTGCTGTGCCTACCATGATCCTCAGTTGTCTACTGCCATGGAACACAGAACAAGCGAACCAAAAAAAAAAAAAAAAAATCAGCATTGCACCTCCACTCTCCCCAAAAAATGTACCAAAAGATTTTTACTACAACAACACATCTTATGCAAACTCAAAAAAAAATATCTTCTCTATTGGCCATACTAAGTGTTCATCCAACAAATCATAACAAATACCAGATATGTACAATTCTAGTAAAGATGGGAAACGTATATGGAGAATTCCAGGAAACAGAATTTCCAAGGAAAGAAATTTTCCATTTCCGATATTGTTCCTTCCAGAAGGAACAGTAAGAGATCTAGAAAGTAGACCCGATCAGCAAATTTTTAAACTGAACCTAAATGGGTGGGATTTCAGGAAATAAAAAAAAAAAAAAAAAAATCAACCCAGCCCACCTGGCAAAGGTTTCCCCCAGTCTATTATACACCCTGGAGGTGGATGTCTTCCTAACCTTTATTAATTCGCTCTCTTTTTTTTTCAACCCTCGTAACCGGGTAAGTCCCACTAGGTACAAGTGCTAGTTTTCAGGGGCGACCCAGGAGCACGGTGGAGGTTAAGTGACTTGCTCAGAGTCACACAGTATACAAGTAGAGGTTG
Organism: Neoceratodus forsteri; assembly: GCA_016271365.2. Classification (NCBI taxonomy): domain Eukaryota; kingdom Metazoa; phylum Chordata; order Ceratodontiformes; family Ceratodontidae; genus Neoceratodus; species Neoceratodus forsteri. Next base: position 539,517,745 of record CM028133.1, read on the forward strand.
TGGGAATCAAACTCAGGACTGCTGGATGTACCAAGCTCATTCACAGCTCACTACTCTAACCTCTAGGCCATACTACTATATTGCCAACCCTTTAAATTACAAAGCTGAAGGACCTGGGGGTAGGGGCAAACTGGCTTTGTGGGTTAGAAACTGGCTGCAAGGCAGAAGTCAGAGGGCAATGGGTGCTCGGGGGTTCTCAGAGGCTAAACCAGTCACTAGCGGGGTTCCACAGGGCTCACTTCTCAGTCCAGTGTTATGTAAAGGGACACAGTTAACCTTTTTTGCATTGTACTATTTCTAGTTGAACCTCACATTTTATGACTGCTTACCTTCTGCAGAATTCATTGCTGATGCTGGTTGTTTTACCTGCCTCCTTTCTAAGTAGAACTGAAATACATGGTAATGGTGTAATTATACCCACATTTGTTTTGTTTCACATCATTGATTCATTACTCTTCTTGCACACTTCCTGAACATTAGGAACACCCCAAAACAGTGCAGCCACCCATGATGCTATAGTCTTCTGCCCCCATTTAGCTGCCATCTTTGGAAGACCTCTCTGCTACTCAGAGTGGGAAAAGTCTTCCTGTTCAGTCAGTCTGCTCCCCAATTGTCCTTTCCTGGTAAGTTTACCACCTGCAAGGACAACAGGTTCTTTTCTGCTCAGTTGTATTGCTTAGACCATGGCCTTGCTCTGCCACATGACTTTACACCCCCTGCCTGCAGATGCTCACAACTACAGTCTTATTGTCTGACTGGACCAGTACAGCCCTCCCTTTTAAGAAAGGCACGAAGTGTAACCATATCTTCTGAATAGCTCTCATTTCCAGAACATTTACACCACTTTCATTCTAAGATAGACCAGACTCCCTGGGCCAGTCTTCCATCTATGGAGGCTCTCCGACCTTATAAGCTTGCATCCATCTAAACTACAACCAGCCAATTCTTTGACAGGGGACAGATTTTGTTTTTGACAAACAACACTTGAGTTGAGTTTTTTTCTGTGTTACTACTGCAAGTTTGTGGGAGCGCAGGTACTGAGGGCAACCCCCACCATGCAACCCCCTCTGCAGCTTTCTGCAGTAGGCCAGTGTCCACATGACCAGATCCAGACATGCTACTAATTTCTCCAGTAGCTAAAATCCTAGGCAGAGTGATAGGACTGTCTTCCTAAGTGAGTTAATGGTTTTCGGATTCTTTTGGGTAGGCTGCAGTGAACTGACATTGCCTTGTGCTGAGCCTTTCGACCTGAAAAAGAAATCTGTAGTTTGTCTTTTGCTGACTGGATGGGCTGAAATAAGCACCTCAGAGGTATACCTGATCAAGCTAGAGGTATCAAAGGCTCTAAAATTCCTCTTTCTTCCTCCCTTTCTGAGTCAGAATGCAAGAATAAGAAAGAGGAGCCAGAGTCGGAAGAGATGCAACTCTCCGTGTCCCTGACTTCTGACACCTACAATAAAATCTCCTTCTTTGAAGACAGATTTTTTTTTTTTTTTTTTTTTTTTTATCTTTATCAACTGAGACCTTTTTGGCAGCTCCATTACTTTCTCCCACTGCAGACTGATTTTTTTCTTTTGAATTGTTTCTTGTAAATAAATTTTTTTAATCTGCGGAAAAACGCGGTACATGGAAAGATATTCATTTCACAGTATGGTTACTGCCTGTGAAGACGTCCAATCAGCTGGTTTAACATTTTGAAAAAGACTGTTCATATGAGGGGAACCTCCTTTGCAGCTGTCTGGGCTTGAGCATGCAGTCTGATGCTTGCTGACATATACTGACCCATTACAAAAAGGGAAGTGTGTCAGCCCCTTCATTTCTATATAACACTTGTGTGTGGAGCTTTTCTAACATAGTTCCACAACTTTTGAAACAGTTGTTTATTTGGGCCACTTTCCCCTTTAACGGCATAATGATATAATGGTGTGTTCCTTCTGTTTGCTTACAGCTTACACTAGTTTTCTAAATATTCAGGCAGTGAACCAAAGGTTGTAATGTTGTAAGTTATTTCTTCTAAAAATATCCTGTAATTACTGGAATGCCTATTTAATGAGTACTGCCCTGGTTAAACATATAACCCTATGTAAATATGGCAATTCACACATATACAACTCTGATAAGGGGCACACCCAAACCACAAGCTGTGTGCAAGGGTAACCAAGTATTGAAACACAAAGCTGACAGATTCTGGTGGAGGGAGGGTCTTGAAGTGCTAAATCTCCTTTTAGCTGTGAACCCAGTCTTGGTTTAAAGTGGGTTAGTGATAAGTCAGTTCAGTGGGGTGGGGTCATGGGAAGTAATCCTGTCACTTAAAAGCCCCATGTCAGATCCCACCTGGAGTACTAAGTGCAGCTCCGGATTCTTCAATACAAGAAACAACACTGAGGCAGTCAGGAGGGCCACCAAAATAATCCGGGTATGGGGACAAAAGCTATAAAGAGAAGTTGGTAGTCCTCTACATTTTCACCTTGAAGAAAATGAAACTGAGACGGGGCATGATCGCAGTCTATCACATACTCAAGCGGTAAGGGAGAGTGACCAGTGGCAAATTTGGCTCCGCACTGATCTGTGGCCCTTTCCTTTGCTTTAGCTACTGTAAGTCAGATGAAAAAACTGACTCACAATGTCACACGGTGCTCTCTTGTTGTAACGAACAAAACAGGAGCCATCAGCTCGTCATTAGTACTAAATTCTTTAAAGCGAGGACAGCACTAAGACAGTAGGATTCAAAAATGTGTTCGTAATAGAGTAAAAGCAATACGTTTATTCACATATTAAATATGTCATCTCACTTGTGTCTGACTTTATCTACTTCCACCCCCCATGTCACTCAGTGTTAGCTGTACTTTAGTTTTCTTTGCAGCTATGTCCCTTGTGTTTGACATCAACTGGCACAGTTGTAGAAGTTTTAAAAGATCTGTGTCCACCATCCATTCTAGCCAAGCCAATCTTCACCTCTGGCAGTGGAAGTTGCCTTTCACCAAACTTTGGTAGAACCGCTTTGCAGAGATCATCAGATTGCCAAAGATGGTAATCTAAGAAACAGACGAACGGAGGCTCTCCTCGCAGGGCTCCTCTGTCCTGCTACAACTGCCTCAAGTAGTCGGCAGAGTACCCGCTGTAGTTGGAAGCCATCTTCTTCCCTAACTATGGCTACTCTAACTTGCACTTTAGGGAAAAAAAAAAAAAACAGGTAGAAACTTGACTGTAAGCAAAATGATATAGTTCTGTTTCCTTTTAAAAATAAATCACTGCCTTATTTTGCAAGTGAGCTGTACAGTATTAAGCTGACACACTGAACAGATACAGCTTGTGTTACCAAATTTTTCACACCGCTGTCAACCAAATCTGTCTCAAACGCTTTCAGCAGATCAGGCCCTCTGCTCCCACTGTGCCCATCTCCAAGCGCAACAGTGTGAACAGGTAACAAACAAGGTAACCCTCCTGTTTGCTTCTGGGTCCAAATCACCTTTAGTCTCAAGTTCTGGGGGATTCAAACTGTGAACCTTATGCTAGCATACCCAAATGTACAGGCTCAGATACGTACCCTCTTCAGGGATTGCGGTACAATCTTTCACCAGGGGCATCTAGCCAGGCTTCCAAAATGAACCCTTAAAACTCTATAAGAGACCTTAGGTATATTCTTACCTGTTCCCAGTTTAGTAACACCATCAAGCCCTTCAAAACAGCTGTCAGACTTAACCACATATACCCTACCGGTCAAAAGTTTTAGAACACCCCCATTTTTCCAGTTTTTATTGAAATTTACGCAGGTTAATGTCTCAATGTACTCTGAAATTAAAGCATAGAACAAATAAACAATCGGAGATAAAAAATAAATCATAGAATCATTTTGTTTAACAAAATTTAATATAAATATTTGACTCAAAGTAGCCACCTTTTGCAGATATACTGTAACCGCCGAACACACTAGTGGCATTCTTCCTACAATGGACATCAAATATTGTTCGGGAAGTTCTTCCCAACACTGCTGCAGAAGTTCCCACAAATGTGTTGCACTTGTAGGTTGCTTTGCTTTCACCCTTCTGTCCAATTCATCCCAAACCAGCTCAATGGGGTTTAAGTCTGGAGACTGTGCTGGCCATTCCATGATTTGAAGCCTACCGTCTTGTTCTTTTCCTCGAAGGTAGTTCTGACATAGCCTGGAGGTATGTTTTAGGTCATTATCTTGCTGTAGGATGAACCCCTGACCAACTAGGCGTAGACCAGAGGGTATTGCATGGCGCTGCAAAATGCTGTGGTAGCCCTTTTGGTACAGGGTGCCAGTCACTCTGTGCTGTTGTCCTGTGAGCCGCCTATCACGCAAGCTGTTGACTCTCAGAAACTTGTCTTCTGATTCTGTTGTGGCTTTGGGTCTGCCAGACCTCTTCCTGTCAGAGTTTCCTCGAGTTTCCAAGTGCCTTTTGATGGTGTAGGAAACTGTACTCACCGACACCTTGGCTTTCTTTCCAATTTCTCTACAGCAGTTTTTGCTAACCTAAACTTTTTTTTTTTTAACCTCTTGCAGTTTACCGCTTACCTTTGTACCATTTCAGGTTATTCACTGGACTTGAATTGCTTAAATTTCTATAAAAACTGGAAAAATGGGGGTGTTCTAAAACTTTTGACCGGTAGTGTACATCACATGCAAAAAGAACTTGGAAGACACACCCATGCAGTATCTTAAGAAAATGTACTTTACTAAAAGATGATAAAAATATGAAAAATGTAAACACAGAACAATATATCAAAGAGCTCACAATAAAAGAACAAGGGAAAATTACAAAGCAAAACTCCTACTACAATACATTTAGACCTTTTCTGTCTAAGGTATTACCTCTGGATAAGCGTTTTAAAGTTAGATCAGAGAGCAGTCTCTCTCTAGAGTCCAAAAAAATTTATACTTCATTTCAGACACAAGTATCAGTTTAAACTCTGTGTCTCCATACCCCTTCTGTGAGTCATCTAGCTCCTCCTTTTAGAATATAAAATTACAAAAAATTATTTCCTCTCAGCAGCTATTTTAAATAATGTGACTTCAGAAGAAAAAAAGACATTTCCTAAATTATGACAGTCTTTAATCAAGCCTTTCCTTTGAACTGTTGGCTGGTTCCTGTTTTCCCAAGGAGATCAAAAGGTTTTATGACGTTTTTAACACACTGCTGTTATCAATAGGTTCCTCTAGGAACTCATAAAAGTTTATTAGGAGTATCCTCTGCCAGTTGATCAGAGCCTTAATTAAGAACAGACCGGAAACTCTAGGTTTCCCTTTACTGGTCAATTTACATATCCTTAGCTTCACTGAAACCTGGGGGTGCCACATATGGAAGCACAGGCTGTCTTATGTAAGACAATCACATACTATATTTTTATTTTACAAATATCATACAATAAGCATCACACCCACTATGTCTTTTTACTGACACCCCTCCCTTTCCTCACCCTGTCTCTTAAATACATATATTGCAGTGACGCCCCCCCTCTCCTGAATCCTCATCCAAGATTTGGGAGGGGTCAATAATGAAAAACAAATTTCAAGCTAATCCAGTTCCCCTTTCCTCCCACAGCACCTGCTCCCACAGTTTCATGTGCCATCTGACAGACCCAAGCAAGATACACAACCAGTAGGGCTTGAAAAGAACTTGCATCACTGATGGCACTAGGCAGACTTGTCCGTCTGCCTCGCCTGACATTATCACATGATGCAAGCTTCACTCCCACCGTGATTTTCCCTCCGCAACTGAATCTATGAGAGTGGGCTTGCTACGGGGGCGATTTAACTAGCTGGGATGTTTTACTATTGCACCCCAATCGTAGATCGAGGATAAGGAGTGGTACATCTGTACAATAAATGTATTTTGTTGAATGGTTTTCTCAGGCTAGGGAGAGACATCAGTAAAAGGCAGTCAGCTCCTGGCAACATTTTAAGGAGGAAAAAAACAGGTCTGGGAGGACTGGGAAGGGGTGTATGGAAAACACAGAAACATAGAAAAGTTGACTGCAGAAGGAGACAAAGGGTCCATCAAGTCTGCCCAGTAGGTATCCTGTGACCCAATGGGATTTCAGAGTCTAACTCTTATTTGGTTTGTATGCTTTATCCCACCCCTTCGTGAAAGTTGTGACCATTTTGGTCTACACCACCACTGCTGGCAGCCTATTCCATGGCTTGATCACTCTCTCTGTAAACAAGTGTTTTCTGAACTCATGATTAAAATGACTCCCTTTTAGCTTCCAATCGTGCCCACTTTTAATGGTCCCACCTGCTGTGGTGAGTTCTGCATACGGTACTTTGTTAATAGTCTTAAGGTACTTAAATGTCTCGATCATGTCCCCCCCTCAATCTTCTAATCTCCAGTGAGAACATGTCTAGCTCTTCTAATCTTCTGTCATAAGCGACCCGTTTAACCCAGAGATCATCTTTGTGGCTCTCCTTTGTACCGCTTCAAGTCTATTTATGTCCTTTTTGAGGTGAGGTCTCCAGTACTGGACATAATACTCCAGATGAGACCTCACAATGGATCTGTACAGAGGCAGGATGACCTTTATTTCTGCTGTCAAAGCTTCTGCCGATGCAGCCCAGCACCCTGGTAGCCATACTGTATGCAGAGTTGCATTGACTAGTCATCTTCAGGTTGTCTGTGATTATGCACCAGGAACTTTAACTCATGGTTGAAGAACTGGTGCTGTGAGGAAGGGTTTGGATTCATTGGTGACTGGGGACCCACCTGGAGGGATGGAGGTTTGTTCAAGCCTGACGGCCTGCATCCATCCTGGAGGGGAATCCAAGCACTCAGTGATGAGTTTAAATGCTACATTGACAAGCATTTAAAACTAGCAAAGGGGTGGCAGGCCAGCAAGGAGAGTACCTACTTGCTCACCCCCACAGCTAGCAGTGGAACCAGTGAACCAGAGGAGTGGCTATCTCTGCAAAGCAGTGTGCAAAAGATGGAGATTAGTGCCCAAGAGGTGGATAAGCAGAAAAGGGGCAAAATTCAGCAGAAGGGCAGACAGCAAGGAGAACCAGAGATAAATGACAACCAAGGAAGGGGCTGGAGTAGAACAGTGAAACACTCTAGGGAGGTCAAATCATGGAAAGCCATGTGTGCAAATGCCAGGAGCCTTAGCAACAAGATGGAAGATCTGAAGGCTGTCATGGTACAGTCAGACCTGGACATTGTGGCCATCACTGAAACCTGGTGTAATGATAACCACGACTGGGAGATGGCCATACCTGGTTAAAACATATTCAGAAGAGACAGAGCAGGCAGGAAGGGAGGAGGACTGGCACTGTATGTGAAAAATGACATAAGGGCCACAGAGATCCAGGAGGAACTAAATGGGGGAGAGATACTGTGGGTTAAGCTGGAAAGGAAAATGGGGACAGCCATCCGCACAGGTGTGGTCTATAGACCACCAGCCCAGGAGGAAGAAACAGATAGGGAGCTGTTGCTAGCCATCCAAAGGATGGCAGACAAGGGTGAGGTGGTACTGGTTGGAGAATTCAATATTCCAGACATGGACTGGAGCACCCCAGCAGCAGCGTCAACTAGGAGCAGATTTATCCAGGACTTCCTTCAGGGTGCCTTCCTCAAGCAACTGGCCATGGAACCAACTCGGCAGAAGGCAATACTGGACCTTGTGCTCACAAACAGGGACAGTGTGTTGGGGGTAACAGTGGGGGAGCACCTGGGAAACAGTGACCACCAGTCATTGTGGTTTGAAATCGCAGAAAGAGCAGAACTAAACCACACACAAAACACGTATCCTGGATTTTAGGGGTCAGACTTTGGGAAAATGGGAGACACTTGAAAGAGGCATTAAGGAATGGGACAGGAATCAGGGGTTGAGAAACAGTGGGCAGTATTTAAATGGGGATTACAAGAACAATAGAATTATGCATTAAGCAGGTTAGCAAGAGAAAAGGAAGAGGAGACCATTATGGTTTTCCAAAGAGGTAGCAAAGAAAGTGAAAGTCAAAGGATTGCATTCAGGCAATACAAAAGACACAGGCAGGAGGGATAGGGAGAAGTACCAGGAGGAAAGGAGGCAGAGAGGTCAGTAAGGGAAGCCAAAGCTCAGACAGAAGAACACATTGCAAAATCAGTGGGTAAAGGGGACAAAACCTTTACAGGTACATAAATGAAAAAAGAAAGACAAAGGGAGGATAGTGAGACTGAAGGGAGGATGGGAGTGCGTGGAGGATGACAACAGTAAAGCTGACATATTGAACAGGTATTTCTGCTCAGTCTTTACTGAGGAAGAGGAGGGTAATGGGTCTGAAGGGAGTACAAGGGGTGAGAATGGTGCAGAAATGGACACAAGTCCTTTACGAAAAAGGGTCCTGAAGGAAATGGAAGTAATTAGAGTTGATAAAGCAATGGGGCCAGATGGGTGCACCCCAGGTCCTTAAAGAACTAAGAGAGGTGGTGGCTGAACCTCTGGCTATCCTGTTTAGCCCGATCACTGGAAACAGGGGAGGTACCCAAAGACTGGAGGACAGCAGATGTAGTCCCCTTATACAAAAGTGGGAACAAAGAGGAAGCAGGGAACTACAGACCAGTCAGCCTCACCTGGTAGTGGGGAAGATCATGGAAGCACTACTGAAGGAGAGATTGGTGGAACATCTGGTTGTCAATGGACTACAGGACCCAAGGCAGCATGGTTTCACCAGGGGAGGTCATGTCAGGCCAATGCGTGAATTTTGACTGGGTGACTAGGGAGGTGGATCAGGGAGGGCAGTGGACATGGCCTATCTGGACTTCAGCAAGGCCTTTGACACTGTGCCACATAGAAGACTATTACACAAACTGGGGAATATGGGTGTTGGCAGGACAGTAGTGTGGTGGGTAGGTAACTGGTTGGGTGGCAGGACACAGAGGGTGGTGGTAAATGGCTGTCACTCCACAAAGGGAAGAGTGACCAGTGGGATACCAAAGGCATCAGTGCTGGGACCGGTATTATTCAACATCTTCATCAGTGACATTGCGCAGGACCTAGAAGGCAGAATTTCACTGTTCACTGATGACACAAAGCTCTGTAACAGAGTAGACACACCAGAGGGTGTAGACAGAATGAGAAGGGACCTGTAGAAACTTGAAGAATGGTCAGGGGTTTGGCAGTTGAAATTCAATGGAAAAAAGTGCAAGATAATGCATATGGGGCACAAAACCCTGGCACAATATATCAGTTGGGGGTGAGGATATAGCATGCACCAAGCAGGAAAGGATCTTGGGGTTGTCATCTCTGATGACCTCAAGGTAGAGAACAGTGCGACAAGGCAGCAGGTAAAACAAATAGGATGCTGGGATGTATAGGCAGGGCATCACCAGCAAGAAAAGGAGGTCATAATTCCGCTATACAAGACACTAGTGAGGCCCCACCTGGAGTACAGAGTACAGTTCTGGAGACCATACCTACGTAAGGACATAGGGTAGAGAAGGTTCAGAGGAGGGCAACAAAGATGGTGCTTGATTGCATCACAAGTCCTATGAAGACAGGGTGAAGGAACTGAACATGTACTCCCTGGAGGAGAGGAGGGAGAGAGGGGATATGATAGAGACATACAAGTATCTTACAGGGAGGAACAGGGTGCAGGAACACACTATTTTTAAGCGAAAAAGATGTTCCAGGACTAGAGGGCATGGGATGAAGTTGGAGGGAGGACGATTCAGAGGAAACATGAGAAAGAATTTCTTCACAGAACGGGTGGTGGACAAGTACAACACCCTGCCAGAGGAAGTTGTGGGGGCTGAAACAATCACAGAATTTAAGAATGCATGGGATAGACAAAGGAATTCTGGAGGTCAGGGGTAAGGGGCAACAGACTTCTAGGAAAACAAACTGAACTTACAAGCTCAAATGGGTAGACTGGGTGGGCCATAGGCCCTTATCTGCCGACACTGTCTATGTATACATGTATCTATGTATCTATGTAACTATGTATTACCCCTAGGTCTCTTTCCTCTGCTGAGGCAAGGAGTTTAGTGCCATTTAATCAGTATTCTGGTCGAGGGTTATTTCTACCCACGTGCATCACCCTGCACTTCTTGGCATTAAACTTCAGCTGCCACTCCTTGCACCACTTCTCAAGTCTTGCCATGTCCCTCTTTAAGCCTTTTATGCCCTCTTCATTGTCTACTCATCCTCCCAGCTTTGTGTCATCCGTAAAGAGTACAATTTTACTGTTAATACCAACTGAGATATCACTAATGAAAATACTTCACAGCACAGCCCTGCGGCACCCCACTGGTGACCTCCCCATATTCCGATTTAATCCCGTTTATGACCACTCTCTATTTCTTCTCACTGAGCCAGGACGCCACACACCTGACGATATTCTCAACAATGCCCATGTCCTTTAGCTTAGCTAGAAGTCGTTTGTGGGGGACTGAGTCAAACGCCTTGCTAAAATCAAAATACAAAAGGTCAATAGGATGGCCTTTATCCACTTACCTAGTAACCCAGTCACAAAATGATATCAGGTTTGTTTGGCATGATTTACCAGCCACAAATCCATGCTGCCTGGTATCTTGAAGTTCATACTGCTCCATGTATTCTACTGCTTTCTGCTTGATCATGGACTCTATTAACTTGCCTACCACTGAAGTGAGACTAACCAGCCTGTAGTTCCTGGCTTCTTCTGCTGCCTCCTTTGTGCAGAGGGATGACATATACAGGTTACTCACCTGTAACAGGAGTTCTAGGAATGGTATATGTTGTTCATTCACACTTATTGGCAGGTTCCTTGCCGCTTTAAATCTTGCCGGAAGGTCTTCAAGCTGGCTCCTCCCACCCACCCGGGTAGTAAAACTCTCGGCTCCGCCCCATGACGCCAGATCTGGCCCGCTGAAAGCTCAGGTTGTGCGTCGAAGCCGGGGAGGTCAGGTGGGACGTGTGGATGAACAACATAAACCATTCCTAGAACTCCTGTTACAGGTGAGTAACCTGTATTTCTAGGGACATGGATATGTTGTTCATCCACACTGTCTGGCAGACTCCTAGCAGTTCTCCGGGAGGAGGGAGGCAAGGCGCACACCCCCTACTTAGGGAATAAAGACTGGAGAACCGAGGCCCCAAAACCAGCATCCCAGCGTGACTCAAGGTCGATGTGGTAATGGGTAATGAAGGTGTGTGCTGACTTCCAGGTAGCAGCCCTGCAGATTTCCTGGATAGGGACGTCCCTGGAAGCAGCCACCGATGCAGCAGTATGGCGGGTAGAATGAGCTCTTATCCCTCTGGAAGGCTCCATGCCCGCCAACATTATAAGAGATCTATGCAGGAGGTGACCCACCTGCTTATACGTCCGCTTGGCTGCAGGTCTGCCAGGTGCGACTCCAGCGTGGGTGACAAACAGCTGGCAAACCTCTCCCGAATTTCAGCCGTGCGCTCCTTATAATAAGCGGCGCCCTTCTAGGGTCAAAGTGCACGGAGCCTGTATTCGGCCTCGAGGTGTGACTGGGGTAGAACACCGGCAGAGTCAACACCTGGTTAAGGTGAAACTCCAACACCACCTTGGGAAGGAATTTCGGGCGCGAGGAACAACCTTGTCCCTGTGGAGACCAGGTAAGGAGACTCGATGCAGAGCCTGGAGTTCTCCCATCCTCTGGCTGGCGTGATAGCCACCAAGAAGGCGGTCTTCCCGACAGGTGAGGAGTTCACACCTGTGCATTGGTTCGAATGAAGCTTGCCCATGAGCTTTGCCAGTACCAGCAGTAAATCCCACAGAGGTGGAGTTCTGCATGCAGGGGGAATTTGATCAAGGCCTTTGAAAAGCGCCAGACCAGCTTCTCCTGCACCACCGACTGCTCCCCGGCCCGCGCCCGGTAAGCAGAGATGGCTGCCAGGTGCACCCCTAGGGTCATCGACCTAAGCCCTTGACTAGAAAGGGACCATAAATAGTCCAAAATGCTTGCCAAAGGACAGGAGGAAGGGTCCAAGCCCTTGCCCTGACACCAAATGGAAAATCTCTTCCATTTGAAGGCATAGCATTTCCTGGTCGACTCCTTACGGGACGCCTCAACAACATTGAGGACCTCGTCGGAAAGACCCAAGGCCTGGAACTCTAGCCGCTCAGGAACCAGGCCGTCAGGTGCAGAGATTGAAGGTCGGATGGAACACCTTCCCTGATTGACTGAGAGCAGGTCCGGGCGGAGCTGGAAGCTGCCTCGGGAGCCTGGAGCTGAGGCTGAGGAGATCTGGGTACCAGAACTGGCGGGGCCAGTCTGGGGCTATCAGAATCACCTCGCCTTGTCCTCCTTGCCTTGAGAAGCACCTTGTGAATTAAGGGAAATGGGGCGTAGAAGAGGCTCAGGTCCACAGCCTCGAGAAGGCATCCCTGCAGCGAGCCCTGCTGAGGCGGGCATGAAACAGCCTCAACCTGCGTTCTCCTGAGGCAAACAGGTCCACCTGAGAGGTGTGCCCCAGTGGGAGAACAGATCTTGTACCCCTCCGGCAGGAGAGACCACTCGTGAGATGCAGCCCCTATCCGGCTCAGGGCATCGGCCAGGGTGTTGGAAGCTCCTGCCACATGAATGGCTAGGAGATCCGCCTCCAGGCTGCGCAGTGACCAAATGCGGAGCTTCCTTGCATGGAAGCATGGAGCGATCCCGCCCTGGCGGTTTAGAGTAGTACATGGTGGTGGTATTGTCCGCCTGGACTCGGACCACGTGACCCGGAGAAAGTGAGCAAAGGCGGTGAGAGCTAGGCGGACCGCCTCCCGGAGCTCGGCAGGTTGATGTGGCATCTGGACTCCCGGGGACCAGAGGCCATGCGCCAGTGTTCCCCAGATGGGCACCCCAACCCATCAAAGAGGCATCGGTCGATGAGAGACCGACGGCTCGGGCGGACAAGCGGGATGCCCTCCTGCAGATGAGATGGAACGGTCCACCACCAGAGGCGTTCCACATCTCCTGGGTCACTATCACTAGCTGGTCCAATGGATCGCAGCGTTGCCAGCACTGGCTGGCCAGTCCCCACTGAAGGGGCGATGCCAGCGTGCCCAACGGACCACGCTGGTACAAGTCGCCATGAGACCAGGAGGCGCAGGAAGTCCCAGGCAGAGGCGCGGTGCCCAACCAGAAATGACTGGGCAAGGAGGTAAGAACCTCGGCCCTGTCACGGGAGCCATGCTCTGGCTTGAAGAAAGTCGAGCTCTGCCCGATAAACAGAATCACCTGCTTCGGCTCGAGTTCCGACTTGGCCTCGTTGATGAGAAGGCCGATTTGAGAGCAAACCTGGAGGGCCAGATCTCTGGACCGCTCCACCTCCTGTCTGGAGGGGGCTGCTATCAGCCAATCATCCAGGTAAGGGTACACCTGGACCCTCGGCACCCAGAGCTGTCACCACTGCAATGCATTTGGTGAAGACCCTGGGAGCTGGAGACAGGCCGAAGGGCATGGCTCGGGAACTCGAAGAGGGATCCCTCCGCTCGAAAGCGAAGGAATCTCCGATGTGACGGACGGATGGGGACGTGAAAGAACGCGTCCTGCAGGTCCAGAGAGCAGAACCACACGCCGTGTTCCAGGGATGGTATTATCTGAGCCAGAGTGACCATCCTGAAGGTTCGAGACCTTAGGAACTTGTTCAGGTCGTGTAGGTCGAGAATGGGCGTAGCCCCGTCCGTTCGGAACCAGGAAGTACCTGGACACAAACCGGGTCTGAGGGAGGGTCCGCCACCTCCCTGATCACCTCCTTTTGGAGGAGGAGGACGATGTCGGCCTGACGAGCCGACAGTGAGGCTGCGGACCCCGAGGCCCCCCGAGGTGCGACGGCTCTGAAGGGCAGGGCCTGCTCGAATTCTAAGGCAGGTACTCCACCACCTCAGTACCCACTTGTCCGTGGTAATAACGGACCAGGTGGAAAGGAAGTGCTGGAGCCATCCCCAGAGGAACCTGGGGTGAGTGGCAGGGGTTGGGCGACACCCTCAGCCCGTCACTGGGCAGGCTTAGAGGAGGGACGGCCGAGGGACCTCCTGGACCTTACCTCCCTGCTTCCTGCTGGAGGAAGCCCTGGGCTTGGGTTTGGGATGCAAGCCCGGAGCCTGCTAGCCCCTGGCGTTGCTGGGCGAGACGCTGTGTGAGCGCAGAAGAGACGAAGGGCTTAGGCTGTGGTTTGCGACCTTTGTCCTTCTGGCGGAAGGGACCGGGTCAAAGTAGCATTGGACTTCTCGATCCTCTGCAGGTGACCTTCCACCCCAGGGCCGAAGAGGTCAGTCCCCAAAAAGGGAACATCCGCCAACTTGTGCTGGGTATCCGAAGTAAAGGTGGATATCCTCAGCCAAGCCCGATGACGCATGGCCACTGCGGCCGCCACAGACCTGGCACATGAGTCCCCAATGTCTAAAGCAGTCTGGAGCTGCTGTTTGGCCACTGCCCTGCCCTGGTCCCGCACTTGCCTGACCGTGGTCTGCAGATCCGCGGGAAGATGAGGGACGACCTCATCCAGGGAGCCCAACAGGGCATGAGAAAAATGTGCCATGAGGACGGCCGAACTGGCCTGGTGAAGGGCGAGGGAGGGCCTTATGAGACTTTGCTGGCATAGTCCAATTTTCTTGGACTCCTTGTCGGGAGGTTTGTCCACATCCTAGCGTTCCCGGCGCGCTGAAGCTGTCGGTAACCAACCTCAGCGAGGGTGTTCAGAAAAACCGGATAAGAGACATGGGAAGCTGTACATACCTAGCCATCCTGGCCAGGCGCAGGACAGGAAGCAAGGCGCTGTCAGAGCTCCAAGGCGGACCCTGTAGCCTCGGCCACGGAAAAGCCTCGTGGGAAGAATCCCTCGGTCCAGAATCTCGTGAAGTACCTGGCCCGTTTAAAGCAGGTTGGAGCTTCATCCGGTGGACTCCGAGATGAGCGAGCAATCTAGGAAGAATGAAGACTATCGTCATCCAGCTGTCCCTAGGACTTCAAGTCCATCGCTTGGAGAAAAGGGAGGAATCGTCTCGGACTTGGAAGAGTCCTCAAACAGCTACCGGGCTGAGGCCACCCCTCCACCTGCGAGGGCCGGTCGCGGGAGTAGGAGTGACAGACAGCTCTGGGGCAGTCCCTGAGCAACCCGAGGTACTGATTCGTGAGCCCCAACTATGGCTGTGGGGCAAAGGTTCCACTGGGATGGAATTAGGGCAGCTAGATTTCAGCCGAACAATGACCTGGGAACAGGCTCCCTCGGTTAAAGCGAGGGGAGTTGTTTTAAACAGCTCCAGTGACAACCACTTAATGGCGGGAGACAGTCGGCTTATTCCGGACAGAAGGAGCTGTTGCCACATGAGTTCCTCATACCTCCGGCGCAACTTAGCGAAGCCTCCCAAAATCCGAGGAGGAGAAAGAGCGGCCGGTAGCGCACGCTTGACTTGATGCGAGACGAGACCGCCCTATAATGACGAGATCGCTGGGCCTTGAAGGCGTCCGAATCGAGACCGAGAACCTCGGCTATGCCGAGGACGGTGCGGGGAGGTGTCGCGGGGAATCGGCACTTCCCTCGGTTCGGACAATTCAACCGAAGGCTCTGGAACCGGAGGCACAGACGAGCCGACGGGATCCACAACTCCCACCGGGGGAACCGAGGAGAGGGGATTCTCGGCTTCTCCAGCCGACAACCCGTCCAACAGGTCGAGAAAAATCTCGACTGCGTCGACAGGAGTCTCGGTCAACTGACCCGACGGGGACACCGTGAGACCAGTGGCCGAAGCCGAGAAGTCGACCGAAGTCGACGGCCGACCACTCGGGGAGAGGGATCTTTCCAGCTCCCAAGAGCGTCGACGGTGAGACTTACCCTTGTCTCTCTTTTTGGACCGAGAAACGGTCCAGAAGAAGTTGGACCCTCACCTTTAGTGGAGAGGGTCAGACAAAGCTCCTTAAAAGAAGCCGAATAAGAGGCACCCGAGAGAGCGGGACAAATGTCTGCAACCCGGTGAAACAGCCAGCGCCGCCTCCTCATCAAGGACAATCATCTGCTCAAGCTGATCCGCCGAGCCGCCGCCCACATGACACGCCGACCGGCCTCTTTGACTTTACGGAGAAATCTCTTCTCGGGACGCCCCAGTTGCAAATGGGCAACCGGTCTTCGAGGGCGTGGGCGAAAAGGAAGAGCACAGTCGCGGGCCTGCGGGTGCGTGCTCAAGGCCCAAGCAGTGAGCGCGACGTGGAGTGCGGATCCGTCAAGACATCTTCTGCCCGCAAGGGCATCTCCAGAAACAGGTCGATCTGTCCATCGCAGCCACGAGGAGAGAAGACCGAAGTCTTTTAGCAAAACTTTTTAATTTCGAAAATTGAAGGATTAGGAACCAGTCTTATCGCAGAGCGTTAAGGAGGAACCTGAGCTTCAAGCGGTAAGGAAGATCTGGCGTCATGGGGCGGAGCCGAGAGTTTTACCACCCGGGTGGGTGGGAGGAGCCAGCTTTAAGACCTTCCGGCAAGATTTAAAGCGGCAAGGAACCTGCCAATAAGTGTGGATGAACAACATACCCATGTCCCTAGAACTGCTACTTTCCAGTCATCTGGCATCTCTCCTGGCAGGATTGACTGGTTAAACAGAAAAGCAAGTGACTATGCTAGTTCGGATGCTAATTCCTTGAGGATCCTCAGGTGTATGCCGTCTGGCCCGGGAGATTTGTCCTGCTTGATTTTCTCTAGTGCTTCACTACTGGGGTGGAGAGGCAAGTGGCCATGGGACTAGCCCTGTCCATCCAAAGGGCCCCAAAACTTCAAAATATCTCCTTCCAGAGTAAATAAGGACTGTTTTCTTGCCCTTTTACCAAAGTCCGCTTTGGCCTTGGCTCACCCCAATCACTGGTATTGACAAGCTTGAATGGACAGAGATGTTTAATCGGGTGTCCTCCAGGATGACCTGGGGATCCTCCCTGAAGTTCCAATGTGGTAAACTGACAGCTAACATTAGAAGGAATTTTTATCAATACTACTGGAGATGTCAGAGACATTGACAGCTTACGATAATAATCCGCATGGCGGTTGTATACAGACCCCCCATCTCAGGAGGAGGAAACTGACAAGGAAATGATAGAAGGCATCCTTAGCATGGCAGAAAAAGGGGAGATATTGTTGATGGGGACCTGAATATGCCAAATGTTAACTGGAGCACATTTGCTGCAGCCACATCCAAGAACAGAGTTATTCTCGATGCCCTACAGGGGGCCTGCTTCAGGCAACTAGTGTTGGAACCCACTCAGGAAGGAGCAGTCTTAAACCTGGTACTCTCAAACGGGGACAGTGAGAGGATCTCAGATTTAGAAGTGGGTAGCCATCTGGAAACAAGTGACCACCGGACAGTGTGGTTCACAATAAACACAGCCATGGAGTCCAGCCATACAAAAGCAAGGGTACTGGACTTTCGGAGGGCTGACTTTGGCAGTATGGGAAGACTACCTAAGGAATGCACTAGCAAAAGGTCAGGAAGGGAGGGGTGGAGGACCAGTGGGGAAAAATCAAAACTGCCAACATACTGGCAACAAACCTTTGTGTGAAGCAAACAAAACAAAACGAAGGAAAAAAAAAACCCGGATATCGCGGAAGCGCCTTTGCATGCGATGGAGGGTTAACAAGCAAGCCGAAGAGCAGCCCTTCCGATTGCAGCGAGCGGATGATCACCGGATAGTGGAGGGGAGGTGAAAAGCTCCTGCTGTTAAACTGACGGCCTGAGGGGAGTATAGTTATGCCCACACTTCAATGGGGCCCTCGGAGAATGGCAAGTGGAGAAATAACTGCATACTGGGAAATTATTCGATGATGACCAAGGTTAACGTAATAGAGCTGCCGGGGGGGCGGAAATTACATTACTGTGCCACAATATTATGTCTGCTGCTGCCAAAGGGTTTGGCCCTTACAGGGAAGTTTCCCTTGGGCTTCTAGGGAGTCTCGTTCTTCTACTAGGCTCCCTATACCCCATCACTTATGTGACTGTCCATAAGCTGGAGAGTTTCCAGCTCAACCATGGAAGTCGAATTATCACACTTGCGCAAGGATGGCCACCCAGCCCTCAAGTCAGGGGGCCACCCGCGCATTGTCTGTTAGCTCCTTCTTTACAGAACGGGGCGTTGTGTTTTGTTCACGTCCACTGTTGGACTTTTCTGGTTCTAGGTTTAACGTTACAGTTGTTTAACTATGCTATAAAGCTGTACGCAATTGAGTACAAAGATTTTATTCTTGCAGTGTTGCACAATTGGGTCCATCAGTGTCAAAGGTTATGGCTTATGAGGTTAAAGTTCAGAAATGGCTAGCAACAACTCTAAAATTCTCTCATATAATGTTAATGGGAGTACCAACCCTGTAAAGAGAAAAAAGGATATTGAGATATTTGGTGGCACAGAGGTGTGACGTGTGTTTTCCTCAGGAGACTCACCTATTGCCTCCTGAGGCCCAGAAGCTGAGGTCCAGGAACTATCCACAAGTGTTTCATTCCTCGCTGTCGGTCGGTAGGAAGAGAGGAGTCGCCACTTTTGTACCGGCCTCCTTCCTTCGAGGTGGAGGAGGTAGTGGAAGACCCAGGTGCAAGATATTTCCTGGCAACAGGGCGAGTCCAGGACACACTGATCACCTTGGCAAATGTTTATGCTCCCCTGGGCTCCCCTCTATCCTTTTACAGCTGGTGGCGGAGAAAACGAAAGGGATACTGGTTATGGGAGGGGACTGGAACCTAGTGTTTAACAGGACCCTGGATACCACTTCAAAGATACTGAATCCAGATCATAGAAAGGCAAGTTCATTTCAAAAAGATCTTTGAACAGGTGGTGCTGGTGGACGTCTGGTGAGAAAAATATCCCAGGGCTAAAGATTACACGTATTATTCACCCAGGTTTAGAATATTTTCTAGGCTAGATGCCTTCTTCACCTTCTCTAGGGACCACCTGCGCTTTCCCTCCATGTGGGTGGGGACGTCTTCCCTGTCAGACCATAACCCCACATTTTTAGAAATAGATCTTAGTCTACCATGGCAAAATACGTAGTTGAGGCTGAACTTCTCCCTCCTACAAGACCAGGCCATAGTTAAAAACCTCAAGCAATACATTGCTACTGTAATAGAGGAAAATAATACAGTGGAGGTATCTCCACAGATGTTATGGGATACCCTAAAGGCTACAATCCGGGGTAAAATTATTGTCATTGCCTCCGCCAAGAAAAGACTGGTGGCACAAAGACACCAGGAATTTATCACACAAATCAAGGTCCTAGAGGACACTCACAAAGTTAACTGGGAGCATGCCAGAGACTTAACTCTAAAAGAGTTCTGGAAAGATTTAAGGAATTTTCAGCAAGCAGAAATAGAAAAGGCTCTTTTCTACTTAATACAGAAATATTATGAGGGGGGGGACTGAGGGGATCTCGACTGCTGGCCATCCGTCTTCGGCAATATGCAGCCAGGGCCACGATTACCAAAGTCGCATCTCCAACCTCGGGACTCCTGGTTAATAAACAGACCCAGATCGCAGAGGCCTTTGTCTTCTACTACACTAATTTGTATGCTCCCCAAAGGGAGACAACAAGGGAAGAAAAACTGAAATTCCTGAACTCCTTCCCATCCCTGTTCTTACCCGGCAAGGGTCAGTCCCTAATCCAGCAAATTACACAGTCAGAAATTCTTCAAGCCATTAAGACCCTCAAAACAGGTAAGTGTCCTGGGCCAGATGGCTTTAGTGCCGAATTCTATAAGACCTTTGGGAGGAAAACATTTCCCCTCCTGTCCAAAGTCTTCACTGAGGTCTGACGGGACGGGAAGCCGGTACCCCCCTCCTGGCAGTATGCGACCATCTCTCTAATACCCAAGGAAAACAAAGATCCAACTAGATGTGAATCATATAGACCCATTTCCCTACCTAATTCCGACTATAAAATGTTCACCTCTATTATAGCCTCTAGATTAAACTCCCTTCAACCTGACTTGGTGGCTTTGGACCAGATGGGCTTTATTTCTGGCTGACAGGCCCCACATAGTGTCCGAACGGACCTAAATCTAGTAGATACCATACACTGCCGTCACATGCCTTCCTGCCTAATGAGCCTAGACAACGGAGAAGGCCTTTGATAATGTTTCTTGGAGCTTTTTGTTACTAGTTCTCGAGACCATGGTCTTCCCACAGCCCTTCATAGACAGCATCAAGGCACTATACAATGGCCCTCAGGCTTATGTCAGGGTGAATGGTGGTGTTTCTTCTCGGTTCAGGCTGGGGCATGGTACTAGATAGGGCTGCCCCCTTTCCCCTCTCCTCTTTGCCCTTTACATAGAGCCCCTAGCGGAAGCTATACGCCAATCAGAGGAAATTAAGGGAATCAAGGTGGGAGGGTTAGACCGGAAAATCTCTATACGCGGATGATGTCTTGCTCTCCCTGTCGAGCCCAGAAGATTCCATCCCAAAAGTGTGGTCAGTTTTAGAGGAATTTGGGAGACATGCAGGCTACACACTTAACAAAACAAAAACAGAGGTTCTCAGCTTTTACTACTCACCCCCAGGTACAATCTTGGGAAAGCTCCCACTGGCCTGGGCGGCAAATAAGATGAAACATTTGGGTACCTACATTACCAAACACACCTCTCAGTTGTTTAAAGCAAATTATAACCCTCTCAGTAAACCAGATGACAAAGGACTTTGAAAGGTGGTCTTCTAATAAATCTCCATATGTACACCAAGATACAATCAATCTCTATGAATATTCTTCCTAGGTTTCTTTATTTGTTCCAGTGCCTCCCTCTCCTCATAACCAGAACACAATTCCAGGTCTGGCAAAGGAAGCTCACGAGGTTCATCTGGAACAATAAGAGACCAAGAATTAATTTACGCATCCTGCAGACACACAAAAAAAGTGGAGACCGGTCCCTCCCCGACTTGGTGGACTATTATTTGGTGACACAGTTGAAGATGGCCCTACATTGGTCCACTCCAACCTATGTCTCAAACTGGAAATTAATGGAACAGGGTGAGGAGGATGGGCATGGCCCTCCACTAGACACCAGGGCTGTGACTCCTCAGGGATCTACATTAGACCTTCCCCCTTTACTCACAGTGGTCAACAACACGTTGGCTGCTACACAGAGTATGGCAGAAATATAGGCTTGCGAGATCCATCTGGCCCCTGTACGGACTGCCATGGTCCTCGAATTTTGTGCCAGCTTGTCTAGATCACACTATTAAGGCTTGGGGCAAACAGGGCTTGACACGCCTTGGGCAGTTCGTGCAGGGGACCATGATCCTGGACTTTGAAACACTGAAAAACACATACGGCCTCCGGCACCTTGACCATTTTAGATTTTTACAGGTCAGGGCACACATCCACAAATGTCAGGAGACAGACCCAGATCCTACCAGAGCAGCACCTTTCCTTGAATGCATGAGGGGGGTAATGGGCGGGTCGGTGCAGAAGGGTCACATGTCAATAATCTATAAATCACTGGCTGACTGAGAAAGGACCTCTAGATAAAAATTTAATCCAAATGGCAAAGGGAGTCAGACCCCAAATGGAGAGAGGTAGGCTGGGGTAAAGTGTTCTACATTACCTCAAAAACAACTAGAGCTCCACTCTGGCAGGAGTTCGGATGGAGAGTGAGGGTGCGCTATTTTCTTACTCCATCTCTTCTCCATAAGAGAGACCCTACTCGCTCCCACCTGTGCTGGAGAGTTTGCGGGGAGGAGGATGCACACCACTTACATATTTTCTGGAAGTGTCCTAAGATAAGGCTTTTTTGGAATGCGGTGATGGCTGTCTTGATGGACCTCTTCATGCTGGATCAGCCATTGGACTGGCCAGAGGCTATATTGGGTATCTCACCTCAGCCCCTTAGGGAAGCCAATTCCCTGTACCTCTGGGCCATACTAGTGTCTGCAGCCCACAAAGCCATTACCCACGCCTGGCTGAAACCCGAGCCACCTACTTCTAAGTCTTGGATTCAGGTTATACAAGAAATTTCCAACTTGGAAGAGTTAACCTTTAAAATTAACCAGCAGACACATACCTACATCCGTAGGTGGACAAGATGGCTGGTCTGGTTGGACGCACATCCGGATTCTGAGGCAATGGAAATCTGAAACATGGTTGTCCTCCATCATAGGGGCTAGGGGGAGTGGGGTTGAGGACCCAGACCACATTTGAGAGGTGTGAAGTTGAAGCCCCATAGTCTCATTCTGGGAAAATATTGGGAAATAAGGTATTTTTTTCTATCTCTGTTTTTTTTGAGGTGACAAGGCACTTCTGAAATAATTTTAATATGTATAATAAACTGCCATTGAATCAAATGATGAATTTGTTACTGAATTGACTCGTGCTTTTATATAAAATATGTATGTACCCATTTGTTATTAATAAACTTGAGTTTAAAAAAAAAGGAAGAAGAAGGGGGGAGGTACTTAAACCAAGCAACAGAAGCACTCTGGACGGGTTGGGGGTGGGGGGCGATAACAGTCCATTCACAGAAGAAAGGGTCCTGAGAGAACTCCTAAAACTCAGGGTGGACGAAGCAATGGTGCATTACGTGATTCACCCAAAATTCTAAAAGAACTAAAGAGTGACCTAGTAATGTCACAAACTACCCTTTCTAACAAATCATGGGAGGATGGTGTGGCACCTGAGGACTGAAGGAGGGCAGATGTGATTCCTCTTCACAAAAGTGGGAGCAAAGCAGAACTACAGACCTGTTAGTTTGACCTCAGTGGTAGGAAATATGATGGAATCACTTCTGAAAGAAAGAATTGTTGAGTACCTAGAGGCCAGTGGGGCACAGGATCTGAGGCAGCATGGATTCACAGTGGGAAGGTCATGTCAGATGAATCAAATAGATTTCTTTGACTGGGTGACCAAAGCAGTAGACCAGGGAGGGGCTGTAGATATGGCCTACCTAGACTTTAGCAAGGCATTTGACACAGTCCCAGACAAAAGATTAATAAACAAGTTAGCAACCCTGGGAGTGGGTCCCAGGATGATAGCCTGGGTAACAAACTGGTTGACCAACAGGACGCAGAGGGCAATAATAAACGTAATACATTCTGAAGAAAAGGTGGTCACTAGTGGGGTACCGCAGAGTTCAGTACTGGGACCTGTCCTTTTAAATGTCTTTATAGCAGACTTTGCAGAGGGGCTGGAAGGTAAAGTATGTTTCTTTACAGATGATACAAAAATCTGCAGCAGGGTTGATACACGGGGGGTGGAAAGGATGAGAAGGGACTTGGCAAGGTTGGAGGAATGGTCAAAAGTATGGCAGCTTACATTCAACTCAAAGAAGTGCAAAATACTGCACCTGGGAAACAAAATCCCAGGGAAAGAGTACACAATGGGGGGGGAGGCACTAAAAACAACAAAAATGGAACGGGACCTCGGGATAGTCGTATCAGATGACCTTAAAGTAGGCAAACAATGTGAGAAGGCAGTAAGGAGGGCTGAAGGGATACTGGAATGCACTGGGAGAGGCATTGCCAGTAGAAAACAGGAAGTTGTTATCCCTCTGTATAGACAGCTGGTGAGACCCCATTTGGAGTACTGCGTGCAGTTCTGAAGACCCCATCTCCACAAGGACATAGGCAGGATGGAGGCTGTCCAGAGTCTGCAACAGAAGCATATGAGGAGAGACTGAAAGAGCTTAATATGTATACCCTTGAGGAAAGGAGGGAGAGGGGAACATGATAGAAACTTTCAAGTACCTCAAGGGAATCGACAAAGTCCAAAACGGGAGCATCTTTGAGAGGAAGAGATGTGCAAGAACAAGGGGGCACAGTTTGAAGACAGAGGGCAGATGGCTCAGGGGCAACGTCAGAAAATATTTTTTCACAGAGAGGGTGGTGGACACATAGAACCACCTTCCTGAGGAGGTTGTGGGTCAAAAGCAGTGAGGGAATTCAAGAATGCATGGGACAGACATAAGGCAATTATAGTGAAGGGTAGGAGGAAGTAGGCTGTTGGTCAACTAGAATCTGCAGCTTATCCAATACATAGGGAATGGGTAGACTAGGTGGGCCAAGCGGTCCTTATCTGCCGTCAAAGTCTATGTTTCTATGAGGACATTATGCTACCCCCTGCAGCATATTCCCAGCCAGTAAACCACATCAACTGACCCGAGACTGCTCCCAAACTTTGGTCAGCCATGGCAGCACTGCTGTTGGGCTAACTGACAGACAGCTGCATAATGTGATCTTAAAAAGCAGAGCTGGAACCAACTCATTCTGGTGCTCTACAAAACTGGTGACTGGTGCTCTTCAACAGCAGGATATGATAGATGAAATTAAAAGCCATCTTATGTACTAGCAGTTTTTAGAAACTATGTACAAAACAAAGCAAATAATACATTTGCACATATTCCCAGGAGCCCATGGTGGGGGGTCACATACAGTATGCACTATACTGGTCCTAGTGCATCAAGATAGCATAAAGAAAAATAATTTGGTTACTCACCTGTAACTATAGTACTAGGAGTGGTCTATGGTTTACATCCATACTCTGGCAGTTCCACTGGAACGATGTTATTGGCCCGACATCTTTAAGCTAAGCTCCTCCCACCACCCAGGTGGCACATCCCCCAACTCTGCCCTGTGACGTTAAAATTGAAATGCTGAAAGCAGGATCCATGCACCACTTACCACAGGAGGCCATGTGGGTTGTGTGGATGTGAACCATATACCACTCCTAGAGCCACAGTTACAGGGGAGTAACCTATTCTTCTAGTGGCATGGAAATGGTTCACTTATCTACATTCTGTCAGATTCCTAGCACTTGTCCAGGAGGAGAGGGCAAGACGCATACCCCTACTTGGCAAACAAAACTGGAGAACAAAGTTCCCAAAACCTGCATCCTGCGTGACTCCAGGTCAATGAGGTAGTGGTAAATAAAGCTGTGGTCCAACTTCCAGGTAGCAGGCCTACAGATCTCCTGTATAGTGACACCCCTGAAACCAGCCACCAAGGCAGCGGTATGTCTGGTGGAATGATCCCCAAGCCCTACATGAGGCTCCCTACCAGCAAACCTAAATGTCAATGCAAAAATCGTCTGCTTTGCTGCTGATCTGCAGGCATGACTTCATCGTAGGTGACCTACAGCTGGCAAGCCTGTCCCTGAACTCCAGCCATGTGCTCCACATAATATGAAAGTGCCCTCCACAGGTCCAGGGTATGCAGCCTGCATTCAGCCGCCGAAGATGAACTGGTGTAACAAGCCAGCAAGTTAATCACCTGCTTATGGTGGATCATCAATACCACCTTCGGGAGGAACTTTGGGTTGGGGCAAAGGACAACCTTGTCTCTGTGGAAGGCCAGGTAGAAAGAGTCCGCCCAGAGTGCCTGGAGCTCCCTGATCCTTCTGGCTGATGTAACAGCCCCCAGGAAGGCAGTCTCCCATGACAGGCATGACATTTCACAGCTGTGCATGGACTCCAAAGGCCTGCTGAGCAGCACTGCTAGAATCAGCAGTAAATCCCAAGGTGGAGGTGGTACATGCACCAGAGAGGACAAGTTTTTTTTTTGGGGGGTCATTTTTTCCCCCCCAATTGCTTAACCAGGAAAGACGCACTAAGCTGAAAGCTTATTTACAGGTGCGACCTGGGAGCACAGTAAAGTTAAGTTACTTGCTCAGGGCCTCACAGTATGTAAGTGGGGCTGTGGGATTGAAACCCAGGTCTCCACATTTGCAGCTCAGAGCCTTAAACAGCTGCGCTACTGCTTCCCTAAGTAGTCCAGGCCCTTGAAAAAACACCCAACCACATTTGCCTGGGTCACAGTCGGCTTACCAGCCTGCACCCGGTAAGTAGAGATGGCTGCAGATGCACCTTAAGGGTCGTCACCCGTAGTCCCAGCTGGAAAAGGAACCAAAGGTAGTCCAGGATGCTACCCATAGGGCAAGCAAGGGATACAGTCCCTTGCACCGACACCAAATGAAAAATCTCATTCATCTGAAGGATAGCATCTGCAAGTCGACTTTTTCTTGGAAGCTTCCATAATGTGGACAATTTCCTCCATGAGACCCAAGACCTGGAACTCTAACCACTCAGTAACCAGGCCGTGAGGTGCAAGGACTGAAGGTCTGGGGGCAGGACCTTCCCTTGTAGTCTGGTCATCAGGTCTGGGTGGAGAGGCAGTTGTTAAGAGGCCTGCTGCTAAGGCTGAGGAGATCCAGGTAACATAACTGCTGTAGCCAGTCTGGAGCTATCAGAATCATCCACATCTTGTCCCTTGGGGCCTTGACCACCCACCTTGTGGATCAGTGGAAAGGGAGGAAAGGCATACAAAAGGCCTGGTGTCCAGGGCCTCACAAAGGCATCCCCCAACAGTGTCCCAGACTGTGGGGGTGGGCCCCACAAAGCCTTAGTTTGGCCTTCTCCCAGGAGTCAAATATATTTATTTTACTTACTTAATACATAATCGGAATTACAACCTTTGAGTCATAGACTCCTTTGCAAAGGCTCCACGTCAATAGTACAGGGATGGAAGAATACAAAGTGGTATGGCAATGAATACACAACGCATATTAAATACATTAGAGAAAAAACATTAACATAACATGTAGAAGAACAATAAATCAATAGGTCTAAGGTCAGGCAGACACAGCGTTAACAGTAGGTCATGCAGTAACAAAAAAACACAGTGCTAGGATAGGTAGTTTACCCAGCGTCAGTAGGTGAGATACTGCCTAGAGACATACTAGCAAATGAGGCCCAGCGATACTCTAAGTACATGCCCCATAGAGATTCAAGGGTGAGTGGGGCTGGGTTAGGGGCAGTCACAGGAGGACAGCCCATGTAGATGACTTTTGAGAGACCTTTTGAAGAGGCCGAGTTTGGGTTCCAAGGTGATGGTGGCCGGGAGGCCATTTAGGTGCCCGGTGAAGGAAAGCCCTTTGGCATAATGAAGTTCTGCAATGGGGCACGAAGAGTGAGGACCCAGTGTTGCTTCTGGATGTTCTGAAAGAAAGGGCATGATTGATGACAGAGTGGAACCCAGGCGGGGCTAGTCTCAGAAGTACTTTTTTAGCAAGGAGGCAAGTAGAAACTTTAGCCTCCCGTCAAAATTTAGCCAGTTTATATATCTGTAGAGATCACAGGTATGCGTGACCAAATCGCAACCCATGACAAGATGACAGGCTTTATTTAATGTGGTTTTGATTCGGTGGAGGGCAGTCGGGTCTGCTGTGTCATATATCACTATACCATAGTCCAGGAGGGAGAGGACCAAGGAGAATATTGCAAGTCGAAGGGCTTCAGGGGTGAGATGGTGTTTGAGATGGTATAAAATACCAATCCTGGA
The DNA here is from genome assembly GCA_016271365.2 of Neoceratodus forsteri. Classification (NCBI taxonomy): domain Eukaryota; kingdom Metazoa; phylum Chordata; order Ceratodontiformes; family Ceratodontidae; genus Neoceratodus; species Neoceratodus forsteri. Next base: position 539,544,965 of record CM028133.1, read on the forward strand.
ATTTAGGGCAGAGGAGAGATGCTGAATATGGGAGTGGAAGGTGAAGGATGAGTCAAGGGTTATACCCAGGTACTTGAAAGTTGAGACTTGCTCAAGAAGAGCAGTCAGAGTTACGGATGTTCAGGCAATAGTCACAGTACGGGTTCTGATGGTGGGTGAAGATCATGGACTTGTTTTTTGTAATTGAGTATTAGTCTGTGGGCCACAAACTAGGATTCTACTTCTCTAAATGGGTCCTGGAAGGTGCGGTGTAGTGTGTGTGTGTGGGGGGGTGGCTCACAAAAATGACGGCATCGTCTGCATAAAGAAGCAGTTTCCCTGGACAGGACTTGGGAAGGGAGTTGAGAAAAAGAATAAAGAGGAGAAGGCCAAATATCGAGCCTTGGGGGACATCGGAACGAACAAGGCAACTGGAGGAAACAGTGGAACCAATCTTAACTTGTTGGGTCCTGCCAGACAGATAGTTAGCAAACCAGGATACCAACTCTTTGGAGAGGCCCAAGGTGGGAAGCGAGTTTAACGGTGATTAACGGTGTTGAACGCCTTGGCTAGATCAATATAGACCGATGCAACCAAGTGGCCACTATCAAGGGCGTGGTGTATAAAGGACGTATACTCAAGGAGAGCGATGATAGTGCTGTGGCCCCTACGGAAACTGTGTTGTGCAGGGGATAGCAGGATATGTTTAGTGAGATAAAATCCAAGCTCCAAAACGCAGTGTGCTCAGCAAAAGTAGAGCTGGGTGCAGGACTAAAAGGGTTGTTAATCCCTACTACATACAAAATCAAAAGTCAAAGATAGTCCTGCACTCCAAGTGCAGTTGAAACTCAAAGCAGTATTGATTCAATCCAAGGTTTTATTTTTAAAGGGCTTCAACTTCAACAAAGCGTGTTGCTCCTATAATGCAGCAAGCCCACAATCAAATTTTCTCCCCAGCGCTTCAATCAATAGTATGGTCTTCCTTTAAAAATAAAACCTTGGATTGAGTCAATACTGCTTTGGGTTTCAATTGCACTTGGAGTGCAGGACTATCTTTGGCTTTTGATTATGTTTAGTGAGATAGTCTGTAAGTTGATCCGAAACCATCTTCTCCAAGGTTTTAGAGAGTGGGGGAAGAATGGAAATGGGGTGGTGCGGTCACCTCCTTTTAGGAAGGGGTGATGACAGCACATTTCCAGGGCGTTGAGAACTGTCCTAGGCAGAGGGACAAGTTTAGGCTTTTGGGGGGAGCTTCGTCTAATGTGAGGCAATGGGTTTTAAGTCCAGGGAGTCACTGTTGTGGTGGGACTTGCTCAGAGATTTGGAGAGATATCTTCTGACAGCACAAGTAGGGATGATCTGGAGATGAAAAGGGGGTGGTGGGTATTGTCCAGTTTGCTGTGTACAGGTGTGCATGCCGGGAGGGGTCAAAGAAGCTGGGTGGAGGGACGCCACTGAGGTCAGAGAAGGTTATGTTGAGGGTGTTTGAGATGGCTAGGGGGTCCTGAACGCTGGCACCATTGACAGTGAGCTGGGCAGGGGGAGATGCCACTTTCCCACTGAGCTCTTTAATATTTTTCAAGAAATCATGACCCAAGTTCCATGTTGATAACATGATGCCTTGGCTTGGTGGATAGCCAAGGTACATTTATTCCTGGCCTCCCTGTAAAGTTGTCTGTCACGGGGAAGTTGGGAGTCCAGCGCCTTACACCAGAGGTCATCCCAGTGGCGCATCAGGTCAAGTAGCACCTGTGAGATCCAGGGGGTGTCTTTATGTTTTGTTTTGAGAAAGGGGCAAAGATGTCGCAGGCGGTACTGAACTATCCACCATGGGCGTGCCCCACAGGGAGAACAGGTGTTTCACCACCTCCTGATTCATGGAACACTTGTGCGACGTCTATCCTACCCAGCTGAGAGTGTCCGCTAGCTGACTGTTCTCTCCTGTGACATGGATTCCAAGGAGATCTGCATCCAAGCCATGCATAAGAGACCTGGTGCAGAGCACCTCTAGACACAGAATGGAGAGAGTTCATCCCTGCCTGTTCAGGCAGAATATGGTCATGGTGTCATCCATCTGGACCTGCATAACCTGACCCATGACTAGTTGAGCAAATTCCATCATAGCCAAGTGCACTGCACAGAGCTCAAGCAGGTTTATATGGTGATGGGACACCCTGGGTGACCAGAACCTGTGGGCTCTGTGGTTTTCCAGGTGTGCTCCCCATCCCACCAGAGACACATCCGTCAAGAGAGTAATGGACGCTTCTGGGTGGGTGGACAAATGAGATTGCTTCCTCCACATGTGCTGGGACTAGCCACCACTGAATGGCATCCCACAATGGTTGGGTAACTTTGACTGGTGGGTCCAAATGAGGTGGCGCATCCATCAGCGTACCCAACGTACCACGCTGCTGCAGGACACCATGTACCCCAGAAGCCTCAGGAAATCCTGAGCAGGTCACGAGAGCCCAACCTGAAATGATCGCGCAAAGGAAGTAAGATCCAGTGCTCAGTCTGAAGGGAGGCAGGCATACCCTGACCCATAGAGAGTCTAGTTCTGCCTTGATGAACTTAATCATCTGCTTCGGCAATGGTTCAGGCTTTTCCGGGTTAACCAGTAGACCCAAGTCACAATAAGGCTGTTTAGACAGATCTGTGTCTCTCTCCACAGCCTCTTTGGATGGACCGTCCAACAGCCAGTCTTCCAGGCAAGGGTAACACTATGACCCCAAGGCACTGCAAGTGGGCCACCACCACTACCATGCATTTGGTGAAGACCCTGGGAGCAGAAGAGAGGCTGAAGGGCATTATCTGGAACTGGTACAGGACCCCTTCAACACAGAACCTGAGCTACTGGCGGTGGGATAGATGGATGGGAATGTGGAAATAGCATATTGGAAGTCCATAGAGCAGATATAAATATTCTGCTACAGGGATGGTACAATCTGACTTAGAGTGACCATCCTGAACATGCGTTTCCACATAGACTGGTTGAGATCTTCAATTCAGTATAGGCACCAGCCCCACCCCCACCCCCAAAAATCCAATCTGGGACCAGGAAGTACCTGGACACGTAACACCAACCAGCCAGGGTGTCCGTGACATGGGCTATAGCAAGCGATGTCCACCCTCAGGGCAGACAGTGTGTCATGAGATACCCCAGACTCTCAAGAAGCATGGAGGTGACAGTTCAGGAGAACCTCGAAATTTTGAGACAATCCTCTGCCCACTACGTCCAACACTCACTTGCCCATTGTGATAGTGGACCAATGTTCTAAGAAGTGACATGGCCAGCCTCCAGCAAGGACTGCAGTCAACAAGAGAAGAGGTGAAGTAATGATGCCGACTCAACCCATCACTGGGCAGCTTTTGCAGGAGTACCAGTAGCTCTTGCTGGAGGGGCACCACTACCTCTGCCCCCCTTTTTTGGGCCATGGCCACCAGACTTCTGCTTTGGGCACGAGGCCAGGAACTGCCCCTGCTGGGGCTGCTACCATGGACGCTGTGAATGAAAGGGCTAGTACTGGAAAGCCTGTTTCTCAGTCTTCAATTTCTGGTCCTTCTGGGACAAAGTCACAAAATCTAGGGTGGCACTGGACTTCTCCATTCAGGTGAGATATCCTTCCACCCCAGGGCCAAAAAGACTGGTGCCCCGAAAAGGGGCATTAGTCAGCTTATGCTGGGTGTCCACCGTGAAGGTGAACAAATGCAGCCAGGCCCTGCAACACATAGACAGCCACTGTCACAGCACACGCACAAGAATCGCTCATTTTCAAGGCTGTCTGGAGCTGGCGTTTAGCCAGCAACTGACCCTCATCTCCAATGTGCTTTACCACTACCTGCTGCTCAAAATGGAAGTGATGGAGGACAAAATCTAAGACTCCCACCAGGGAGTGACCGAAGTCAGTTATCCTCATGGCATAGCTAGCCTGCCACAGACCTAGAGATGCTGCAACATACATCTTTTTAGTGGCATGGTCAATCTTATGAGATAGCTTATCAGAAAGATTCTCCATGTCCCCCTGGTGTCAGGATTTACATAACACTGAATCCATGACCAGTCTTCTCTGCCAAGGGGTGGTTTGAAAACCCCGAAAGGGAGCCTATGGGGACCGCGTACTTATGGACCATATGGGCAGAGGATGCTAGGCAGGATGCTGGATGCTGCCAAAACTCCAGGGCCGGTCCCAAAATTACCCAACTCTAAAAATTCCACCAACAGTTAAATCTGGTTCAAGGTCAGTTGGCATTCATCTGTATCCCCCTCCCCCGGGTCATGCCTGAAAATAGGCAAAATCTGTCTAGTGCATTAACCCAGTCAACTAAAACTAAATAAATAATAAATAAAATACCTCAGTCAAAGGGAAAGCAACCTCAGGGGATTTGTTCCAGTCCAGAACTGAGAGGTACCTAACCCTCTTCTGGACTAGCTCAAGCAGTACTGACATGGATTCTGAAGTCTGAGAAGCATCCTGAAAGACACTGGGCAATGCTCAGTGAAAAAGTCCTCAACCAAGCTGCAGTCAAAGAATGGAAACTCCAAGGAGACCACAGACTCATGATCCAAGTTGTCGGATAACACCTCAAAAAGGCCCTCGACTGCTTCTCATTATTTACCTTCCAGAAATCCTCACTCAGAGTAATCCTCATCAACAACCGTCATGGCAAGCTGGTGGTTGAGCTGCTGGCCTCCTTGGCTGGAGTGTCCACCTCCGGCTACAGTGGTGGCGGCTCCACCAGAAGAGGTGGAGAAGCAACTGTAGGCTGCAGCTGTGTTGTGTGGACCAGCAGTGGTGTCACTGGTGGTGGCCAGGAAACTAAAGGTCCAGAGGGTGGTGCCCTATCGTGCCCTACAATGGCCCACTGTTGCCAGAGCAGTTCCTCATAGAAGCGGCACATCTTGCAGTACTGCCTCTCCTCACTCATGGATGAGGAAATCGAGGAACATCAACAGCGACACTTCCCAGATCAGAGGGATCAAGAGCAAGTGTGCCTCCACTGCGACCTCGACCGTTGACCTGCCACTCGACGATGAGAGGAATCTTCCAGCGGGTTGCTGTAGACTACATGCCTGCCCACACTAAGCAACACAGGAGCTGAAGACTTGACCCCGGGTGGAGGCTGATCCCACAGTGGACTGGAAGGGGACACCGACTTGGCCGCATCATCCTGGGCAAGGACCAGGCGCACTAGGGTCTGTGAGATCGAACCTCAACCTCGTCCTACAGCTGGTCGATAGGCTTAAGAAAAATCTTGATAGCCTGCTCGACTGTAGTAGAAGTCGACTGGCTCGACGGGGGGGGGGGACTGAAGTGCCCTTAACCTGCCAAACCTGCCCCCCCAACTGAATGGCGCTCAAAAGCCATCAAGAGGTCAGGTGAGTTGAGGGACCGGGAGGACCTCGATAACTCCCAGTCCCATGACAGGTGCTGGTGGCACTTGTTTTTAGCACCACAGGGGGAAAGGCCCTCCCCCCCAAGGTCTGGAGAGCCAAACAGATTTCATGGATTTCTCCTGTAAAAGACCTTCTGGCGCTGGCCCTGGGGAACAGCGCCGAGACACAGGAGGTGCCCACCATGGCAGCCACTGCTTTTGCCTACAAGGTTGCAACCTGTTCAGCTGACCCGGCCAAAGCTGAGGCCTTCTTGTGGTCCATAGGGCGGTCAATCAGATCCCACTCTGAAGGCCGACCTACTGAGAGCCAAGTTTTTTGTCCTCAAGGGACTCAGAAAGCATACTTCTGCACTGGCCATACCCGTCCACATCATGTTGCCCACCAAGGCAGTACATGCATGTGTCATGCACATCAGTAAGTGACATCTTCTGCCGGCACCTGAAGCAGAATCTGAAGCCTGGTTTCTGTTGGTCCAGAGACAGAGTCGAGGGAACAGTGAAACAAGTACTCAGAAATATTGAAACTTTGACTTTATGAATGTTCTTCACTGATGGTACAGAAAAATTAAATGGAAGTCGCAAAGGAGGTGACCAGTTCTTCCAGCGGAAAGAAAGATATGTCATCATGGGCCGGTGGGGAGGTATACTACCTGGGTGGTTGGAACAGCTTAGCTGAAAGTTGTCCAGCCAATAACATCATTTCAATGGATCTGCCAAAGCGTGGATAAGTCAGCCATATTCATGCCCCTAGAAATTCTGAATTTTTATAATTGCGCATTTATTTTTATTAACAGTTTTTCCTGAAATTTACTGTTGTCACACTGTGTTATGAGTTCCAGAAGGGCACTTACTAAATAAGTATCCTAGTCTATCTTACCCCATCCAAAAGATGCCTCCTTAAGAAGACTTGGAACAGACGAAAGGAGGAGGGAACCTTGTTTGGCTGCTGAAGCAGGTTTATATTTCTGTGGATTTGTTCATGCTGGCGTACTTAAGGTAGGCAGCTAACATATAGGAGGCAAATTTATCTCCCTACACTCCACCTCAACCACCAGAGCACATAAGGATTTTTGTCTGAATTTTTGTTTTTTTCCCTTAGTTTATTAATAACATTAGAGGACCTTCACCAGTCCTTTTGACTTGTATGCATAAATTGCCCCTTCTTGCATTGATTCTGGAATTGTATTTCATTACTGTCTGCTGCAGTTAGTTTTTACATTCTGAGCTGCTAAAAACTGTAGGATGTACCAGGGCTTCTACAGCAAGCCTGCTGTTGCTGTGGACCTAGGGTTGTACTGCTTACATCGCTGCAGGGCAGAGTCAATTTCATTATAAAAAACATAACTGGCAAGGCATTTGGATTCTGGCATAATGCATTGCAAACAGGGTGTCTTGGGGAAGGGGGAACACAGTATGTATACTGAGTACTTGTAGGTTTCCCATGTAACATTGTTGCAACTGCGTGGTACTGCACAGTGTGAGTCACTACCCTATCCTACAATGATGTCATCAGGAGCTAGCAGCCCAGCAGCTGAACACCAATGGCAAGTGCAGCAGTGCTCAAAAACAAATCCAAATTATGGAAGGCTAAGTAAACCTTGGCCAGAAATCACAAATGCACACACCTTTTCAGGTCTAGTACTGCATATAATGACTACAAGCTGTAACTTTTTGGACCATCACGAAAGTTCCTCTTTAATACAGTGCTCCAGGGAAGGAGAAAGAAATGACTTGATGAGCGGAGCTGACCCTATTAAGTATAACGATCTATTATGTTACTTTTTCTGGCTGAGGTTACTGGAATATGTAGTTCTTAGGTCCCAAGTCACTTCCGCTATTTTTTTTTTTTTTTTTTACAGAAAATAAATGCTTTCAGTAAAACAGCCAGAAAAAAAAGGTTACCAGTTCTTTTTCTTTTTACCGCTGACCTCTGTATTCCTGAAACCGTACGCTTTGCACAACCACAACTGAAAAGGGGATGAATAGGACATTGATGAGCTTCACTGGGGAGTGCTTGGCCAAACGCCAGGCAAGAAATACAGGTTACTCACCTGTAACAGGAGTTCTAGGAGTGGTATATGTTGTTCATTCACACTTACTGGCAGGTTCCTTGCCACTTTAAATCTTGCCAGAAGGTCTTCAAGCTGGCTCATCCCACCCACCCACCCTGGTGTTAAAACTCTCTCCTCCGCCCATGATGCCAGATCTAGCCCGCTGGAAGCCAGGTTATGCGTCGAAGCCGGGGAGGTTGTGTGGATGAACAACATATACCACTCCTAGAACTCCTGTTACAGGTGAGTAACCTGTATTTCTAGGGACATGAATATGTTGTTCAATCCACACTTACTGGCAGACTCCTAGTGGTTCTCCAAGAGGAGGAAGGCAAGGCGCGCACCCCCTACTTAGGAAATAAGGACTGGAGAACCGAGGTCCCAAAACCAGCATCCCGGCGTGACTCAAGGTCGATGTGGCAGTGGGTAATGAAGGTGTGTGCTGACTTCCAGGTAGCAGCCCTGCAGATTTCCTGGATAGGGACGTCCCTGGAAGCAGCCACCGAAGCAGCAGTATGGCGGGTAGAATGAGCTCTCATCCCTTTGGGAGGCTCTATGCCTGCCAACCTATAGCCAAGATCTATGCAGGAGGTGACCCACCTGCCTATCGTCCACTTGGCTGCAGGTCTGCCAGGTGCAGCTTCAGCGTAGGTGACAAACAGCTGGCGAACCTCTCCCCCGAACTTCAGCCGTCCGCTCCTTAAAATAAGAGAGCGCTCCTCTAGGGTCCAGAGTGTGGAGCCTATATTCAGTCTCCGAGGTGTGACTGGGGTAGAACACCAGCAGAGTCAACACCTGGTTAAGGTGAAACTCCGGCACCACCTTCGGAAGGAATTTCGGGTAGGGGCGCAGGACAACCTTGTCCCTGTGGAAGACCAGATAAGGCAACTCTATGGAAAGCGCCTGGAGCTCTACCATCCTTCTGGCTGATGTGATAGCCACCAAGAAGACGGTCTTCCACGACATGTGAGATGTCACACCTGTGCATCGGTTCGAATGGCTTGCCCATGAGCTTAGCCAATAACAGCAGTAGATCCCACGGAAGTGGAGGTTCTCACACCAGAGGGGATATGTGATCAAGGCCTTTGAAAAAGCGCCCAACCACCTTCTACTGCGCCACCGACTGCTTGCCGGGCCCGCGCCCGGTAAGCAGAGATGGCTGCCAGGTGCACCTGAAGGGTCGTCGACTGAAGCCCAAGCTAAGAAAGGGACCACAGGTAGTCCAGAATGCTAGCCAAAGAACAGGACGAAGGGTCCAGCCCCTTACCCTGACACCAAATGGAGAATCTCTTCCATTTGAAGGCATAGCATTTTCTGGTCGACTCCTTACGGGATGCCTCAATGACACTGAGGACCTCGTCGAAAAGACCCAAGGCCTGGAACTCTAGCCGCTCAGGAACCAGGCTGTCAAGTGCAGGGAATGAAGGACCGGTTGGATGTACCTTCCCCTTGTTGACTGAGATCAGGTCCGGGCAGGCTGGAAGCCACCTTGGGAGCCTGGAGCTGAGGCTGAGGAGATCTGGATACCAGAACTGGCGAGGCCAGTCTGGGGCTACCAGAATCACCTGCGCCTTGTCCCTCTTCACCTTGAGAAGCACCTTGTGGATCAAGAGAAATGGAGGTAAGGCGTAGAAGAGGCCCGGGGTCCACGGCCTCAAGAAGGCATCCCCCTGCAGCGAGCCCTGCTCAGGGGGGCGGGCATGGAACAGCCTCAGCTTTGCATTCTCCCTGGAGGCAAAACAGGTCCACCTGAGGGGTGCCCCAGTGGGAGAACAGATCTTGTACTATCTCCGGCAGGAGAGACCACTCGTGAGATGCAGCGCCTATCCAGCTTAGGGCATCGGCCAGACTGTTGCAGGCTCCTGCCATATGGATGGCTAGGAGATCCGCCTCCAGGCTGATCACAAAAGACCAAGTGCGGAGAGCCTCCTTGCACAGAGGTAAGGAGTGCGTCCCACCCTGTCGGTTGAGGTAGTACATGGTCGTGGTGTTGTCCGTCTGGACCTGGACCACTTGACCCCGTACAAATGGAGCAAAGGTGGTGAGGGCTAGTTGGACTGCTCGAAGTTCCAGCAGGTTGATGTGACATCGAGACTCCTGAGGGGACCAGAGGCCGTCAGCTCTGAGCTCCCCCAGATGGGCACCCCAACTCATCAGAGAGGCGTCAGTCGTCAGAGTGACCGTCGGCTCATGGCGGACAAACGGGATACCCTCCTGCAGATGAGCTGGAACGAACCACCACTGGAGGCCGTTCCACATCTCCTGGGTCACTATCACTGGCTGGTCCAGAGGACCGGAGTGCTGTGATCACTGGCGGGCCAGCCCCCATTGCAGGGGATGCATATGCCAGCGGGCCCAATGGACCACACTAGTGCAGGCTGCCATGAGGCCCAGAAGTCACAGGAAGTCACAGGCAGGGCGCAATTGCCCAACCAGAAATGACTGGGCAAAGGAGGAAAGGACCTCGGCCCTGTCCGCCGGAAGCCGTGCTCTGGCTCGAAGAGAGTTGAGCTCTGCCCCAATTAACTGAATCACCTGCGATGGCACAAGTTCCGATTTGGCCTCGTTGATGAGGAGGCCAATCTGAGAGCAGACCTGGAGGGCCAGATCCCTGGACTGCTCCACCTCCAACCTGGAGGGGGCTGCAATCAGCCAGTCGTCCAGGTAAGGGTACACTCGGACCCCTTGGTGCTGCAGAAATGCTGTCACCACTGCCATGCATTTGGTGAAGACCCTGGGAGCTGGAGAGAGGACGAAGGGCATGGCCCGGAACTCATAAAGGGATCCCTCTGCCCTGAAGCGGAGAAATCGCTGGTGAGACGGACAGATTGGGACGTGAAAGAACGCGTCCTGAAGGTCCACAGAACAGAACCACATGCCTCGTTCCAAGGATAGAATGATCTGAGCCAGAGTGACTATCCTGAAGATGCGAGACCTTAGGAACTTGTCCAGATCGTGTAGGTCAAGAATGGGGCACCAGCCCCCCCTGTCCGTTTTGGGACCAGGAAGTACCTGGACACAAACCCTGGGTCTGGAGGAGGGTCCGCCACCTCCCTGATCACCTCCTTCTGGAGGAGCAGGGCTACGTCGGCTCAATGAGCTGACAGAAAGGCTGCGGAACCCATAGCCCCCCGTGGGGCGACAGTTCGATAGGATGGGGACTGCTTGAATTCCAGAGGCAGACCCCTGCCTATCACTTCCAACACCCAGTGGTCCGTGGTGATATCGGACCAGGCGGAAAGGAAGTTACGGAGCCGTCCCCCCATGGGGGTAACCCGGGGAGGAGTGACGAGGTTGGGGCGACACCCCTCAACCAGTCACTGGGCAGGCTTGGAGGAAGGGCCGGCCAAGGAGCTGCCTGGGCCTTTCCCTCCCGGCTTTCTGCTGGAGGAAGCAGCAGGCTTGGCTTTGGAGTGCTAAGTGCGAGTCTGCTGGCCCTGATGCTGGTGTTGCTGGGCCGGACGTGCCGCAGGGGCTGAAGGATGAAAGGCCTTACACTGCTTCTGGCGGCCTTTGTCCTTCTGGGCAGACGTGACCGAGTCCAAGGTGGCGATGGACTTCTCGATCCGTTGGAGATAACCCTCCACCCCCGGACCGAACAAGTCGGTACTCAGGAAAGGGACCTCTGCCAGCTTGTGCTAGGTATCCACCGTAAAGGCTGAGATCCGCAGCCAAGCTCTGCGGCCACTACTGACCAGACACACGAGTCACCGATGTCCAACGAAGTTTGGAGCTGCTGTTTGGCCACTGCCCTTCCCTGGTCCCGCACCTGCTTGACCGTCATTTGAAGGTCAGCCGGGAGATGAGGAATCACCTCATCCAGGGAGCCCAAAAGGGCAATTGAAAAGTGTGCCATTAGGATGGCCGAGCTAGCCTGATGAAGGCCTAGGGAGGAAGCAGCATATACTTTCTGCCCTAAGTAGTCCAATTTCTTGGACTCCTTATCGGGTGGTTTGTCCACATCCCGCGAGCGTTCCCAGAGCGCCAGAAATACTGTCGGTCACTAACCCCTCCGCAGAGGGGTGCTCCGAGAAACCGGAGAGTGAACCTGTAGGGACCGCATACTTCCGAGCCATCCTGGACAAAGGTGCTGGACAAGAAGCTGGCCGCTGCCACAGCTCCAGGGCTGGGCCAACAATGGCTTCGGCTACTGGGAAGGCCTCCGTAGGGGAATCCCCTCGGTCCAGTATCTCCGTGAGGGGATACTTGGCCTGTTTTGAAACAGGTTCGAGCTTCATCCTAGTGGATTCTGAGATGAGTCGAAGCATTCCTAAGAACGAGGATGGTCTCTCGTCCACCGACAGACCCCCAGTGGACTCCAGGTCAAGCAGCCTGGAGAACAAGGAGTCGTCGTCGTCAGACTCCGAGAAGTCTGCGAACAGCTGCCCGAGCACCTGAGCCACCCTCCACATGCCAAGGTCAATTGGGAGTGAGGGTGACTGACGACCTATGGGGAAAACCCTGACTTGATCGAGAATCCTTGGTCAAGGCCCCAGTCTTCGGTTGTGGAGGCGGAGGTTCCACCACAATGGGTGGTGCAGCTGGTTTCGGCTGAACAACCTGTGCCGGTTTCAGCTCCTCGACCAATACGAGGGGTTGTTTCGGCCGCTCCGGTGACAGCCACTTAATGGCCGGAGAAGGCAACGAAGTTGGCTTATTCCCAGACAATAACAGCTGCTGCCACATTAAATCCTCATAGCGCAGACGCAACTTGCGCCAGAGCCTATCCTCCGAAGAGGACGACGAGGATGAGCGGCACCACCACTTTCCGATGCCGAGAACAAAACTTACAGTGGAGCGGGACTGGCTAGACCTGGAAGAGGTCCGAGACCGGGATTCAGAGGGTGGGTCAGAGAGGGGGCGGGGGAAATCCACTCCTCCCTCAGTTCAGGGACCTTAACCGGGGACTCCAGCACAGGAGGCACAGTTAAGTCCTCAATTTCCACCGGGGGAACCGGTGAAGAAGGGTTGTCTGCTTCTCCAGTTGACAAACCACCAGACGGGTCGAGAAAAATCTCGGCTGCGTCGATGGGTGTCTCGGCTGACCTGAGGGGAAGCCAGCGGCCTTAGCCGCAACCTCGACCGAAGTCGATTGTCGACTATCCGGGGAAGGGGATCTCTCCCGCTCCCACGAACGTCGACAGTGGGACTTACCTTTGGAGTCCTTCTTTTTGGACTGACTGGAATGTCCCGATGGTCCTTCTCCCTTGGTGGAGAGGGATTGGCAAAGCTCCTTAAAAAGACGCTGTATAAGAAGAGCCCAAGGAGAGCGGGATAAATGCAGCGACCAAGGAAGATGAAGATGTGGCCTGGGCCGCCTCCTCCTCGAGGGCGATCATCTGCTCCAGCTGGTCTGCCGAGCCCGCCACCGGACACCGCCCAACGGGCCTCCTTCGACTTAACCAAAGTCAGGGTACCCCAAAAGCAGTCGGGCAGCGTGGTCCCCCAAGACTGAAGCCGAAAAGGATCTGCACAATTCGCAAGCCTGGAAGTCATGTCCGAGTCCTGGGCAGTAAACGCATGTGGAATGCGGGTCAGTCCGGGACATCTTCTGCCCACAGGGGCACCGACGAAATCCGGGAATCAATTTGTCCATCGCAGCTGCGAGGGAAAAATGAAGACCCAAATCTTTTAAATTTTAGAATAAGTTTCGGTTTAACCGAAGAGTGTGGATCCAGGCCTAAAACTCAGAGCACTAAGGAGGGAACCCGAGCTTCCAAGCGGTAAGGAAGATCTGGCGTCATGGGGCGGAGCAGAGAGTTTTACCACCCGGGTGGGTGGGAGGGAGCCAGCCTGAAGACCTTCCGGCAAGATTTAAAGTGGCAAGGAACCTGCCAGTAAGCGTGGATTGAACAACATATCCACGTAACTAAAACTATGGTTTGAAACTTGCAAGCCTGGTTTACTAGCACTTAACAGCTGAACCAGCTCATCTGTATAGGCCTGGTACTGTCACTCTCTCCACACACACACCCAACACACCCACAACCCACAACCCCATACCCACACCTGCATTGTGACTCACCGATACAACATGGCTGTTGAGCCAGACAAAATGTGTGCACTTCAGCTGTGCTCCAGTTTTAAAAAGCGACTTTTTTGGCTTAATGGTTGAATTTACAATAGAAAAGTGCAAACATCATGCAGTTTGACTGGATTTGTTGCACATTCTATAAAACTGAACATGTTCTAAAACGCTGGATGCTGACATTTGACTTTTTTTAAATTGCAAGTAAAAATACAAATACTATGCACTTGCACAAGTTTTGAGCATTTTTCACACTCCATACCATGCATAATACCATGCATAAATGAGACAAAAAGGAAACGTGGACTGTTTTCACATTTCACAAACTAGGCAATTTTGCTGGCCATTAAACAGAGTTTTGCCCAGCTCTATAGGTTGTCTTGGGAGCAAGCACCATCTAGTTGGCACAGGTCCCCAAAGTACAATTATGGGGACTATTATGGCTTAAAGGGACACTGTCAAGCCCCCCTTAACCCTCAAACAGTCCCTAGTTTAAAAACATTCTAAGTGTGTTAACACTTGGGGACAGTCAGTTTTTCACAGTTATTAAGAAAACAGAAGTGGCTGCAGACCAACCAGCTACAGTTCACCAGCAAATTCTACAGCAGATAAACAATGACAAAATGCGTTTTCAAACTAGAAAAAATATGAGAAACTGGCTCCATGGTGGAGGACAGTGAAACATCCAGTTACAGGGGAGCCCACCAGGATGCACCACAATATTGCAGCATTCTAAAGCAGAGTTACTGCAGTAAGGCAGGCAATTTCAATGGAAGTGAATTCCTTCCATTATGCAGTAACCCAAGAAACTGTGTTGCATCCGGGGGGGTGGGCACTGTAGCACACTGGTTACACCACATACTTAAATATTACTGGAATGGAGACCAGCAAGGAGGGTAGGGGCATCCATGGGGATGTGCTTCACTCTGTGAGGGAGGGTCTGAAGTTCACCATTCCTAGACTGGCTCTTGATGGGCCAGTGGAAGGACACCTGGCGGCATAGCTCAGCACACGGCCGCGCACTCCCCACCTGCTGAAGACGTGTTGATATGCATGTTCATGTAGGAGGGAGGGTGGGTGGAGGAATTGATAACACAGGAAAAGGACTACCTAGGGCATGCTGCAGGACAGCTATCCATGTCCCCCAAGCTGCCAGATCTCTCAGCACATAGCACTCTCCCCCCTTGACGTCAGAGACACTTACTCTCTGCTGGCAGCAGGGGGACCCCACAGCAAGGATAAGCTGGAACTAAAAGACAGACAGACACCATGAGGAATCTGGAGGTGGGTAGCATCAGCGAGAGGGAAGTCTGTTGGGGAGAGAGAGAGACCTGTGGGGTTCAAAGAAGTGGTGTGCCAGGGAGTATGGGAAGGCAAAAATAGGAAAAACAAGCATTTGTCAATGCCAAGTGTTGCTTGCTCTCATTAGTAGTGGACGTGCAGGAGTCAGAAAGATGCAATATAAGAATGGCAGTGAAGTACTGAACTGACGCCAACTCCACCCCCACCCTGCAGAGATGGACAGGCACTGGGGTATATGCCTTTGGGTCATCACCCAGAACGGTCACGACATTTCACCTGACCCTACCCTGCAAACCCTTACAAGTGTCGAGGTGTGCTCTGAAGTGTTTGGGCTTTACATTCACCTCATTTCATAAGGAAATACACTGAAATGGGAGCAGTATAGGAGAATGGGGTGAACTCTGGGGTCAAAGCATCCAAGGCACACCTTGATGCCTGCCACTGGGTGCAGGGAGGGGTGGAATGGCATAAGCATGACTGTCGACAATCCCAAGTCACACCCCTGACGCCTGCCAGTCCCTACAGGTGAGGCGTTATAATTAACCAACACCCTGGGCGTTTCTTGGCATTTTTACTCCAAGTTTTCAACAACGGCTTTTTGTGATCCCACCGCATGAACAGTGACACTATCAGTTCGCCGAAAGGTGATTTTGCACAGAGACTGTGCCACTTTGCGCCACAGGTGCGAAAACACATTTCGAACAGCATGTGAAAAATGACAGCTGTACTGTTCACGAGAAGGTGTAAAAACATGGCAATGTCAAAAATCTGGAGTGAAAACATAAAAACACTGGTGAAGCCATGAGTGTGTGGCAACAGCTTGCCACCTGGGGGACTGCAGCCAGCGGGGACTGGGCATCCTCGTCGGCACATACTGAGTGCTGGGGGGACAACACCTGAGGGGATTGGGCACCCTCAGCACACAACAAATTTGGGAGGGGGACATTATGCCGATGGGAAGTGGGCTCCCCTGTCGGCAAATTGAACTGGAAGGGGGCATGCCAACAGGGGGATTGGGCACCCCGGCTTTTTTTTTTTTTTTATTATTGAAATGCTTCACCAGGAAGGCACACTGAATGGCAGATGATGGCTTTCCATCGGCTTCCTTGGGACTGTGAGAGGCCGATGGAGAAGACGTCACCATGGGGATACCAATAAGCTGTTTTGATAGCTTGTAATGCATCAAAACAGCTGATTGCGTGGTGATATAGCCCAAATTTCCTGACGCATTTAGGCATTCTCCTTTACTGCTGAAAGCAATGTGTTTCTTGCACATGCATGCAAGCAACACAAAAAACAAAGGAAAAAAACAACAATGAGCCCAATGGGGTTTATAATAACTGTTTAAAGATGAGCACAATTTAGTGATATAGCTAATAAAATGATATCTGAATAATACAACATGATATTATGTTTAAAGGCAATGGAGTTTGATATGCTTTAGTCTACCATCAAGGTCCGTCTTTTAGAAAGTTCCACCCTGCTAGCACAGCAGTTCCTTCCCCTGTTGAGCTAACCCATAGTTGGTGCAAGTCTGAAAACTTGTGCAGAAAGCATAATTCACACCCACATGCTCCTCCACCCTGCTATAGCAGTACAACTGTTTCTCACAGAGAACAACAATTACATGGAAAAATAAAATATTCAAGGGTCGAGATTTAACATTATTATTTCAATAACCTGCTAAATGAGCAGAGATAGGAGGCACATAACATTAAAAAATGTAATCAAAGTGGTCTACGTATGGACACAAGTTAAATCCTTCCCAGTATAAGCACTGCTCCGAGTATCCAAAGTGCTGTGTTACCTGCCAGCTGCAGAGATGGGACAGGGTTAATCATCTAAAGTAGTAATCCCAGTTTTAAATCAATACAGCAATCAAAATCCAATATTAACCAGAACCATATATAATGGGATGCAAGATTAAGATTGAGAAATTCATTTGTGACCTTACAAAAGGCAGAAACCAGTCCCTTTGTCGCTACTCGGTTGCAGCATGCTAATTAATACTGGGGAAGTAGAATTTCATTATAGAGACTAGAGTCAGCCAAGATGCAAGACAGAGCCAAAATAAAGTAATCTATTTGTTTCTCATTTCAAATCTGGGTGACAGCTGATGGGACATAGAGTAGTTAAGAAAAATAATATACTTTATGGTTAAAAAAAAATTCTTAAGACTACTGACAATTTCAGCAGGTTTAATTTCCAAAGTGGAGACTGAGATGGTTACACATACTCCTTCATGCCTTGCCAATAGCAGCAGCCATGCAACATCCTGCTAACACATGGAGCGGGAGCTGGGCAGACAGGAACAGACACCGACACATTATCTTCTACATCCATGCTGGAGTTTCCATCACCGCATTGGTATGTATGCACAAAAACACAGAAAGTGTTGGCAGGAAAGGACCAGTAGGCGCATCTAGTCTGCCCTATTTTCCATGCCTAACACTGCACCCTGGCCCCCACCTGGTCACAGGTGTCCCTCCCTCCTCCCTTATCTCTACTTACTATACCAACGTGCCTATCTCACGCATGTTCAAAGCTCCCCACTGTCTTTGTCCCTTCTGTGAAGAAGCATTTCCTCACATCCCTCAAACTTCCCTCACTCAAGCTTCAGAGCATGCCCCCATGTTCTGGTGCTCCTCCTCCTTTGATAAGAGGCTCCCCTCCTTCACTTTGTTTACGCCCATAAGGTACTTAATGGTTTCCATCACGTCCCCTCTCACTCTCCTCTGTTCCAGGGAGTACATGCTGAGCTCCCACAGTCTCTCCTCATATGGCTTCTTGTGCACCCCCCGCACCATTTTAGTAGCCATCCTCTGAATCTCCTCCACCCTGCTGATGTCCTTGCAGAGGTGTGCCCTCCAAAACTGGGTGCTGTACTCCAGGTGGGGTCTCACCAGTGAACAATCCACAGGCAAAACCACCTCTTTTCTGCTGCTAGAGATCCTCCTCCCTATGCACCCCAGCATCCAGCTCACTTTGCTTGACGCACTGTCCTGCGAACCTGATATCATCAAATAACAATCATCCCAAGGTCCCTCTCTAGCTTGGTTAATGTAAGTATCTGTCCCATATTATACTCAACCCTCCGGTTACCCTACCCCAGGGGCATGACTCTGCACTTTGTGGCACCGAAACCCAGCTGCCACTCCCTAGATCAGTCCTCTAGTTTCCCCAGATCTCTTTGCATTCTCCCCACCCTTCCTGGGTGTTCACCTGTTGCATATTTTTGTGTCATCTGCAAGAAAACACACCTTCCCCTCCAGTTCCTCAGCAATCTCATTTATGAATACACTGAAGAAGACAGGGCCCAGTACCCACCACTGAGGTAGTTACTGTTCACTCTCCCATCCTCCGAGTGACTGCTCTTTACCACCACACTCTTAAAGGAGATAGGAAATGATTTTTGCATATATAACTGCCGTTCCATCTTCCTTTCCATGCCAGTTATGTATTCTGATATGCTTTGATGATTTTTTGATAAATAAATAATGTAGCTTTGGGGTGCCTTCAGATCCACATTGAGTTCCACTCTCCTCACCAGCTACTGCTCTTGATTTTCGTATCTCTAAGACATTATGACATCAGTAAAGTACAGGTATGTAAGAACTTACCGTAACAGTAGATCTGCAAGAGAGGCTCTTGCAGTAGGTAATTACATATAGGACTGAAGCTGGCAGGTGTCAGGACCCCACGGAAAAATTTCTAGCTAGCAGTCCCTGGTGGGGGACCACCCTATGTCAGGTGACCGGCGTCAGGCGACGTCGGTATAAAGGGGCGGTCCCTCACGCCCGCCTTCCAGTTCTTTCCACCAAAGACCAAAAAGGCGAGATGAGAGAGAAGTGGATATTTCCCTTCCTGGAAAAGGAGCTGAAAAAACTAAGGGGGATGGAGGGCGGGAAGGTATTACCTACTGCAAGAGCCTCTCTCGAAGATCTACTGTTACAGTAAGTTCTTATGTAACTGTACTATCTTACTTCGAGAGGGCTCCTGCAGTATGTAATTGCATATAGGACCGAGTCCCAAGCAGTCTGGAACAAAGGGAAGCACACGGGAGAAGGAAACTACTCATACAGAGTTCCTCTGGCTGAAGAGGGCTCAAGAAAGAAGCCCTTGCAGAACAGCCAACCCGAAGCCAGCTCTACAGCGAGAGGCAATTTCCAAACTGTAGTGTTTCATAAAGGTAGCTACAGAAGTACAAGTTGCGGCTGCGCAAATGTCAGCCGTGGACACATTCTTTAAACAAGCATCAGAGTCCGCGACACCCCTGGTGGAGTGACCCCTGACCTGACCTGGCAAGGTCTTGTGATACTTGTCGTAGCAGAAAGTGATGCAATGAGCCAACCATTTGGACAAACATTGTTGGAAACAGCGTTGCCCTCTCTTTTGCTGGCAAAACAGTTGGTCAGCCTTTCTTAGATCCTTTGTCCTGTTGGTGTAGTGTCTCAGAATCCGATGAATATCCTGAGTATGTAAAAGATACTCATCCGTGGTTGGAGTGCTGTGTGAAACAGTTCATTGGACTGGTTCAACGTAGATTCCGCTACTGCCTTAGGGAGAAACTTAGGATTGGTGCGTAGAGCCACACGTTCCTTATGGAAAATCAAATATGGAAGTTTGCACATCAAGGCCTGAAGCTCGGAAATTCTTTGAGCAGAAGTAATGGCCACTAGGAAGACAGTCTTCCACGAAAGGAACTTGAGGTGTACTGAGGCTGCCGGCTCAAAGGGAGGCAGCGTAAGCTTCTCGAGAACGAAATTCAAATCCCAAGGGGGGGGGCAGGAACCCAAATGGGGGGTGTCAGATGGAGAACCCCCTTGAAGGAAGGTCTTCGCGACCTCCAGCTGAGCGAAAGTTCTGTCCCCAAAGGGAATATGATAAGCGGCAAGAGCCGCCATGTGAACTTTCAAAAGAGGAATGACTGAGAATCAGGTCTAAGAGATAATGCATGTAGTCCAGTAGTCACCCGACAGGACAGGAGAAAGGCTCCAGGTCTTTGGATGAAGCCCAAATGGAGAACCATTTCCATTTCACGGCATGAGTGGAACGAGTGGACAGCTTCCTGGTTTCCTCCAAAATCTCTGCCACTTGTGGGGAAACCCCAAAGCAGGCTTGTGCTACGTCTGTAGGAGCCACGCATGCAGCTGAAGGGACTTGAGGTTGGGATGGACCAGGGATCCCCAATCCTGGGTCAACAGCAGTCGTTAAAGCGGACGAGGAATCGGAGGTTCCTCTGAGTACTGTTGCAGAAAAGAGAACCAAACTTGCCTGGGCCAGAAGGGAGCGATGAGAATCATACGGGCCCCCTCTGAGCTGAGCTTGTGCAGGATCCTCGGAACTAACAGAATTGGGGAAAAGCATAGACAAATCTGCCCTTCCAGTCGAGAGACAGAGCATCTCTCCAGAGTCGCCCGTGCCCTGGAACAAGCGAGCAAAAGGTGGACAGTTTTGCATTTAGAGGGGGATGCGAACAGGTCAACCTGAGGAGTTCCTCAATGTAGGAAGATGTTGTCTGCTATTTCCTGATCCAATTCCCACTCGTGAGGTTGTGCAGAGGATCGGCTGAAGTGATCTGCCAATTAATTCTCTACCTCCAGGACGTGGACTGCCGTGAGGCGAAGGTTGTGGAGGGTCGCACATTCCCAGACCCACATTGCTTCCTGACAAAGAGGGTAGGAATGGGTCCCCCCGTTTGTTGAGGTACCAGACTACACTCGTGTTGTCGGTCTGGACGTCCAGATGACTGGGAAGCAGGAAAGGGTGCAGTGCTTGAACAGCGTACAACATCACTCTGAGCTCGAGCACGTTGGTGTGAAGTGTCTGCTCGAGATTGGACCAAGAGCCCTGGGTCCACTGGGATCCCAAATGGGCTCCCCAGCCTTTGTCCGAGGCATCCGTTGTCAGCGTTTGGGAGGGAGGAGGGAGACAGAAGGGAACTCTAAGACAAAGGTTCTCCTGAACCAACCACCAGTTCAAAACCCGAAGCATTGGGGTTGAGACTAGCAACTCTTGGTCCAGGTCGTCGACCAATTGATCCCACTGAGACCGAAGAGTCCACTGAGAGATTCTCATGTGGAGCCGCGCACGTGGAATTGTCAGAATTGCAGCCGCCATGAGCCCCAGGAGGCAAAGGACTGACCTGGCAGGAACCCGCCTGCGGAAGGACAAGTAGCTTGCCTGAGCCTGGAGGGTGACCACCCTGTCCAGGGGCAGAAAGGCCATACCAGTGGTCGTGTCTAGAATCGCTCCGATAAACTGGAGGCGTTGCGATGGGATCAAATGGGATTTTGCCTGTCTGATGGTAATACCCAGGCTGGTAAAAACCCTGCCTGGTAAGTGAAAGGGAACGCAGGAGTTCCTCCCTGGATGGGGTCGCCAGGAGCCAATCGTCCAGGTACAGGAAAACCTGAACTCCCCGAGTATGCAGGTGGGCCGCCACCACAGACAGGCATTTGGTGAATACTCGAGGGGCCGAGGGAAAGACCAAATGGGAGGGCCCTGACCTGGTAGTGGTCCTCCTGGAAAGCAAACCAGAGGTATTTGCGGTGGGAAGGGCGGATAACGATAAGCAGGTGCGCGTCCTGCATGTCCAGAGCACACAGCCACTGTCCCAGCCGAAGAAGGGGCAGGAGACTCTGCAGGGAGAGCATCCTGAACCTTTCATACTCCATGAACCGATTCAGTGAACAGAGGTCTAGAATAGGTCTCACGTCTCCTGTCTTCTTGGGGACCAGGAAGAAATGGGAGTAGAAACCCGTCCCCCAAAGAGGGGGAGGGACGGGTTCTATAGTCTCCTTCACCAGAAAGGAGATTTCTTCCGGAACCCTGAGAAGGTGTTCTGGGGAGTAAGACGACCTGGGGGGTGGGAGGTTTCTGAAGAAACTCGATGGTGTGGCCCTCTGCTATGAGCTGGAGGACCCAAGGGTCTGAAGTCATCCTCTCCCAACCCGGCAGACGTAGAGAGAATCTTCCGCCTACCGGTTCCTCTGGATCGACCAGAGGTTGTGGGATAGGGAGGGAGTCAGGAGGTGTGAGGCAGCACCGCGGCTGGAGGTCCCGCAGCCTGTTTGGGTGTGGGGGGGGGTCTTGCATCCGGAAGGGCCCGGCGTTTACTGGCCCGCTTTTCTTGTGGTTTCGCCTTAGGCTATGTGCGATGGTGAAAGGAACGACGCTGCGCTTGAGGGGCTCTGTACATGGAGTCAACCTCCTTGAGAGCAGTGCCCTTCTCTTGCAGTCCGGTAATGATATCCTTGACATCACCACCGAACAACAACGAACCTCGGAAGGGGTCGTACTGGATGGCGGATTGTATTTTCAAGGCTAAACCTGATACCCAAAGCCAGACATGTCGTCATAGGCTCACGGCGAACGCCAAGTTTCATCCAGAAGCATCCACCGCATCGTAAGTAGCGCACAGCATGTGCCTACTGGCTGAACGTGCAGAGCGAACCAGATCTGCCACTTCCTGTTTAGTCTGTGACTGAGGAAGGGAATCCAACTTGGCTTCCACCTCGCTAAGGATAGCCTTCTGGTAATCCTCCATGTGAGCCACATAGTTCAAGGTTCTAATGCCCAGAGTGGAAGAAGAACAGACCTTCTTGCCACACTGGTCCAGAAGGCAGGATTCCTTATCGGATGGGGACGAGCTCAGGTGTTTCGGGTTAGCCGAACGGCCGTGGGCGGCGCTGATCACGACCGAATCAGCCTTGGGGTGTGACGAGAGAAAGTGAACCCCCACGGGAGCCTGATACAACCTATCCGCCTTCCGAGGAAGGGGAGCTAAAGCCGCCAGTCATTTCCCGATAGTGGAAATGAGGTCAGTGTGAGGCTCGATACAGGGTGGAACTAACATGGGAGCGACCTCGGGCAAATCCAAATGGGCAGCTAGCTTCTGCCTCTGTGGATCCGGCTCCAGAGATTTCCACTGATGAAGAGCCTGGATTTTTCTTAGCAACTCCGTAAACGAGGGATCCTCTGGAGGGGACTTCGGAGGAGTCCTGGGCCTGGTCTTGTCAGGAGTGCGAGGCTTGTCCATATCAGAGCTGTCATCTGAGTCCTCCGATGAGTCCGAAGAAGGAGGAGACGAAGACCCCTCCCTACTCAGGGGCGGAACATGGCCCCTAGGGGGCAAGGTGCCACCCCCAGCTTTAGACCCTGTAGCAGTGTCTCTGGGGTTGGGGGGGGGAAGAGGTCTCTCACCCCTGGCGACGGGTATCTGGGACCGGGTCTGTCATCGGGAGGCGGCTCTCCACCTCCCTGGTGAGCTGAGCCTTGGCCTCAGCCCACCAAGAAGCCAGAGTCTCCCTCAGATCCACTGGCGGCTGAGGGGGCGGTGAAGGAGCGGGAGGGGGGGATACGGATACTGGGGGTATCCGTAGGGCAAGTAGCCACAGCCAGACGGCAGGAAGCCTGGCGTCAGGTACTGAGGCACCGCGTACTGCAGCATCTGGTACTGTGGTGCCAGATACTGCGGGCCGGATAAGATAGCATCAGATAAGACTGCGTAAGATCCGGCACCAGGGGCTCTACCGGGGTAGAAGGTCCTGGAACAGGACCTGCAAGCGGGCCAGTGACAGGTGGCCTGGTGGGCGTCAGGTCCGGCATCGGGGTGACGTCCGGTAAAGGGACATCGGACAGCGATGGGGTCGGCGTCCGAGTGTCTGACGTCACACCATCTGGACCTACGGGAGGGAGACATGACAGAGGCGCCAAAGAGTATCCAGTGGCATCCGGGAGAGGGCCAGTGGGCCAGAGGAATCCAGCTTGGGGGAGACAGGGGCCTCAGACGGCAGCGGCGAAGGCTGCGGGGAGCCAGTGGTGCAGGATAAATCCAAGAGAACCGGCGTAGGCTCCGTCGCCGAGCGACTGCAAGTGGGGCCAGTGGGCGTCTGACCAGCAGGATCCGGGCGGGCGTCAGAAGAGCCGACGTCCGACTGATCGGACCCAGCACCTGAGGAAGGCCGCGCAGGGGAGACACCTTGATGGGCGGCTTGTCGGCCGTGCACTGCCCCGAAGGGTCGAGTGGCTTAGCAGCCAGCTTTGGGTGGCGGAGGCTCGAGGTCAGAAGGCAGCGCGGGCCTTACTGAAGCGGATGCCTCCTTTGTCCGAAGGCTCGAGCAGGCCCGAGCACGAACCAGCCGGGGGGGGGGGAGAGAACTGGCGCCGTCTCAGACACCACCAAGACGGCCATCGGGGAACAGTCCCCCGGAGGGGACGTTACCTTAAGGGCTGCAACCCCAGCCGAAGTCGCCGCAGCCGCAGATGAGGAGTCCCACTGCTGCTGCTGCTGCTTCTTCTCCTTCTTGCCCTCGGGGGAGGTGGAAACCTGTCAGAGCTTTTTCACCTCCTTTTTCATGGAGGACATTTCTTCTTTAGGATGTGGGCCTCCAGGGACTGCTGCATTCTTCTGCGGGTAGCTGCACTGAACATCAGGCAGTGCTGACAAGAATCCATGGGGTGGTCAGGGCCTAGGCAGATAAGACACCGAGAATGGCCGTCCTTGTGCGGGAGTTGGGCGCCACACGAGTCACACTTGTTCTTGTGCTTGGACGTGGTAGGGGACGACATACACGGCAGGTAAAAGAATCCTGACGAGTATCTTAGAAAAATCGAAAAAAACAAACTGATGAGCACTGAAACTTAACCGATAGGCACTGTCGAAAGCAAACGTCGGGAAACAACTGGAAGGCTGGTGTGGGGGACCGCCCCTTTATACCAATGTTGCCTGACGCCAGTCACCTGACGTGGGGGTGGTCCCACGCCAGGGACTGCTAGCTAGAAATTTTTCCGTGGCATTCTGACACCTGCCAGCTTCAGTCCTATATGTAATTACCTACTGCAAGAGCCCTCTCAAAGTAAGATCTCCTATTCCACACTATTCATC
The DNA here is from genome assembly GCA_016271365.2 of Neoceratodus forsteri. Taxonomy (NCBI): domain Eukaryota; kingdom Metazoa; phylum Chordata; order Ceratodontiformes; family Ceratodontidae; genus Neoceratodus; species Neoceratodus forsteri. The sequence continues at coordinate 539,569,608 of CM028133.1, forward strand.
TGAATGGCCTGGAAAAGAGTTTGTGATGTCACAGAATGTTCAGGCAGTATGAAAAGCGACAGCAGCTACTGCTGAGCAGAGAGGGATTCATAGTAGTTACAAAAGCAACCTCTCACTGCTTGTATCTTTCAATTGCCCATCTTAATATTTCCACCGTTCCAGCTGCAAATGCCCCAGCAACCAGCACTTACAATCAGTCTTTGCACCCCTAGCACCTTACCTGTCATATTCCCTCAACAAGACCCCTGGCTGCACTATCTCCCACCTCGCCCACCCCCTATCTCCACTCCTGCCCCCACCACAACCACCTCCTTACCCCTGTACCTCCTTCCCCCCTCGATCTCCTACCTCACTTCCCCACCACCCACCCACCCCTTCCCTTGTCTTGCTCATAGCTCAAGTTTTTGTACTGGTTATTACATATATGTAAGTCAATGACTATATGTCTGTAACTAAAAATGATGACTGTTGCACACGCTGACGTGGAACCTTTGTAAAAGAGCCTCGGCTCAAAGGTATTGTAATCCTAAATTGAAATAAATAAATAAAAAATATATATTAATTTAACAAAAAAGGTCAAAAGTAAATCAGAATACTGGGTAGCCAATAAAAGAAAAACTAGAGGGCATCTAGAGGTGTAAAAAACATTTCCTAACAAAAACACAGCACTTGTGAATCGATTTCAATATCAGTTCTCACTACAGGTTTATTGTGGCAAATACCCAGACAACACCCAACAGCCCCTGAGTGCTCTCATTCTCTGTATGTACCACCATACTCTGACTCCGATCTTTCAACCAGTTTGATACCCAGCATACCACCTTCTCCCCACCCTGGCTGCTAAGTTTGTTTTTTACCACCCTCCTAAGTGGTACACTGTCAAAAGCCTTACTAAAGTCCAGACAGGCCACATCCACTTACCTCCCGTGATCCAACTCCCTTGTTACCAGTCAAAGAAATATAGGAGAGTTGTTTGACATGACCACCCCCTTGTTGTGACGCTGTGCTGCCAGTAGTCCTGCAGCCCATACTTCTCCAGGTATTCCATCAGTCTCTCCTTCAGCAGGGACTCAGTTGATCCACTGATCATGAGATTCCAGCTCTTCTGTGTCTGTCTGTGCCCCCCACCCCCCTCACCTTCCTCCATCCAGATCTACTTTTTTTATGAATCTAGGAATGTGGAATTGTTTTTTTATCATTTTCTGTGCCACCTCTGCAGCTGGAAGATTGCTGCGGAGTATGCACAATACTTAACATAGCAGGAGCATTTGTCAGTGACAGAAAATAACTATAATCAAGTAATGTAGATCTGACATAGAAACATTATACAGTATGTACTGTACTGACAGAACAGACACAATGCACAAAGAATGAGACAGGCAGTTAGTCTGGTATGTAGAGAGTGGGTATGTAAACTGAAATCTGAGCTCTAGTTTAACTATTCCTTTGCTGCCTATCTAATCACCATAGAACTGTACTAATCCCAAGACCATATTACAAGTAATTACACTGCTCTGCAGCAGAATACAGTAGATGAAAAAAACAATGCCCAGTATGATACAGGTGGGTGATACGTTTTATTGGACTTTTAACTCTTGAAAGCTAGTCTCAAAAACAATTGTTTTTCTCCAATAAAATTTACTGCCTGTAACACTTACATTTTTCTTCTACTTTACATTACAGACTGGACTAACACCGGTACCCCATTTCTCCATCACAGCAGACCAAACAAGATCCACATTGCTATACACACGTCTTCCACATAAATTCAGTGGCAGGTGGAGGTGTGTAAAAGGATAAAAAGTGAATGCAATAGTTTTGTAGGGAAAGCGCACTTCAGCACCTGCTTCTTAACAGCAGAGCAAACCCCAGTTTAACCTGTTGCAAAACACTGTACTAATTCCTGCAATCCCAAGACTTGCTCTTGCACTTAGCTACTGCAGTTTGCTTGTGAAGGTAGTGAGTAAGTGGCTCTGGTGGGATCTGAACTTGAACTTGTTGGTCCCCAAGGCTGTGATCTTACCACTAGACCCCAATACCATCCCGTCATATTTCTAAGGCTGCTTAGGGAGGCATGAAGCAGGAAATAGTAAAAACTGAAAGGAAGCTGGGGGACCTCAGTCTCAGGACTGAATTTAAAAGTCTGATTCAGTTCCAGGTGTACAATGAAGAAGGACTGTTATAAAACTGACTAAATAAAGTGTAAAACTGCAATATATAATGAAGAAACATATGCCCAGACTCCTGTCAGTTATGTTCGCTACTAGATCACAGGTGATGCATTTCCTCACTGAATCCTTTCCGTTTCCAACCCTAAAAGCAGACTTCTTCTTGGTGTTCTGCTGGGCGTGGCCAAAACTGGAAAAGGTAAACTTTGCTGTTTCAACCCTTCCAAGGGAAAAAGTCAACAGAGTGCCAACCACAGCAGAGCTGTAATGCAATGCTACATAATGTATAGGAATACAGATATACAACCGCATAGCAGCTGTTTCACCTCCCCCATTCCATTTCAAGCAGTTCCCGGAGGGTAGCAGAAATGATGCCCCATAAACTTCTTTTTCCCCCATGGTTCAGTAAATGTGGTTATTTTTACATGACAATAATACAAAAAGTAAACTGCAACTAAGTCACACATTATTCTATACCCTTATCATGCTAATCTATTAGCAGCCGTACTGGATCTGACCAGAGTTTGTTTTTCTTGGGAGGCCTACAATACCTGCACACCGCTGACACTATGGACCCAATTTTCAAAGTGTTGGGTGTAGGTGCATCTGTGTGTGGCAGCAGCTGCTGCATCTGTTACCCACCTGGAAACAAGAATCAATATTTTCAAAACTAAATTTAACTGCAACAATACTATGCAGTTTACTATGGTAGTAAAGCATCCAACTTCGGTCCCATCTGCTATTGAGGACTAAGTCATGCTAGACCGTAAAAAAATACTTGTATGGCAGGCACTTGACATGTTTAAGTGATTATTAAGCCATCTTGTATATTTTGGGGAGTGCGTTACAATTGGAGGGTACACAGTAACAGAATGTCCCCCCAGGACTGCATAACCACTGGGATAACTGGAACATTTTTTTTAAACCTGGGATCAATTACCACACACATCAAGCTGACTACTACCCTGACTACTTTGAGAACAGGACGAATGAAGTGAGAGACATATGGGTGATATCTCAGTACAAGCTAAAATAAAGCTTTCCAAATAAAAACTACTAGAGAACTTCTGGAGAACTGTTTTTCTAAGCCACTGAAGCCATGATTCAATAAAAAATTAAAAAAGGTATTGGGGCAAAGATCACCTTTTGGTTTAGAAAGACTGCTCCAAATGGAAACAGAATTAGAACCACAATACCTATCATTATACCATATTATACAATGGCAAGAAAGAATCCTGGCTTCTGACTGGTCAGTTGGCTGTCACAGCAGGGATGTTATCCTGGCCTCGGGCCCAACCACCCGAGGTGGGATGATATCCCAGCATAACACCCACCCTGTCAGGCATTATTCCTTTAGTAGAACAGAGTTGCAAAGGCAGAGAAAGACAAGCATTTGTCAATGCTGAATGTTTGCTTGCTGGCATTGGCACTGGTAGTGTAGGAGTTAGAGAGCTGCATAATAGGAATGGCAGTGAAGTATTGAACTGAAGCCAACCCCACCACCACCCTGCAGAGACTGACAGGCATTGGGGTGTGCCTTTGGGTCGTCAGGCATAACGGCCATGCCATTTCACCACACCCTACCCTGCAGACACTGACTAGTGTCATGGTATGCCTTGGGGTCTTTGGCTCTTATGCTCACCTCATTCCATCAGGAAATACGGTGAGATGGGTCCTGTATGAGAGAATGGGTGAACTCTGGGGCCGAAGAGTCCAAGGCACACCTCGATGCCTCTCACTGGCTGCAGGGTATGGAATGGTATGAGCATTACAGGCGAGAATCCCAAGTCACAATCCTGATGCCTGTCAATTTCTATAGGCTGGGGCGTTATGGTTGGAAACCCTAATGCCTCAGGCGCTCGTTGGCATTTTCACTCCAAATTTTCAACATGGGTTTTTTGTGACCCCCACCTTATGAACAGTGGCAATATCAGTTTGTTACCGAAAGCTGATTTCACACAGCGACTTCGCCATTTGGCACCACAGGCGCAAAAACACATTTTGAACAGGATGTGAAAAATGACGGCTGTACTGTTCATGGGGAGGTACAAAAAATGGCAGTGTTAAAATTCTGCAGTAAAAATATTAAAAAAAAACTGGTGAAGTCACGAGCGTGCGTAGAAAATGCACAACACACACCCCTAATGCAATTAGTTTGGGGATTTTTTTTACAGTGGATTGCCAACACAAGGATTTTGGAACCTCCGCTCATGAACAGTATCACTGTGATTTTCTTAATCTGTTCCGAACAGTGATTTCCCACAGCGACCACACATTTCTGCGCTGAAAGTGTAAAAAACACATTTTGGCCATTTTGTCAAAAATGGCAGCTGTACTGTTCATAAGGAAGTGTGGAAAAATGCCACTGATGAAAATCTGGACTGAAAATATTAGAAATCCATGAAGTTACAAGGGTGCATGGAAACTGCGCAATGGTCGCTCGTAACACAGTCATTTTATGGATTTTTTTCACCAAATTTTTAACATAGCCATTTTAACACCTCTGCTCATGAACAGTTTCACTGTGATTTTCTTAATCTGTCCCATACATTGATTTCGCACACCGACTGCGCCATTGTGCACTACATGCGCAGAAACATATTTTGGACGAGATGTGAGAAATGACAGCTGTACTGCTCATAAGGAGGAGTGGTAAAATGGCAATGTTGAAAATCTGGAGTGAATATATTGAAAATTTGAGAACTTAAGAGTGTGCGTAGTAACAGCACAACACATGCTTGTAAAACAGTCATTTTTGGGAATTTTTTCACCAAATTTGCAACATAGGGTTTTTGGGGGCATACCTCATGAACTGTGACACTGTGGTTTCATAAATCAGTCCCGAAAGGTGGTTCCGCGTAGTGACTGTGAAATCACCTTTTGGGACAGATTACCACCATGACAGTGACATAATTCTTGAGGTGGGGTACCAAAACCCCATGTTGAAAATGTGGTGAAAAAATTCCCCAAAATGACCGAGATATGCACTAAAGTTGAAAAAACCCAATTTATTACATTATACAGCTTACCAGCATTTCCTCAGTTCGCGGTCAGCTTTGAAGAGTGCAGACATGTTCCTGGTCCACCGAAGATCGTTGCGCCAGACTCTGGAGGTAAGTATGGGGTGAGGTGGGGTGTAGGGAGATGTATGCACAGAGGGTGAGTGTGGGTGGGGGTCAGGATCAGGACAGTCAGCGATGGAAGTTTTTCTTTCAGTTTTTTTTTTTTTTTTTAAATTAGACGACATGAGACTTGTGCCATGTTGGGGTGGGCTCCCAGCGTGACAGTTGGAGGGCTGTTTGGGGGGGGCCATGGAGCCGACAGGGGATTGGGCACCCCTGGCCACAGGAACCGTTGCCACGCTGTGGTGGGATCCCAGCGTGGCCCCGGAAAGTCTCTTGGAGGGGGGGACAGTGGAGCCGGCGGGGGACTGGGCACCCCCGTCGGCCATACAGACTGCTGCCACGCTGGGGTGGGCTCCCAGCGTGGCACCTGGAACTCTGTTGGGGGGGCGCAGCACAGCCGACGGGGGATTGGGCACCCCCGTCGGCTATACAGTGTGTACGTGAGGTGGCGGGAAGCACCAGCACACAGTGTGCGTGTTTGTGTGCGGGGGGCGCCGCATGAGCATGCGATATCTTATCGCTGCTCACTGAAGCGTAGCTGTCCCTTTCAACTGTACGGCACTGCATTTTTGGATCATGGCACTATGTTTCTTGCACATGCGTGCAAGCAAGCATAATAATGGAACAGTACCTACAGTACTGTTTCAAGACCAAGAGGGGCTAATTCACACTGGGAGGGACAACAATCTTCAAAGGCTTTGTTGCCACCTACTGTTGGAAGAAGCCTGGAAGTCTGGACTGCTATGGGAGACCATCTAGAAATGGATTTGGAACTGCAATCATAGGTTGTAAATATTGCATTTGATGTCACTTGCCAGTAAAGAACATTAGTTGAAAAGGGGTGTGTTCCATGTGAGAAATATTAACTGATTAATCGAGGACCCTATGGGTTAAATAGCAGAAAAAGGCCCCTTTATTAACTCCCACTGTCTTACTCAGTCACACATGCCATTCTATTCAATGTATTCAAAACTTCTGCCTAATATATCTAAACATTCTGCAACATAATTTTCTAATACATACAGCTGCCTTCTGTGGGACTCGGGGATGGCCCCACCAAGACTAGAAGGTGGGCTATAGCAGTCCTGCCAAGCACTGCAGCCCTGGGCTACATCTGCAATCAAAGAACCTGCAGCTCTGAAGACAGCCTGAAGTCTCTTGTGATCCTAAGCTGCAACAGCCTGTCAATACAGCCCAAAAAGATGAAAACAATCAACTTGTTGAAAGCAAACTGTACATGCAGAGCACTGGCATATCTTACCAGAGTCTGGGAAGGAGCAGGGACATCATACAAAGAGAATTTCGGTGGAGGGCACACAAATGAAACCTGGTCTGGGGAAAATACTACATTGCACTTTATAGCCTTCCACAGACCACAAAGCACTACTTGGGTAGGAATTTAGAAGGGGGACGTACTCCCCTACAGTCTATTGGCATGATGACCTTGGAAAGGGGCATGTCTTAAGGATTCTCACAGACTTTTCAGGGCATGTCTTAAGGATTCTCACAGACTTTTCAATCAGTCCCAGCCAGCAGGAGAGACCAGCCCACAGGAGCCAACACACACACACACACACACACACACACACACACACACACTACTAAACAGGAGCAACTTTCGCAACAATTGCAAGCTCCTCCATGACTCTGGAGAGAATCAAAACCTAGAGACAGACATTATGTGACAGATAAATATTAAAAATTCATTCAGTCTGCCCTGTTGATCCTACTTAGAATTACTCGTTCTTTCCTAGCGCCTAGAGTCCCCTGACCTCCCTTCTGTTTCTTATTACCCGGCTGTAATTATCCCACGGGGTGTGAACTCCGAGACAGTATTAATCCTATTCACATAACTAAGTAGCCCATTCCCCTTAACAACCTCTCTGTAAAGAAACAGCTCCTTACATCCTTCTAGGTGAAAACAAGTCTGCTCTCTTCGAGTCCATGACAGTCAGCAGGTGAGCATATACTGTAAATACCTTAGAAAGCATCAGCTCAAACATAAGGAGATGGCAACCTACCACCAGCACTTCAAGCATTTCTAGCACTACATTAGGGGCAAGGTTAAGGCAGTTGCTACACATTAATTGGGTGATGGTTAAAGAGACAGTATTTTCTTCTATCTTGAAACAGGATCACATCAATTTATTTATTTGAAATAATTGTATTTTACCAGTGAAGCAATGTAGAGAACAAACAGTCATTTTTCAGATGTGATTTGGGGGGCAGAGAGGTGGGAGATGCTATTCCTCTGTTATTTAATTTATACCTGCAACAGTTAAAAATATAGAATAACTAACATCAAAGTGTGAAAACCAAGCTGGTTTACAAACCCTGTGGGTGCTATAACAGCACTGGACACAAGAGTGAAACTTGAGTGCGAGAATGACGTCACAGCACTAGACCTGTGCTGAAATTTCAAATTATGACATAACAGAACTCTGGAATTTCAGTAAATTCTGCCCAACTTCACAGAATTCTGTCAGTAGCAAAATTCTGCCATGTCATAAATGGAATGTATAAAAATATAAAAGAATTAATGTATTTCGTAGACTGGTGATCAGTAGTTTACATAAACCATGGATTATTTTTCCACAATCTGTTTACATAATCCACAGTTATTCCACAGTTTGCATGTAAATGCTTTTTGGAACAGAAGGAACAATGCTCAACTTACCAACCGGTGCTGTACGTTCATCGGAAGGTCTGGTGCCCGATTTACCAGCCAAACCACTCTGCTTAGACTCGGGAGCTCGGGGCCCAGTCTGCTCTATAACAGAAACGGACTTAGCCGGAGGGGAGTTTCCCTTGCTGGAAGAAGGCCTCTCATTGGCCTCGGTCCCCGGAGTGAGCTGCAGCCTGGAAGGAGACTATTCCCGGTCCCAGTGTCTCTCCTTGTCCTTTTTTTCTTCTACTTGTGGGTGTCAGAAGAACCTCCCGGAGACGTGGAAGCACTTCGCATCTGCTGCAGCTCTTTCTCCACAGAAATGAGCCGTCTTCAAAAGAAAGGCTTTTAGGGTCTGCTGCCTGTGTTTCCGTGTTGCCTGGTTAAATTTCTGGCAGGCCGCACAGGCCTTAGTGTAGTGGTCGGGTCCCAAGCACAAGATGCACAAAGTGTGGCTGTCCTTCTCTAGGAGCTGCTTGCCTCAGGCACACTTACTGTGATGTGATTTGGAAGGTGTCGGAGAAGACATGCAATCCGACAAGTACTAACATTTTTTTATGGGAAAAAAACTAAGAAAATCTGAAAGATCTACTTATCGAAGATGGCGGTCGAACTGTAGCAGCGTTCCACAAGGTCAGACGTGCGCAGGTCGACGGCGGGAAAGAACTGGAGGGCAGGCATGGGGACCGCTCCTTATATGGCATCTGGCCGACGCTGGTCACGTGACATCGGAGGCGATCCCCCATTATACACTGCTAGCAGTTTTCCATGTGGTCCTAGCACCTGGCAGCTCAGTCCCAATGGTTGTTACCTACTGCAAGAGCCCTCTCAAAGTAAGTTAATTTATCTGAGCACATGATTCTAATGAGCACAGCTGCAAATCTGTGATTACAGCAGAACTCATGCTTGTGATCTGAAGTTAACATTCTTAAAAAGGCGATCTTTAGGTGTTGAAGCCACGGGAAAACATGCTCACTGTGTATTAAAAGTCAGTTTCATTGTCATTTAGCACATAAAAACAAGAAAATAAGCACCCAGCTGGAGCAGAATTAAAGCACAAAATATTAACTTTATTAGTAATATCAGTGTATAAAATACTAGGCTGAACACCATGATGGTGAGGGGTAAAACAAAATACCACCTTACGTTTCACCAAGCAGAATGCTCTAGCAGGGTGCTTATCTTTTTGTTTTTGTGTTGACTTTTACTAATTAAGCACCAGCACTTTACTTGGTGCGGCTTTCTTTGTTTTTTCCATTTAGCACATACAGAGTGAATACATGACCATGCAATAAATACAGGCATTACTTCATGTACTGTAGATAAGTCATGAAAACTGAAAACAAATGGAAACACACCAATCAATCTTGGCAAGCACAGAAGATGACATACGGTTGCGCAATTTTTACTTTGGCTATACAGACTGGGGTTAAAAGTTAAATAAGAGGGCAGATTATTCCAGTGCTGGAGAAATCTAAAGTTGAATGCGACTTTTCCAGACTTTCTTCTTAGAGTGAGATGCAGCCTGTTAACCAGTTCAGATTTTAATTGGCAAAAGGGTATTGTGATCAGGGTAAACAAATTAAGTTGTGTATGGAGTTTACCAGCTCAAAATTTGGCACTCACAAGAACAGTATGACTTGCACACCTCAGGTCAAGCTAGCCAAACCTATGTACAAGTTTGTTTGCTATAAAAATAAACAGATCTCTCAGCCAGTTGAGCCCAGACTCAATTACAGTGGCTTTCCAAAAAACCTCAAGAGTATAATTTCCATAATTACACAATATCAATATGTACAAAAATACAATTTAAAGCAGCAGTGCAAGACAACAGTGACAATTCTGACCTATATTTTGTAATTCTATTTTAAATTGCCCCTCATCTGCTGACATGTATGATACCCTTCTTTCCCATCTTGAGCATGCATTTGCACTTTTTCAACATTTAAAATAATGAAATAACTGTTCCTTTTAATACTGCTCTGACCAAGCTTTCATCAATATTATCAGTTGTTTCTGTACCCCTGTTTCCCTAAAAGATCAGGGGAGCGGTATCTGCTGCAGGCCAATTCATAATTTTTTTAATTTTTTATTTAAATGTTGGTAACTGGGAGAGGCACACTGAGCCGAGGCTCATTTGCAGGTGCGACCTGGGGGCTGGAGGGAGTAAAATATGTTTACAAAACTTATACATTTACAGATATACACAGTACAATCTCAAAGACTTGTTGAGAGCAACAGACTAACAAGTTTATAAAAGCGTACATTTACAGATATTTATAGGACAATATTCAGTACTAGCAAAAGCAGTCAGAGTCAAAAGAAATACAGATGTCAATTTTTGAAAAATAGATGCAGTGATTACAAAGAAACTCTGTGGTTCAGTGTGGGGGGGGGGGCAGGGGCACCCTGTAGAGAATGAGAGGGGGAGGATGTGCTTAAGGCAATGCTGGAAAGTGATCTTAAACAATGGGTGTTCCAGAACAGTGGTAACGGTGCCAGTGGCTCGGGCAAGCTGCACACATGCATCTGAAGCCAAAAGATCGGAAGGCTGTGGGTTCCATCCCCACACTAGGCAGCTGGATTAAATCACAATATTTATTGATACTGTAGTGCAGTGTAACAGGGTGCTGCACTCCTGAGGTGCTGTCTTTTGGATAAGATGTTAAACAGAGGTCCCATCTGCCTGTTCAGGTGGATGTTAAAGATTCCACGGCACTTCCTGAAAAGAGTAGGGGAATTTCCCTAGCGCCTCGGCAAAATTTCCCCTATTCACTAAAAATGCCACCAACAGACTGAACTGCCTCAATGTCAGTTGGTTTCCATCTGTATCCCCTTCCCCGAGACAAGGCTGAACATAGGCAGAACTGCCTAGTCCTCCTTTCCTGGTCTACAAAAACCAAATAAAAAACCTGGTTGAAGCCATATTAAAAGGAGCACTCCTTTTAATATTTCAACTGTAAAAAAAAAAAAAGGTGGTAAAACAGACTGAAATTGGGGGGGGGTACTGTATATGTCAGAAAATAAGAGGTAATCTAAAATATAATAAATAGTAAAATTACATAAAGACTACTTCTATGTACAACATTCTCCTTCGGTCCATATGTTATTCCATCAGTCATGAGCCACAGATCCAAATAAAAACAGTATTTCTCTACAATAGGTCTAGGTTGTCTGAGCTCACTCAACAAACCCTTTTTTAAGTACGTCAGTGGGAATGGGTCTTCAACACGGTCTAAAAGAACTGTGTAACAAACCCCATATTGTAGGTCCCTTAGATGAAAATGGCCACCTACCTTTATTAGACTTTAGTCTAGGGTCCTCAGATTCAAAGCAGACTGATGTAATTCCATATTTGAATTTTCTTACTGCTAAAGGCATCAAGTTATTTAAAGGAGTACATCACTGATGAATAGCCCCATACCTCAGTGTGGGGGCTATCCCTTTTAAATTACTCCTTATTTTGTTTCTGAGTACTGCATTTTATATTTATCTAGTTGATCTTGCCATCCCTCCCACCCAACATGTTAAGACAATCGCCGTCAGGGGTGCATCCCAGAATTTCCCAGTGCAGACATCCCAGTCAGGTATCAGCCACATGGGAGGTCTATCTAGAAGTTGTGTTAATCAGAGCTATTAACAGTTTAATTTTGCCAGCCACCCATCCTTTTACCTACCTAAACTAAGAATAGTTTGCATAAGCTATATTTAGCCTTATAATGGGAAGAAAAGTCCTATCCTTGACCAAGTACACAGGATGAGGTAATTCTACTGTGGTACACTGTCTAACGCAACATTATCCCAGGATACAAATCACAGTGGCACAGATTTATACAAGGAATATTTGGGCTCAAACAGTACTGTAACAGTTTTCTTTCGATTCAGTACAAAGTTGGTTAGTATTTATTCATTTGTCTCGGAGTTACAACTGTTGAGCTAATAGCTCATTTGCTAGGTGGTCCTAGTTAGGACAGTACAGTACAGAAAATCACAGTGATGGCAAGTATAAAGGGTGAGAAATAAGGTAAATTACAACCATGTATAGTCTGACAATCACAATAAGAGGTACAGAACAGTAGCAAAACACATAAAATGGGCATAAAATTATAAAACAACAGGACTGTTACCATTGGAAGAACATTAAAACAGCATTCAAACAGTAATCAGTAGCAACAACGAAGGCTAGGGGCAGGTACAAGTACCCGGTGCAGTAGGGATCACTCAGTGATTTGAAGGTATGTAGGCTCATGATCGAGTTCAGTTTAAGGGTTGCCTAAAGTTTGTTCCAATATGTTGAGGCAAGCCAGCTGAAAGTCATTTTCCCATATCTGGATGCAATTTTTGGTGTTTCGAGCAGAATATAGTTGCACGCTCTCAAGTTATACAACCTAGAGACTTTGCATAGCAGGTCACAGATATGATGTTGTACATCATACCCAAGACATTTATAGGCCCACAGGTAAAGGTTTCGGAGTCGCCTGGTGGTGAGGGAAGGCAACCAACAGATGCATAGAGGGTGCGGTGATGGATTCTTGCAGGCTGCGCTGTAATGAATCTCAGTGTTCTGCGATACAGGGCACACAGTTTGGCAAGTTGACAAGCAGCAGCGGCAGCACCTCTATACACAAGATTCCCATAATCAAGCAAGGGTAAGAATGTAGCTCTGACTAGGGCTTTGTGGGCATCCCAGGGTAAACTGAATTTATTTCTATCATAAAAACCCAGCCTTGGCCTCAATGTCTTACATACATTTTCAACGTGGTCACTGAAAGAAAGCTCGTTATCAAGCCACATTCTTTGGCATTTGAAATTCTCTACCAATTCCAATTTATCACCTAGGTGGGCAAGAATGCTGGGGGTGGAGAGGTCAGGTGGCTGCTTGTTACTGGGGCAAACATCCTATCCTTTTTTGGCAGCATTTAGAAGGAGCTTGGAAGTACACAATTTATTTATGTTGATGCCAGTGCATGCATGACACTGCATGCCATGTCCAATGACCACTGCCGAAGTCCTAACAACTTCAGTTCTGTTTGCAAGGACAGTGAAAACATGAGAAACAAACACGTTTCCAATAGGATAAAGAAAAGAAGAGGATACAGGCAATAAAAACAAAAACTGAATATAAATTACTAACACCCTAACAGAAAGAGAAAAGGTTCCCTCCTTAAGAGGCCACAACCTCAAGGGCAAACAGGCTTGTACACCAAACAGTTATAGAATGCCCCAAGTCAGGACTATGATCTACAAGCCCTGGACAATGGGGAAAACAACCCTAATAAAAAAAATGCAATGACTGCTAGACAACTGGTTTCTTACACTGTCAAGCAAGATATCCTGCATCCGAGTGTAGAGTAGTAGTCCAATAATACCAAAGGCAAACAGCACATGCCAATCACCAAGGCAGACACATTGGAAACAGTATTTCTCCTAAAAGATCAGGAATCTTGGCGTTGAAGAGCAGATGTAATCAATCCAATGCATTCATATACCCATGATATGAAGCAAGATGATATGATAAAAAACAGCAAGAGATTCCGCTGGACAGACTGTAGCACTGGTGATAGAGAGGAAAACAATTACAGATACTGTGCCTCTGCAGCAGACATCTCACAGGTAAAGAACAAGAAGAAAATACAGGACCGATGGAAAAGGGGGTGGTATCCAATGCCCATGAAAAGTAAGGCAAAATTCTCAAACTCTGTTGATGCTATTAGTCTAGAACAGGGGAAATCTAGTGGTGCATAACAGAACAAAATGTGAAATGTATAAGTATTTACCCTTCAAGGAAGAGAGAGTTGTAGCAGATGACAGGAACACTAGCAAAGAAAAAAACTGGCTTCACCCAGGATGGAAGAAGGTCAAACAAAATGACCAGACCCTTGGGACGTAGGATGCGACAGTGCCAGTAAGGGAACAACACTTCAGGATGTATTGCTAGGCGACCACATTGACACTTCCATCAGATGATTATAGCAAAGGTATCAGTATTAACTGCTGCACTCCCACACTGGGAGTAAAGTTCAGGGACTGGATCAAAAAAAAAAAAAAAAGGGAAAGTTGCATACTGTATAGTAACTTACTGGGATGCATCCCATTCACTGGGACAGAGAGAAAGGGGATGTTCTCTCTCTCTCTGGAAAAGGGAAGTTTTTTTTTGTTTTTTTTGCTGTAGCTTTTGTTAAATATGTGTGTGCCAATGCAAGCCACAAACTGTCGAACAGGTCAAAGAGGGAAAAGGGGGAGGGATATAGACTTGGAGGACAACTGACCAAAAAAAAAAAAAGCCAGACTGTCCACGAAGTCAAGCATCCAGAGCCACTAACCCTGGCTTTGATCTACTATAGATAACAGAAAAAAGGGGGGGACAGTGGGTGATTGGTGCTCTACGGAGAAGATGTTCTTGAAGTTCTGTAATTACTGTATGCAGCTTACCTGTCCTCTAAGAATCCATCTTCTCCATACAGCCCTACTCTGAGTAGCTAGCCTTCCCACTTAATAAGGAGCAAGTTCAAACCTGAGGTCATAGGCTTTAATCCTTTGGAAAGGAGACCTGAGGAAGAGGACCTTCTGGATCATCATCGGATGACAAATGGGTGAGGGCAGTGGTTCCTCTGGAACAGGAGGTGTAGCTAGTCCATATAGCTTCTGTCTCACTCACTAGGAAAACAAGTATTTCCTCCAGAATGGGGCATTAAGTACTTCACAATATGTGACTGGACCTAAAAGGGACAATCACATCCAAGACATCATCTGAGGCAGACGGCTGATCCAGCAGAGTAGGAAGTCACCTTGGAAGCATCACAAGACACCCTTGTCTGGGGCCGTGCTGCTTCCATACCCTTCTCAGCAATGCCAAGGCCTCTTTGTCACACACAGGCATCTCAGATAACAGGGCACACATCTGAGCCCACAGCATTCATTGATAGTTCACCATGTGTTCCATGTGTGATGTTAAGGTCAAAGTGGACTATGCTGCTCCCCAATGCATTAATCGACTAAAGTCCTGCAATTGGGGGGGGGTGATTATGGCCTGGTCACCAAGTGGGTCTGCTGCACATCAGGGTCAGGAGAGACATCAAGTGATTGAGTTACCCGGGAGACACGATGGGAACACAGCACTGAGTCTAGAGGTCCTTGAGGACTGGAGGAGTGGAAAAGTGGTGTCTCCAGACCACCACGGTTGCCTCTCCCACAACAGTAGGTCAGGGAAGGATCACTGCTCTTTCATACAGGGAATGTTATGAAGCTCAGCAGCACTGCCTTGAGATTCTGGGCTACAAGATAGGGAAAAGCTAGTGCCCCCTGCATCTCTATCATGAACCACTGATAGAGAATGTCTTCATCTTCTAAAGAGTGTTGGAAAGAGGACTCTTTACCCTCCGAAGAAAATGTCAAGGGAGAGGACGCTGGAAAGACACCTGCTTCACATTCTCCATACACTAGTGATACTGCTGCAGAGACAGCATATCCAGAGCCCTAAGGGTCTCAGCCTACCTGTCAAAAAGGGACTGAAGCACTTGAGGCAGTAGCCTAGGTGGGCAGGCTGCAAATGGTCATTATCTATGGTAACCATCCCTCATCCTGGACCTTCTGGCTGGCTTGATTGCCTTGCCCTAGGGAAGGAGCAGGAAGACTCTCCTGACCTAGAAGCACCAGCAGCAGTTGTAACTTGTGTGTGGATGTCCCGGGGGAGCCCGAAGGTCCAACCAGGATCCAAAGTCAGCGCAGACACTGGTGGTGGGCCAGAAGCAAGGCTGTCCAAAGGACAACAGTGCAGTAATGCTGAAGCCAGTGTCTCCACTGACACATATGCAATAAGGCATTTCCAGGGGTTAAATTAACAGTTTTAATCACCCCAGGCGCATAAAAAAAAAAAAACAACAAGGTGCTGCGTCAGTGTGTTGTCTGAAAACAAAATGGTAACATTAAATGCAAGCTGAAAATAGAAAACAGAGTTAGAATCCACACTTCAGCCATAGGTCTTCTTCAGGAATTGTCTAAAAGAGAAAAAAGCAAAGTTAATGCCTAGGGAATGATGAGGCGCAAGGCACAACTGAGTGCCATGCTGCCCATAGGGGGTAATCAGCTGACTGTCAGTCTAACTTATGGATGTGCCTTATTGCCATTATAAAAATTACTCTTCAAAAAATAAGTTAGAAGTGCACCTTTTGAATGTTTTCAATGAGAGTGAGAGTGAGATTTTTAATAAAATGATTCCTCCAGCAACTGTTTAAGAGTGCTGGTACAGGATAAGCATGCATCATTCCAGTCTTTCAGCACTACTAGAGGACAGAATGCTGACAGGATGAGTTTGTGCACCATGGGGTTCAGGACGTACATGATAGTGGAACAGAGATTAATACAACAGTCTAGCAATGCTGACAGCCAATTAGATTGCAGCATTTTTGAGACCCTTTTTTACAATGATGCTGAATGCCCCACTGGTGTCGACAGCAATGCCAATGCTGGCACTGCCAGCTGCCAGCACCAGTGTCAACACTGGGGTAGAAATGGTAGACATCAGAGTTGTCAACTCCAGCAATGGGGTGTTCCATTGCCTAGGGCTATCGGACCATGGTGCTGGTCCCCTGACTGCCCAGAAGGGGTCAAGGGTCCTCCCAACACCACTACCTGAGACTGCATCATGAAACCTGCCCAGTTGGATGAGGGAGAGCTCAGTGTCTTGACTGATTCTGGGGAGAGGCAGGGGGAATGGTCTGACCGAAGCCTGACCCTCAAAAGGTTGGAACCACCCGGTTCATCCATAGGGCTCAATTCTCCTAAGCCTGGAAATCAAAGGACAAAAACCAAGGCAGGGAAAACATAACAATGCAGGTTAGAGCAGTTGATACCATGTCTGCATCCTTAATGCTGGAAAAGTGGCCCAGTGAACTTAGCTTTTTTTTATTTTTATAACCAGTCATGTAACAGAAACAAATAAGAACAAGGAGAGAAACTGAGGTAATGTGATTCTGCTCTGCACTGCACACTCAGTGGGAAAAGCAGAACTGACGTTTTTAGGGTGCTGGCGACAGTTCTGGACACAGCCCATAATGCTGCGCACACGCCAGTGCCAGCACTGTTGGTGGGTGCTCTGAAAAAGTGTTACTCCCACGGGGTCCTAGCAGCTGAAGACCAAAGAGTGGGGTTCTATGGAAAAGATTGATTGCTAGAAGATCCTCACTGAACAGGTTAATACCAAAGACAGGAACTGGGGAAGAGGTAGGTTAGCAACAGCAATGTGAACTACAAAAGCATACAAACTTTAATGCTAAACAACCACTTCTCCTGTGACCCAGAACTGTCCTGCTATTACCATGTTTGAGAAATTAGATTTGAAGAATGTCACAAACCTTTTACAATCTAGGCAGTCTGTCAATGGTTGCCCTTTCCCTCCCTCCTTTTGAAAGGCTAAGAATTTAAAGTCCAGGTCCACAAATGCTAGCACTGCTCAAGAATGTCAAAAAAAATAAGGCTTTATTCAATAAAAAAATGACAAAAACGCCTAAGACATACACACAGCAATGGACACCCTCTACTGGTTTCGCTCTACATGAGCATCATCAGGAGGTAGATCCCACATCTGTGCAAGGACATTAAATGGTGGAAGAATTAAAGCAGCAGTACTAAGGAATCAGGAAGTGACCTATCAAAATTCTGTTTCTCGGCTGTAAGCATGCGGCCAAAGTTCCAGTTTCCATACCTGTAAATGTTTTTTTTCCAGTCGTCTTTAGTTTTTTAGATATTTGCAATTTATTTGAAGGGTTGTAGCGCTACAACAAATATGGCGGCTGACTAATTTTCAGCTGCGCTTTTTCTACAGGTCATATCATGTCTTTTGACAACAGCAGAGGGACCATTCCCGAAGTCCCTGCAAGTCATTCACATGTGCAGTTGGCAGCAAAGGGGGTTCCAGTGCAACATGCTGGGAGGCAGAAAAGTAAACAAAAGCAGAGAATAACTGAGTAAATTACTCGTCGATAGTACAATGCTGGCGAGAAAGAGTACCAGGTATATGATTAGCAGGGCACAGGGAATAAACTGTCAAAAAAGTGCAGTATTTTTTTTTCGTAGTACTGCTGCTTTAAAGTGACAATTATCAGATTTGTGCAAACTTACTGCATAAATAGTGATATATATATATATATATTTATGCAATGGGGTGGACATATATTCAGTGTGATAAATGCAGTTATAAAATGGCAAGAAAAAATCTAGAAATCTCATTGGCCAAGAGACATCAGCTAACTGTATGTTAAAT
This sequence comes from Neoceratodus forsteri, assembly GCA_016271365.2. NCBI lineage: Eukaryota > Metazoa > Chordata > Ceratodontiformes > Ceratodontidae > Neoceratodus > Neoceratodus forsteri. The sequence continues at coordinate 539,587,827 of CM028133.1, forward strand.
CTCTATATATGCACAGTCATCCTGGTCCTAAACCACATTACACAATGAGCAAATCAGTCCTCATACAACCAGAACTATCTTTCATCAGTCCCTCTTCCTCCAGAACTGATCTTCCATTATAAACATGGCTGCTGCCTTTACACTGTAAGAAAACCTTCAACTGGGCCCTAAAAATAAAACTACTTTAAATTAAAAATAAAATAAATTAGTTAAATGTTGTTTCCCTGATCATCACACTCTCCTTACACACATAAACAAATTAGAAACATTAAGTATTGTTTATAGTTTTCATTACAACTGTTTGTTTACTAACAGTGAAAAATCCCCCTTCTGTCTTTGTCTGCTCATCAGGGAAATCTCTTATACTTGCCTTAACAGTGATATAATTGAGCCTCTGGCTCGAAAACAGGCCTTTGTTGTCTGTGTGTGCAGAATGTCAGGAGAGTAACATTCTACAAGTGGAATACAGCAGAATTTTTTGAATCCCTGTATTCCATGGTAAACATTCCACGATAAACATTCTATGTCTTGAGTGTGGGGAAAAACAGAAAACAAAAAACAGGATGACGAAAGTAGGCAATACAGTAATACTTTATAAACAAAAAGAAAAGGTGGGAAAACACAGTTAAATCGGCAGAGGCAGACCCAAAGTGCCCAAATACATTGCTAATGTTAATAAAAGCACGTACATTTGGATCTTATATAGCGGAGTTTTCAGGTGAAATCTACCCTCCTTGCCCACCAAAAAAAGCAACCTGGCAGGTTTAAAGTTTTTTTTCCTTACTAACCTTTCACCTCAATCCTATAGCTGTTTTCCTTTTATGTACTAGACCACAGCACATAAGTAAAAAAACAAAAATAAAGAGAAGGTTGCCTTCAATGAGACTATGTAACTACAGTACAGTGTAATGAAAATTACGTTTTAAACACAGCTTATGTCTTACAAATTTACAAGTGTTACAGTGTATTTATATGATAAAATTTACATGCGACAGAGAAATTATTTTCAACCAACTCTACTAATAAATACTTTTACTGCAAAGTACTGTACTAGTTAACCTATTGCTGACATGTCCTATTTTATGCATTAATAGGTACTCCTTTTTTCAGTTTTTAGATGTTTTAGAGGTGTAATGTATTATAAAATGGTCAAGAAAAATCATGTCTCCTGATTGGTTGACAGGGCTTGGAATCCAGTAGTATAAGGAATAACAACCACCAGATTGGGAACATTTTCCAGCCAGCTGTGCAAAGGCCACCCCGAAATAAATGCTTTCCCCACATTCTGTAATGGAATGCCCAACCTCCATGTTAGTAAAGAATCTGACTGGCAAGTGAAATCAACAAAATTTAAAAAATACCATGATGCCATAACACAAACGAGAACAAAATCTCACACAATAAATCAAGTAAACCTTAGTGGCCATTGCTAGCTGCATCACTGTCCCTCTCCTAAACTGAACTGCAGCGTTTTTCTGAGTAGGCCACACAACCCGCTGTTCGCAGTAGATTAACAACCTGCGTATCCAGTCTCAGCTTCGGGAAACTGTCCTAACAGCTGACTGCACGCTCATTCACCTTTCTCTCCCAAAGCACTGACAAATAATTGAAACCGCTTCTCTCCCACATTCGCTGAGTACTTTCCCACTCAGCATACACATGATAAAATGTAGGAATCGTAGTGCAATCCAGCCCTAGCTCCATCCCTGTCATACCACACGCCAGTCCCCACTGCGACACACAGTTCACATTCGTAGTCTGGGTGTATAGGTGAATCGCCTCAGCAGCAGTAAAAAAAAGAAACTGATACTTACCATGGCACTGATGTAACTCGCAATCCATAGAGGTAATCGGGCGGTGACACAGGCTATCCATTAACTCAAAACGTACAACGCAACGCGAGTGCAAAGAGGCATTAAAAAAAAAAAGCTGATCGCTTCCTGAGATGGAAGTGCGCGGTGCATGATGGTAGGCACAAAAAAGTTAAAGAAGTCCACCCCAGCGTGGCAAAAACATCCTTAGCCGATGGGGGTGCCCAATCCCCCATCGGCTTCATTGCCCCCCTCAAGCTGCCTGGTGCCACGCTGGGAGCCCACCCCAGCATGGCAAAAGCTTCATTTGCTGACAGGGGTGCCCAATCCCCCGTTGGTTTCACTGCCCCCAAAAATGTTACGTATGCCAAGCTGGGAGCCCACCCCAGCGTGGCAAAACTTCCTTAGCTGATGGGGTGCCCAATCCCAGTCGGCTCACTGTCCCCAAGCCACGCTGGGAGCCCACCCAGCGTGGCAAAAATCCCTGTGCAAATAAATAAAAAAAAAAAAAAAAAACTTCCTCGTTGATTCTTTTGCCCCTCCCAACCCACACCCACCCTCTGCGTGCCCACCTCCCCACACCCCACCTCACCTCCACCTCAACCATACTTACCTCCGGAGCCCGACACGACGATCTTCGGTGGACCAGGAACACGTCTGCACTCTTCAAAGTCGACCGCGAACTGAAGAAATGCCGGTAAGCTGTATAATGGCATAAATGGATTTTTTTCACCTTTAGTGCATATCTCAGCCATTTCTGGGAATATTTTCATCAAATTTTCAACATGGGGTTTTTGGGGCCCCGCTTCATGAACTGTGACACTGTTATTTCGTTAATCAGTCCCAAAAGGTGGTTCCGCAGTCACTGCGTGGAACCACCTTTCCAGAATGATTAACGAAATGACAGTGTCACAGTTCATGAGGCAGGCTCCCAAAAACCCTATGTTGAAAATTTGGTGAAAATATTCCCCAAAACGACAGTCTGACGAGCGTGCGTTGCGCAGTTCCTACACACGCTTGTAACTTCGAGCATTTTTAATATTTTCACTCCATATTTTCAGTATTGCCATTTTACCACACCTCCTTATGAACAGTATAACTGTCATTTTTCACATCTCACCCGAAATGTGTTTTCGCCCATGTAGCGCTCAATGGCACGGTCAGTGTGCGAAATCAATGTTCCAGACAGATTAATAAAATCACAGTGATACTGTTCATGAGCAGTGGTCTTAAACTGGCTATGTTGAAAATTTGGGGAAAATATTCCCCAAAACGACTGTTTTACAAGTGTGCGTTGCGCAGTTCCGACGCACGCTCGTAACTTTGAGCATTTTTAACATTTTCACTCCAGATTTTCAGTATTGCCATTTTACCACACCTCCTTATGAACAGTATAACTGTCATTTTTCACATCTCACCCGAAATGTGTTTTCGCCCATGTAGCGCACAATGGCACGGTCGGTGTGCGAAATCAATGTTCCAGACAGATTAATAAAATCACAGTGATACTGTTCATGAGCAGTGGTCTTAAACTGGCTATGTTGAAAATTTGGGGAAAATATTCCCCAAAACGACTGTTTTACTAGTGTGCGTTGCGCAGTTCCGACGCACGCTCGTAACTTTGAGCATTTTTAACATTTTCACTCCAGATTTTCAGTATTGCCATTTTACCACACCTCCTTATGAACAGTACAACTGTCATTTTTCATATTTCACCCGAAATGTGTTTTCGCACATGTAGTGCACAATGGCGTGGTTGGTGTGCGAAATCTGTGCTCGGGACAGATTAAGAAAATCACAGTGAAGTAAAGCAACAAGTAGACTGTTTGCTAATGTTGTTGGTTATTGCTATTTTTTACCATTCAAAAAAGTTTACCAAGGGACTATTTTATCTCAATGTTTCAATTAATTCTCTATTCTGTATTTAAATAAATGTTACACAGTTTTCAAAATATAAACACCTTGTCGGTGTCCTTTTTTCTATAGTTAGTTCCCATTTTATAAGCGCAATAAGACACTCCAGGGTGGTGGTTATGTGATAACCACACACCTAGATGTGGAAGGACACTCGGCCTTCGACCTCGTGCCTCACCAAGCACCTAGGTCTGCGGTTATCACATAACAGCCACCACCCTGTCGTGTCTTATTGCTTACTTATCTGAGTCACTGTATGTATAAATAAATTTATACATACAGTGACCATTCATACACACAGTTACTATGTCACAAATCTCTTTAGAATTCATTTAGAATGTTCAGCCTCAGAAGCAGTACTAACCATATTCAAATTGGAATAACTTTAAAACGAAAAAAGATAGCATGGTACTGTGAGCACGAAAATTGTTCAGCACAAAATTATCTACAAAATGACTGGTGTTTCATATATAGATACCTTAGAGATTTTTTACAATTACCGAAAAAGCAGAAGAAAATGTAATTTTTTGTTCACTTTTTTGACAAACAAATGTGAATAACTTTAAAACAAACAATGATAGCATAGTACTGTGAGCACGAAACAGGTTCAGCACAAAAATATCTACAAAATGAGTGGAGTTTCATTTATAGATACCTTTTAGTTTTTTTTGTTATAATTAGCAAAAACAGAATAAAATTCAATTTTCTTTTCCCTTTTTTGACAAACAAATGGGAATAACTTTAAAATGAAAAAGGTAGCATAGTACTGTGAGCATGACATTTGTTCAGCAAGAAGTTTTCAACAAAATGAGTGCTGTTTCATTTAATAGCAACCACTATGCTAGGCGGACATACTCTAAGAAAGTTAACCAAAACTCCCAGAAATTATCATTTAAAATAAAGATAAACAGTCAAAACCAAATGTTCCTGCACTGAAAGAAAGCACTCCATTGCATAAATGAAATATACAATGGTGAGCTATCAGTTAAATGCGTTATCTACACTTGTGCTGTTTGACCTTGGACACCTCACTCGTGGCTTCGCCACTCGTGAGGTTACCCAAGGTCAAACAGCACTATGAGATAAAATAATTTATCTGACAGCTCACCATTATATATCCCTCATATATATATATATATATATATATATATGGCAAAAACTCCGTTTAATGCATTAGTCAGGGTTGTTCCACAGCGAAAAAGTGAGGAAATTCGCTGTTAGGGTTGAAAACCCTAACTCCGAATTCACCCCTCCCCCCAGCACCACACACACACATTCAAGAATGGGGGAGCACCAAGTCAACACAACCAATGACAGACATCCAGCAGCAGGTGACAAAAATAACAAACAATAGTCTAAATGTACTACGAGACATCCCCACCCACCTGACAAGGTACTGCATGCTCAGTGGAGATCAACAGCAAAACTGAGGCCATGTACACCAAACGTACACATCACTGATTGCAGCTGCACGCAACGCACCACACTTAGTAGTTGCATGGCCTACCCTACCGATGCCCCACACCACACCACACCACTTGTGGTGGGCCACCTGAGCAATAGAGTTAAGCAAAACCAAGGAGTTGTACAGGTATAATATCTCTGATTATAACAAGGGTTTGAGAAATGCAGCTTCTAATTGACTGTAAACATTGTAACAGCCTTATGTTTAGTTTTATTAACATACATGTAGAGCCTAACCATATGATGAACATGGTTTAATGTTGTTTAAAAACAGTTTTATTATGATAGCAATAAGCCACTCCCAGGTATTATGTTAATGGTCAGTTTATCACTGTCTAGCGACACGGCACTTTCGGATATGCCTCATTCAACATTAAACCCCTACAGGGTGATTAACAGACCATTTAACATAACTGTTGGTCATGCCTTATTGCTTAATTGTCTTTATGAGTAGATACTCTCCTCTGCTAGGCACTGCAGCAGCTTTGTAACACAGTGTCCCACCCAGTTACACCATACACTGTCTAGTTGCTGGAGAATGGCTGTGAATATGAACTCATGAAGATGAACAGTGTAACTTGATCATTACAGTCATCGAAACCCTAGTGTGATTATAACTGACAGACTCAGTGATAGAGGATAACCCTGCTGTCCTAGTACATTTACCCCATTATGAGTTAAATCAATACTAAAAGACATTCTGTTTATATCTACACACCATACTGGATTCCTGTTGTAACAGAATTAACATAGTTATCACTTTGATAGCATCAGTGACAGAAGTGTGGCAAACCCAAACAGTAGGCATACAGCATGAGTATGAAACAACTGTTTAAAAAATCACACTGTGTCCATAAGTGGCATAGATCACTCATTGCAACAATAGCAAATGTATTACTATTTGAATAAGTTAGTCATCACAGATGCAATGAGGTTGTCTATCAGGTACAACATACTCAGTAAGTGCCTACAGGAAAATCTATCCTATATACATGTCCGATACAAGTACATCATTGTTGGCTCAGTAGTGCTATGATATTTAGAAGTTGCTTGGCCTGATCCATGCAATTACAATCTTTCTTACAAAGAATACTTACTGCATCTTTAATATTGAAACACACTGAAGGTCTATGTATGTACATCAGCAGTACACCTTCTTCAGTAAGAATGCATGTGATACTGGCAGTACCAATTTCACAGCGTTGAACAGGCAATGCTTTTCCATACGTTTACATCAGCCTCTCTATGTTGAGTAAACCACTGCAGTAAATGTACTACTATGTAAATCACCTACTAAATGTATCACTACTTTTATCTTGAGCATGCTGGTGTCTTGTAGTTAATTTATGTGCTTCTCTTAATTAATGTATACTCAGTAGTATTAAAACCTTTCTACAACTGTCATCATGCACCTTCAGCATTTATATTGAATAATCTGCACAGTACCAGTTGTGGTGTGGTGTGTGGCATTGGTAGGTAAGGCCATGCAACTACTAAGTGGCACGCTGTGCAGCTGCAATCAGGGATGTGTACGCTTGTGTACATGGCCTCAGTTTTGCTGTTGATCTCCACTGAGCATGCAGTACCTGGTCAGGTGGGTGGGGATGTCTCGTAGTACATTTAGACAATTGTTTGTTATTTCTGTCACCTGCTGCTGGATGTCTGTCATTGGTTGTGTTGACTTGGTCCTCCCCATACTTGAATGTGTGTGTGTGTGTGCTGGTGGTGATTGGAGTTAGGGTTTTCAACCCTAACAGCGAATTTCCTCACTTTTGTCGCTGTGGAACAACCCTAACTAATGCATTAAACAGAGTTTTTTGCCTCTAATTTCCCTTTTTTTTTGAGAATGATATTGAGAAATAGTGGCCCCGCGCTCCCGCCACATGATGTCTTGTGGCATAGTAACAGGAGCAGCAATGCAAACAGAAATGCTAACAGTGGCACACATGGTAACACAAGTGCGAATGATAACAGAAAGGGAAACG